>CM032795.1:2340000-2347500 GCA_019155185.1 Beaufortia kweichowensis | reverse complement strand
ATGTCGTTTATAGACTGAAAGTAGCAATAACAAACACGCACACAGAAAAAGTCATGGTTTTCTTGAATGCTAAATTGAATTCTATGTTTGTGTGAGAGTTAGTTTAGGTGTCTGGTTTAGTGCATAGAAGATATTATTAGCTTCCAATAAAAACTATAAAACTCACTAATGTAGTGAAACAGACCTGTGTGTGTGTTTATTTACCGTTTGCTGTTGTGAGCTGTGCAAACAGAGCCGAGAGCATCACTGTGTGTGTGTGATGGACGTTAATGATTGTGGATTTAGTCGGAGGTCCAGCGGAGCGCCGTGATGTCTTGAATGAGGCTGGGGCGGGTGATCAGCACTTTAATGGTGTGTTTGTGAACACACACACACATTGTCTCTAATGTCTCACTCTTTATCTCTCTCTTCCTCTTCCACTCGTGATGTGTTTATGTGGAGAGGGAGTTGCCCTACCTACCACTATATCTCTCTCTCTGTCTCTCTCTCTCTCTCTCTCTCTCTCTCTCTCTGTCTCTCTCTGTCTCTCTCTCTCTCTCTCTCTCTCTCTCTCTCTCTCTCTCTCTCTCTCTCTCTCTCTCTCTCTCTCTCTCTCTCTCTCTCTCTCTCTCTCTCTCTCTCTCAGTTGTTGGGATCTAGCAGCAGAGGTCTGATTCTTTATGCTCTTTCACCCAGTCTGACACACACACACACAAAGATGCACATGTGACCGGTGAGGATCAGGGTTTGATTCTTGTCTCTGCTGTGTCTTCATCCTGACGGTGAGTGTATATTTGTGTGTGTGTGTTGTGCTGTAGTATAGGGTGTGTTTACCTGAAGAGAGATTTTATTGCTCTGTCACAGCTCAGGAGGCTTAATGGAGCTCTAAATTAAAACTATAAAGAGAAACAATTAATGCAGATGTTGACTGTATGTAAAAGTGCTGTAAAATTAAAGTGCATAACTTTGTCTCGTGTTTATATGCTTGTTCTGGAAAACTGGGAAATTTCAAACAAAGAAACGTTTTAACGTTTACACCATGAAGATTTGCGTTTGGTGTTGGAGTGAGAGAGATGAGAGGGGCGAGGCACATCAGGGGTGAATGTGTGGGACTAATAATGAACTTTACATGTGTTTATGAGTATTAAAACAAATAAAAACAGGATCTGCTAATATTTATTGTTCTGGTTTAAATGGAAAGTTCTTCACAATATACCACTGGACTTAAGAAATAATATTACATTACATTTAGTCTCATCTCTGTCATGAGTGTGAATGTTTGAGATCAGATACAGAGCTTCCTGTGAGGAGACATTTACATGTCTGTGCGTTTTATTTCTTAAGTATCTGTGTCACTAAAAATCAAACAAAAGCTTTGTGTCGCTAACACAGTGATCGATCAATCGAGCTAGAAACACTTTTAAGGAAGAGAGAGTTTGTTTTCCAGTAAAACACTCATTTAAAAGTGAATTGATTTACATCTTTAGTTTGTAATCTAAATGTAAACCAGTTCTGTTTACCTTCTTGAGGCATTAGCAAATCATTTTTCCGACCCGTCCGCCCGTTCATAAAAATATAACTACAGTGTTTATATATAAACAACAACACCAAGATATGACAATGTTGTGTTTATTCTAATCTTAGATTTGAAGGTTGGGCAATGTTTTGTTATTCATCAGCTGGAAAAACAGTTGCTTCGAATTTATAACTATTTGTAAAACTTTACACTTTGCTTCTGAAATGATGATCCATCAGGGGTTTCAGGGTTTGGTCGTTTAATCTGCTGGAAACATTTCACTTACTATATACAAGTGATAGATGTAAATGAAAGGTTTGAAATAATTCACTTAATCACATCTCTTTCTCCATGTTAAACTAACGAGTGTTAGTAGGAAAACATGTTTTATCAACCAATATTATTGAACAAATTGTGTTTGGTCAGAGTATTTAAATGCCACAAATGAGCTCTGAAGCACTTAATGTGTGTTTGTGTTTTATGACATTAATGACTTCAGGATGCATCTAAACACTTAACCTCAATTTCTGCTCATTTGCAGACTACAGTTATCTTAATTTACAGTTAAGATTATTGAAGTGAGTAAAGTGATTTTTAGTAAAGGAGATTTGCGTTCTTCACTTTCTGAGACTCTTTTAAGGGTCTGTTGGAGAGTTTAGTCTGGCTTTCAGGGTTCACGATTGTACAGCCTAACCATATAAATGTCATGACCTGCATTGATCAATACTCTGACTCATTGTTAGCTTAAATAACTGAAAGATGAAGTGAGAGATGTCTGATAGAGAAGATCTTTATGAGCGTCTCTACCTGCTCTCTCCGTCTCTGACCTGATTTAAGCTTCATCATTCAGGGACATTGTTGTCATTCATCTGGCTATTCTGAGATCTAACGTGGCCCAAATGAGAGTTGTTTGAGATGAGAGACGAGGGATTGAGAAAATGAGCTTTCTCTCTGGTGTTCACACTAATGACTGCAGCGGGCGTCTTTCATTGGACCGGATAGATGGATGACTTTGTCTGTCTTAATCGAGTATTGTGTGTCCCTGACCTTCAGAGTTTCATTAATCTTACCTTTGCGTCCTTCCCTCCGTTTCTCAGAACAGAATGAGAGCCATAAAAATAGGAAAGGTGCTTTTCTTTATAGTTGAATATTTATTGGCTTTATTTGGCCTCCACAATCTCCCCGACACCTGATTCCACTGAAATATTTATGATAAAATACAAGCTGTTAACATAACCTCAGCTCTTATTTCGCTGTGATGTGAATTCTTGGTTGTGTGTAGAATTAAAATAAAGACACAACAGTGAATTTTGAGTTATCAGATACAGAGATGATAACTTCACAAGCTTTATTCAGAAATCTAATGAGCTGCCTACACATCATGATGTTAATGCATCATAACTGCACGTCTGCTGCTGCAGATGATCAGAAAACTGCAGTGTTGTGCTGACCTCTGAATGACATGGACAGAATCATTTGTGGATAATGCGATCTCAGAATGCATCGTGACACACGCGTGCTTTCTAGAAATGTCATCTAAATATATAAACGTACATCGGAGAGTCTGAGCGGCGTTTGTGTGACACGTGTTCTTTTGTTATCAATGTAGACTGTCAGATATTTTCAGGTTTAATAAATGAAGCTGCATTTCCAACTCATTCATGATTTACAGTCAATGCTCAGGGATAATAAATATTTGACACATGACTTTTGTAGCTGAGGGTGAAAATAATAATGATTAGCTACATAAGCTCAAGAGTGTACTGTGAGTATCTCGCTGTAGTATTTGATAATGATAATGATTTTAATATTTGAAGTTCAGCATCATCTACAGACTGTAAAGGTTACTGGTGTTTCGTCCTAAATGATTTTCAGTGTTAATCTGGTTAATCTGTGATAAGAGAGATTCGAGACAGTAGGTGAGCATATTTAACATCTGAGATGATTCAATCTGAAGTTCAGTTCAAAATTGGTTGATAGTGTAAATGCATCTTACATTTACATGTGATCATTTAACAGATGCTTTTATCCAAAGTGACTTACAAATGAGGTGAAACAGTAGAAGCAATCAAACAACAGTAATGTCTACAGTAAGTGCTTTACAACTGGTCGTGTTTTTTTTATAAAGAATAAAAAAGAAACGGAAATCGGCGTTATTATTTGTGTTATTATTTGTGTTATTATTTGTGTTATTATTTTTGGGTCATTTCTGAGTCTTGAAGATTGTTTTCTTCTGGTTCTGTTCTGATGGGCAGAGAGAGTGTGTGTGTGTGCGTGTGTGCGCGTGTGTGTGTGTGTGTTTGTGTGTGTGAGAGTGTGTGTGTGTGTTTGTGTGTGTGTGTGTGTGTGTGTGTGTGTGTGTGTGTGTGTGTGTGTGTGTGTGCATCAGTAAATCCCCGGTTGTTAATAATTCTATTGACAGAAGTGTGTTAAACTGTTGGAAGGATTTCAGTCTCTTGCTGTTGTTATTCTAGATCCAGAAATGATTCTTATTTTGCCTTCACATACAAAAGTGTTGATTTCAGGTGTTCATGTTTGACAGCGGTCATCACTCCTGACCTCACAGTGTACAGTAGTCTAATCCAGCTTGCTCATTTTTGGGAACATTGGCTTTATTAAAAGTGCTTTATTGTATTCCTGACTCAATCATGAAGATCACAATGGGGATTTGGTGTGTAGACATGTCCTTGTGTTTACGTGTGTTATATGATGTGATGTAGTTGGTGTTTTGGTTTGCGAGGCACGTCGTCTCGGCGTGTGTCCGCTCTGATTGGTTTGCCCCCGCGGCCCGTCCTGTTACACTCTTAATCCACGCTTTCAGATGCAGGACGTCTCTCCCTCATTCTGTGAGCGATGACTCACTGGGACATCAGCCTGTTAACTTCAGCGTCACATTGATTTATCAATCAGTCCAATATTAATGTCCACCAGCATTGTGTTTTACTTCATTTCTAAGCTCAGAATCCTTCAGAAAAAAAGGATTATGGATGTTGAGCGTGATGACCTTGACCATACACAGATAACCCAACATGTGTCGTCCTGACATCACCAATCCATAAACAGAATCTGACAGTTTCTATGAGAATTCTTTGTAATGTTGCTTTCTAAAGGCCTAATTTATCAAGTTTTTGTAATTTTAACAACACTTCTCGTTTATTCTACATTTTTCATCTTCTTTCTGATACGTTTAAACTGGTCAAATTTCTTTTAATATGCCATTTATTTGTGTTATTATATAACAATGATATATTGGTGTGAAAAACGTTTTTGATAGTGTTAGAATATATACAGTAAATTAGCAGAAAGTTTTAGGATTCTGTAAGTACATGAAAAAAATCTTGTGTGACATTTTATAGCAGTTTTATATACACAGTCAATTCACATTACCATAAGAAGATGAAGAAGATCTTTTCCAGTACAAACAGACAGTGGACTGAAGGTTTGACTGGTAAATGTCATAATTCCACCGTTACACAGGAGAAATGATGTTATTTATTGTCTGCTGTATAAGAGTCATTGTGTTTATAGCACATATCACAGCAGAAACATCAGTGATCAGGTACTTCAGCGCTGTATGCGTCAGCCAATAGGTTTCTATAGGTTTTGTGTTTCTATATGTTTCTGTACATACTACAATACTGATCTCTTGAATCTAACTAGCGCAAGAGAAAATGAGATGTCTTGTGAAGATTTAGACCAGGAAAACATTTCAAGAATAATGTAGTCGAAGTGTCAAAGCAGCTGTATTTGTGAAACAGTGAAGATGTCAGAAGTGTATGTGAAGGTGTTTAATGGAGCCTAACACTGTCATATTTAACCCAACATTCATTTTATTCACGCTCTTGGTCACTTTAATCTCTTAAATCTCCAAACAGGAAGTTGCTGTTTGAAGAAGATTTTGCATTTTTTCGCTATGTTGCGTCAAACGGGGCACAAACAGTCTTTGGACATGAATGATGTATAATCTTGTGTACATTTGTAATTGTCAAGTGTGATTATTTCACATGTATTTGTCTGTTTAATCCATCACACTGATACTGACAGTAATATAGCGTAGAGTACAGAAGAGATATGTAAGGGTTCTGCACTACATCATTTTAACTACAGAGACTGTAAAAATAGTCCAAATATATTATTGTAAAGTCACACATCTTTCAACAGCGCTCAAATCATGACTACAGTCAAAACGCTCCTATAATCAAACCTATTAATGTAAAAGTCTGTTTGTCCTCATGCTGTAGATTCTGCTTCAGTTTGCTGTTTGGTGATGTGGCAGTAATGTTGCTCTTCAATGGACATCAATAACAAAGAATATGACAAATCTTTTTAAAGAATTGTTAACCTGTTTATTTCATGCCTGAATGCATGTTTGGACATTTACATAAACAAGATTAGGTCTCTCACAACATGTGTTATTCAATAGACTTGGACACATTACAGTATCATCACATATTCTCTCTTCAGTGTGTTGATGCTGGATTAATTTCCAGTCATTATGTTGGACATCTCAGTGCTTTGAATGAATAATGGATGAGAGAAGATTCCTGAGAGCTGTTTAAAGATTCTTACAAGCACCTAATGTAAAGTAACACCACACATTTATCCATTAGAGCGTTCATGCAACACTTACAGCTGATCACCTTCAGAGATTTAAACAATCTCGCACTGTTAACTGAGAACATATGAACACTTAAACTTACATTGCCTGCAGAAAATATCAAGATACAGAATACAGAAACAAATGAGTCAGAATCTGGATTTGGGTTCATTTGATGAGAATGCTGGAGACACATCTGAGACACTCAAGGGACTTCCGTTTGCTCTCTGTGATTTAATCTTAATGATGTCTAGGAGAAATAACTGAGAGATCTCATCTGTGATTTTTCTTTCTTATTTGTATTTATTCATTATTGTTTTCTGGATGAAAAGCATAAAAATCCATAAACCCACCATTATTGAGTATGTTTCGTATCTCAGTCTGTGTAATGTTGTTTATCTGTAGATGGGTTTCTCTCTTCAGAAAGGTTTGATGTTACAAAAACAAGCTCAGCTCATGCAGTTTGCTGTTGAAAGGTTATTGGATCGCCATGAAGTCACAAGATTGGATTCACAGAAGCTCTGCTCACATGATATATAATATTTTAGTTCTCTCCCATCAATAAATAGAGCGGCACTGTAAGAATGAAGCTCTTATCTGGCCTGTGCTATATTTAGGATGAGCGAGAGGTTATTACAGAACAGAGAAGCACAGAGGCGTACAAAACATGTACAATAAGAAGGTGATGAAACGCAAGCTTTTTTAACGTTGGTTTATTTTTATTGACATGATCAACTATTTTTCATTCAGTCACTGATTGTAACGTTTCATGTCTTTTCTTTAGATGTGTGAACCCAAGCCGGATGAGCCGCGTGACCCGGAGGGCCAGCGATTGACACCCGAGGACGACCGCTTCCCCGGCAGCCCGTCAGACGCTCCGGACGCCAGCAGCCTTCAGCCCGCCGATCTCACCGCGCCAACACCTCCACCCTCCAGAGATGGAGAAGATAGAGAGGAAGAGGAGGAGAGGAAGAGTGCTGAGGAACAGCGAGAGTTTCTGCAGGTACACGCAGGAGTTCATGAAGAAGCTCTCATCGATGAGGAAAACGCTCCTCCTTCATCGTCTTCCTCGTCCTTCATCATCCCAGAGTTGCGTCTGGATCAGTCCTTCAGCGCAGACGGCCTCTCCACCCCCGGCACCGATGAAGATTACGATGAGGATGATGAAGATGAGGAGGACGAGGAGGAGGAAGACAGCGATGATAACTACCTGGAGCGGCGGGACAGCAAGCGGAGGAGCATGGTGGAGGCCCGTCCTGCGAGAAACACGCCGGCGGTCTCAGCGTGCAGAATTCACTGCGCAGGCGCACGCACAGCGAGGCAGTCTCTTGCAGGACCCCCGCACCACCTGCTTCACATCTGACAATGCCATCAACTGTCTGGAGGCGGCAGGTACACTTCCATCACC
>CM032795.1:2327500-2335000 GCA_019155185.1 Beaufortia kweichowensis | reverse complement strand
ATTTATGATTAAATTCTGGTCATTTATTCTTGAAACACAGACCGCATGTGACCGCATCTGGACAACACCTGATAACTGATCTTAAAGATAATTGAATATGTTTGTTTTTATGACATTTTGGTTTTAAAATATTTTGATTTGAACCCACAAAAAACAACTTGATTGTCAATGTACAATGTATTTGTAATGTAATGTCATTTAAAAGCTTTGTGAAAAAGGAATCACAGAGGTCATTGGACTTTAAGTTTATACTGTACTTCCTCTTTTACCTAAAAATATCTTTTATTGAACCTCTTCATGTTTAGAAGTGAGTTAATATAGTGTGAGAACAAATCTACATATAAATCTCTATTGGGACGCAGGAACAAAGTGAACATCACTATATGATGAGAGTAAATGATGAGAGATTTCTGTGCTGAAGTGTATGTTAAAGAAGTCATGTGGTGTGTGCAGCGATGGCAGGATTATGTGTTGAGGTGTGTTGTGTGTTGTACAGTTGTGGTTGCTATAGCAGATCTGGTGCCAGTATGAGTGTTTTGACAGATGCTGTATATGTTTTGGGTCATTGTATAACGTACAGCAGGTCAGTGATGTGGTGCTAAATGAATGAAACCTACTCTGTCACAGACAGTTACCGTAAGTTACACGTATCTGTTGTCGTGCTTTTAAAACATTTATAAAAGTGTCAAGAGCTTTGATTTTATTAGACTTTGTGAGTTTGTGTGTAATGATGACATCATAAAGCAGTTCATCATGCACTTGTTTTGAGGGGTCAAGGGTCAACTAAGACACCAAGTGTGTCCTTCACATAATGTAGTGTACATTTACATGACAACAATGATACATAAGCACAGTCACATTCATGTTTTTAGTTTAGTAACTATCTTTAGTGTTTTAAAAGGCTGTGAGATCTTTACTGGTGTGTGGGAATTTGAGCTGTATGGGGTGTTAAAAGAGGAAGTCTACAGGATGGTGATCCATACAGCACAATCTTCACAAACATCCGTCATCACAGGATAACATTACTCAGACCGGAAGAGTCTTTAACACACACAGCAGGAAAACACATTTATAACGTATAAAGCGTCTCTATTAGCACAGCTCAAATGGATTTAGTCGATCTTAAAGTGGATTTGTTGTATCTGCATCTTGATCAACTACAGCTCTGATTTTATTTCTTGCATTATTGCGAAACATCTTTACAAAAAAATACATATTAGCAGTAGAGACATAAATACAGTATATGGAAATGAAATAATAAGATATAGAAGTAGAATAATGGCTGTTATTATATGTACTACAGACGATATCTGTTTTGGTTCGATTATTAGTGTTTGATATGAGATTGATACTGATTGATTGCCTCAGAGAACAGATCTGAGATCAGGCTGAAAGGGTTAATAGTACAGTATAATCGTACTGTTTACTGATGTGTTTTCTGTGTTTCGTGATGAAGTACATGAGCTAGAGAGAGTCTCATCTCATGTCATCAGACAGATAAACAAGCTTTTCATTCAAACAAACAATTACAGTATGTAAATGAATTATTGATTGATTACTTTCATAATATAAATATTATATCAGAGCTGTTTATCTGACACAAAGCTTTTATTACTATTCACTTACAGTGTTAGTATTCTTGTTTGTAAATACTTTGTGCACTGTTTTACTGTTAAAGACTGATGAATTTTAAATGAATAAATAGGAAATTCCATGCAAATGACACATAAAAATTTGATGTCCTTTAAAGAGTCATCTCTTCTTCATTTGATGGCTATTATTTTGCTTCTGCTTTGTGTATTTTAATTCACGCAGATGTTTCCTCTCATAAACGTGTGTTAATTTCTGTCACATTCATAACACATGAATATTTCAAATGTTTTTAAATAGATAACTCATTTATAGACTGATATTTGATATCTGATCTATGAACTCTATCAACAGGACTTTAGTCAAATATAAACAGATGATTAAGTATAGATTCTGTAAGAATTTATATTTCACGTTTTGACTGAAAATGTCACATTCATAACACTGGAATTGTCCAAATGTAAATGAATACAATATTAAGCATTAGACATATCACTAAATACAACTATAACAGCATCCCTGACTGCTTTTGTACTCATTTGAAAAACTAATGACCAACATTGACATTTAACCAAATATTCAGTTTCTTTATTTACTGTACAATATATCTGAATATTTTAGTAACTTTTAAAAAGCCGTTCATCATTTCTCCTGGTTTCTACACTATAATCCCATCTGTGTTTACACCTTACGGCCTGATTTTGTGCAAAACACGATATACAGTATGATGAAATCTTTTTGTGTTGGAGAGGACTGAAAATCTGTTTATTGTCCAGTGTGAACATGAGAGGTCTACACCATGTATGGCCAGAACCGCACAACAGGTCAAGATGGGGCGTACACACTTATAACACAATGGCTCATTCTTCTGCAGTTTAACACACACAGAAACCCCCACCCGTCCCCCCGTCCCCCCACCCGTCCTCCCACCCGTCGTCCGGTCCTGTGAGGGCAGGAAGTGTAATGTGACTCCAGTCTGAGGTCTGAACCTCCTCATGTTTTAATCCTCACCAGAACTGAAGGCCAATCACACAAACTCTCTGTGTAAAGGTTCACGGCCTGTACGGGGCGGTGAGGAGGATTAGACGCTTTTTGTTCGTTCTGGTTTGTTTTGTGTAGATGATGCTGATTGTCTTCATGTGTGTCTCTTCACAGCTGAGCGGCGGCTCGGACTGCAGCTGTAACATCACTCCTGACGCCGGCAAGAAGAAGAAATCCAAAAACCTGTGAGTCCCATCTGTCTTCCATTCATGACAAGTTAACAAGCATTTGTGCTTTCTATCAAACTCTTCATGTTGACTTGCTAATCAAATCTCAATGATTCTAATAATAGTACAAACAGGAAACTTGTGTTTAACTGCTGGTTCTGTGAGTAAACGAGATCATTAGCTGGTGGTTTGTCATGTTCTCATGTTTTGCTTTATTGTTGTGATGTGTAAAATTGAATCACGACTCTCATGATGTGTTAGACTCTCATGAGTTGTGAGTCATGTGTTAGTGTTACAGGACATGATCCAGTCAGATTTACATGTGTTTAGACAGATTTCTAAATGGATTTGTAAAACTTGAATAGAGTGAAGACAATTCTGAAAATAATGACAGAATATCTGTGTGTGTGTGTGTGTGTGTGTGTGTGTGTGTGTGTGTGTGTGTGTGTGTGTGTGTGTGTGTGTGTGTGCGTGTGCGTGTGTGTGTCTCTCTGTGTGTGTGTGTGTGTGTGTGTGTCTCTGTGTGTGTCTCTCTGTGTGTGTGTGTGTGTGTGTGTGTGTGTGTGTGTGTGTGTGTGTGTGTGTGTGTGTGTGTGTGTAAGCTCAGAGAAATGTTCCTCATAACTATATAACACACACACATGTGTATTGTTATGTTTATCACATGGTTAGATTAGGAAGGTTTAGCACTGCTGTGAGTCTCAGAACAGATTGTGTGTGTTGTGATAGTCAGTCTCATGAGATCTGAATAAAATGTCTTTATAAACTCTAGTTCAGCATTAATAATAGTTAATAATACCTGCAGATATTGAAAGAGTTTGGACGAGGCACGTCAGTGTTTTTGTACAAATCTCTTACAAATCATTTGATCTGCAGGCATGTCTGAATATTATAGACAAATATATAAATACATTTCTTTTTTAATAGTTTTTCTGCGTCTCCATATGGAATTGATCACAGGTGCGTGTATATTATGATATTATGTGTATAGAAACGGGTTTGCTTCTGTTTCCTCCATTTCCCCAAATTTTCTTCAATCCCCATTAGATTCAGTTTTGTTTGTTCATTGTTTTTATTCAAGACAAAGGTTCAGTTTTCAGACTGTCATTAACACACACACACACGCTGAAACCCCAGCTCATGGTCACAGGTTTCTTCAGGTTTATCAGTGGTTTTGTAGTAATAAGTTGATGTTTCTTGTCTATCCACTTGTATAGAACATGTTCTACAGGGTTCTAACCTGAAGAAAGCAAACAGAAGGTGTTTTGGGTCAGGGGTCATCAGATCACACAATGTCAGGGTATTATTTTATCCTGTACATGGTCGTCTCTTACACTTGTGCTAGAATTAAACATACACAGAGAGAGAGAGAGAGAGAGAGAGAGAGAGAGAGAGAGAGAGAGAGAGAGAGAGAGAGAGAGAGAGAGAGAGAGAGAGAGAGAGAGAGAGAGAGAGAGAGAGAGAGAGAGAGAGAGAGAGAGAGAGAGAGAGAGAGAGAGAGAGAGAGAGAGAGAGAGAGAGACAGAGAGAGAGACAGAGAGAGAGAGAGAGAGAGAGAGAGAGAGAGAGAGAGAGAGAGAGAGAGAGAGAGAGAGAGAGAGAGTTTTCAAGGCTCTTTTTTATTTTTATTATTTTAGAATAATAAAGAATCTTCAGATTTATTGTTATTAAATGACAGAGATGTGTATGAGTTCTCTTAAGAGATGGCCAGCAGAAATAATTAAAATGATTGCTTGAGCTGCATGTAAATGATTCACTGGCGGGTGTTCATTTCATTTACAATTTACTTTTAAACCCTCTGGTTACAATTACTCCATTTACTTCCATTGTGAATTCAGTACTGTAAGCACATTTGAGATTTGAGCCTGTTTTGAGTTCTATTTAATATTTCTTTAACAAAAGCATTTTAAAAGAATAGTTTTCCTGTTGCTCAGTGGTTCGGGTTCACACACAACACTAAAGGTCATGGGTTTGATCCCAGGGATTGAATATGTCCTAAGGTGTGACGTACAAAAAATGTCTTACTGTAAGATAAATGTTCTCAGCAATGAAGATAAATCTCTAATGTTATTTGTAGTTTTTTAAAGATTATTTTTCTACATTTTTGCTGTCACACCATAGGACACAATGTACAGTATAATATACTGTAAGTCACTTTGGATAAAAGCCTCTGCCAGATGCATTGATGTAAATGTGGATGCAGATAATGAGCATGATGAATGAGAGGTGAAAGTGAAGAAAGTTTAATGCCAGACTCTCACCCATAATGCATTGCAGCTTTTTCTTCAGTTTGAAGTCATTCTGAAGAGATGAGTATGGTTGTATGGTTGATGTGAGGGGCGTTTTACTGACCTGAGATCTGAGACAAATGCCACAGTACTTCACTCTTATTTATAATTCTGTTCATTCTCTAATACTTGTTTATTCTAAAGTTGTGAATCATAAATAAACTATTATTTTATGTTTTATAAAAGAAATATATGATAATGCTGTGATATGTGATTCTCACAGACAGTTTTGTTTTGTCATTTAATCATTGAAATCAGAGGAGACGGGGGTTAATTGTCACACTTTAATCCAGAGCGATTACATCACACCTATCATAATCTTCTTACATTCACCACTAATACATCATACACAATCCATATAAAGTGCTGGTATTCTGCTGGTATTTAAAACCTTTGAATTAAGGTTTAATCTTAATTCAAGACTGTTGTAAAATGGGTACAAAAATATCTTGTGTGTTCACTAAATGATTAGAGACAACTGTTGATCAGTGATAGCGTTAGAGTCGTACACCTGCTTTATGTCTAGACACTAGAACATCATCACCAGCTAAACACCTGATGTTAGAGATGTGAGAACAGCTGACCCGTGACCCACAGATGGACAGACAGACACTTAGACAATATTTGCATGTGTATGTATACTAGTTCTTCACAGTATGAGCATGTTTTATAATGTATAATCAAACAGTATTGTGGTTTGAGTAAGCGTGATGTAAACACACAGATCTGGCCTGTGATTGGCTGACTCTAGTTCCGCCTCCCAGTGTTGATGTGCTATAAAAAGCACTGGAGTCGTCTCCCTGTGGTCAGAGGAATGTGCCGGTCCTGACGCCCCTCCTCTCCCGCTCGCTCCACACACACACACACATTCACATGTTACACGCTATGGTGGATTTCTCTGAGAAGTACCTGGAGAGGTAAGAATGAAGCGTTCTGCTGCTCTGAGACTTCTCTCGCTAATGAAAAGAGCTGAAAATAGACATCTCCAGCCGTTTCTGCTGCTTGCTTTCTGTGTTTGTGCACTTTCTGGACTGAATCTTTGTTGATTTCAGTCTGTCAGTAGGTGTGACTTTCTATCTATTAGCAGATTTTAATTGAATTCATTCTCTAGATGAATTAAAGGAAAAAGAAGTTGGATGATTTTCAGAAAACCTTAAGATCGTGTCTGACATCAAGAGACACATAGATGTTTTATTTTGCAGAAACACTTTAATGCTGTTTGAACATAATTGTAAAGCATATCCTCATGTGTAAAATACTATTTACACATTATGGTATTATTTAATAACTTTTGATTAGTAAGATTTGCATTTTTAATGTTCATTTATTGTATTACATTACTGAGATTATTATAGAGAATAATGGCAGTAAAACAGAATAATAAATATGTTTTAATGGAAAGTTATTCATGAGAATCACCCAACTGCTTCATAAGAGGACAATAACCTGTGAATGAAATGAGTAATCTTATAGTGTGACTGACATATAAAGTGATGACGCGAGCAGATGAATGCAAACACACGCGTGACTATTTAAGGTAACGTCAGCCTTTCACATTGAATTCATCACGTTTCAGTGTCTTTCCCAGTGAAAGTGTCCTGGTTTCACAGCCTGGAATAGTGTTGAACTCTATTATGGGCAGTAATGTGAGGCGGGCAGAGCGGGAATTGGCAAAGCCTGCAGATAATTGTGGTTTTCAGCGTGAGGACGGATCAGAGCATCTTAATGTGATGAGATCCAGTGAGAGTGAGAGATTACAGGCCTGAACACATGTTTCTGCTCCATCATTATCTCACACCTGATGGAGATTAACTCAAGAAAACCACTACTGGAGATCTGTCGTACTAAATACACCGTCTCATCCGTCCACTGCCGTCTGCAGAAACGAATGGTTGATAATGCTTTACAATAAGGTTTTACATGATTAATGCATTAACTATCATAAACTAACAATGAACAATAGAGGTTTTCTGCATTTATTAGTCTTTGTTAATGTTAATTAATGTCAGTACAATTGTTCATGTTAGATTTTTCAAAACAGATTTTTGAATTTAAGAATGTAAAATTAACATTCACTCAAATGAATAAATGCTAAAGTATTGTTCATGTAACTAATGCATTAACTGATGTTAACAAACACAAACTTATTGCAAAGTGTTGCTGAAGTGTGATTGTTATATCCAGACGGTCTTGTTGATAACGCTAGTGGATGAATTGAGTTATGTGATCGTGTGTTTACTGTAACATACTGTAATACTGTACTTTACATCAACTGCGTCGTACTCATGTCCAAAAGTCTGTACTGAGGTTTGAAGTATGCAGAACCTGCAGGATTATACATCTGAAAGATGGGATTTCATGTGAGATTGAAGTGAGTTGTTAAATATAAAACATTAGAGTTATCAGATATCAGA
>CM032795.1:2237500-2325000 GCA_019155185.1 Beaufortia kweichowensis | reverse complement strand
TTTGGTAGATGGAGTCACAGGAGAAATCAGCCTGCAGGAAAACATCAGACGTCATAAATACTTCCTACTTCCTGTTCCTGTCTGGACTTCACCCTATAAAACACCCTCTCATCATTAACCACAAAACCTTCATCATGTTTTACATCTGCTGTGTAAAATAACACAGTGTTAGATTGAAATATAGTGACAGTAGTGTAAAGAGACAGTTTCATTATATTGTAATGTTGCTTCTGAAAGACCTCTGACCTCAGTTCAGCTCATGACCTTTTGGAAGGTTCAGCGAGAGGATGAGAAGATGGATTTATTTAGAAACGCTGGCATGGGAATGCCAAAAATGGGATCCGGGATCTTTTTCTGGTGCAGTAATGAGTTTGTGAGTGCGTCTGAACGTGATGTGATGAGCCACAGTGGAAATCATGCGATGAAATGAGTGTGATCTTCAGAAGCAGGAGGCACGTGAGGTCAGGCTCCAGAGATGTGAGCGGTCAGATGAAGCTGGAGGTGTTACCTGAAGAACAGAGAGAACACCTCATCCCTCCCTTCACTCATTCACTCCTGCGCTCAGACGCCCGACCGACACCAGAAAGACGGGAGCGTGTTTCACCGCCGGCGACTTGAATCGTCACCAAAGCTTCACTAACTGCTGATTGAGGAGGAAATGTACATGCTGATGGACTTTTGAGTGATTGTGGGTGTGATTTGGATTTGTGTGATGATCTTTAGCGGGACTGAACTCTTTCTCTCTTGTGTGTTTGTGTCTGTCCAGGGCCAAAGACATGAAGAACCGGCTGGCGTTCCTCAGGAGGAGGACCGAGTCTCCTGGAAGCAGCCCATCCGGCAAACTCGACAAAACCATGAAGTCTGCCAAGTAAGTGTGTGCGTGATGTCCATCTGTTTTCGGGTCGTGATCCAGCTGGTGTGTGGGATGAAACTGAGAGACAGACTGAGAAACACGAGAGAGGAAAATGAACATGATTAAATGTGAGAATTACTGTAATTATGTGTGAGATTATAAACGGTAACACATTGATTTAATCTCCTCACAGGAACAACAGGAAACTTTATCAGAAATGTATCAAACAGGAATATCATCAGTGTCTTATTTCTCTCAAGATTTGTGAAGGGTCAAAGGTCATCACATTATTACTGTACCTGAATGTTACGAAACAGCTTTATGCATTAATAATTTAGATTAAAGATTGTTGCATTGATAAATGTTGTTCGAGCAGATCGCTATATTGCTTGTAATGTTGTGTGTTTCATGTATGTTTAATTATTTTAATGACATATAAACAGAATATGATGTATGTTTCAGTAGTAAAGCTGTAATGTCACAATAATCAGGTTATAATTTTAGATTGATATTCTGTTGATTTATGTGCTGTAAGGTTAATTCAGTGTTTAAAAGATTCTTCGTATGTAAAATGTCTTGCTGAGTGTTAAAGCTGCAGACGAGAGCTTTCAGAGAAGCTGTGGGGGCGGATCCTAAAGCTAACATGTCATCCTATTGGTTGAGCTCAGCTCCGCCCCTCCTTGACACAGAGAGAGAGTATAAAAGAGGCTGTCCAAGAGAGTCTTACTCACACACACACACACTGTCGAGAGAGAGAGCTGACGGTTCGGATGGGTCACACAATGAGAAATCTGACAGAGATGGGTTTGCTGAAGAACCGCTCTGCTTTCATTTGCAGGCCCACTCCAGAAGATGCCATGAAATGGGCTGAATCCTTAGACAAACTGCTCGTCCATAAATGTAAGAATGACATCTGTTTATTCCTCACGTGTCTTTATGGGTATCATGGAAATTGTTGTGTGTTTGATTGGATGTTAAATGTTGGATGGATTAGGGTTAGATCAATGTCTCTCACAGCAGATCATCTTTAATCTCATGACATTGAGCAGTAATGTGTGGATTATTTCCTTTAGTGATGTGTGTCTTATCAGCAGCGGCTTTAGAATGGAAAGGTGCTTGCGTGATGGAAAAGAGTCACATTTCCTTCCTTTTCATTTCTGGATTCCATTCTTAAAGAGGAAAGTTCATCTAAAAATAGGCATTTAATCATCATTTATTCACCCAGATCCTGGATGTGACTCTTTCTTCAACACAAAAGAAGATATTGTGAGAAATGTCTCAGTGGTTTTGTGTTCATATAATGAAAGTCAATGAGGGTCAGTGTTGTTTAATTATCAACATTCTTTAAAAAATCTTCTGTTGTGTTCTGCAGAAGAAAGAAAGTCATACAGGTTTGACATGAGGAGGAATAAATGATGGAAGGATTTTCACTTTTATTTTTTAGTAAAGAGATTACGTGTAGTGTGAGATATTAATGCTTTTTTGTTGTTTATGTAGTGATGATGGAAAGATGTAATGAATGTAAACTCAACACACATGTGATTTTACTGCAGCGTGTTCATTTAACAGACTGAAGCTGTCAGGTTTAATGATGGTCTCAGTGAGAGTTGTGATGCTAATGTGATGACTCAGGTTTGGCTTTGCTCTCTTCACTGGAGGCTGCCGTTGTCATGGTTTCATCTGTTTATTCCTCCAATAACATCTCGTCTTCTCTGTGTCTCCTCCGTCAGACGGGCTGGCAGCGTTCAGAGCTTTCCTGCGCACGGAGTTCAGCGAAGAGAATCTGGAATTCTGGCTGGCCTGCGAGGATTACAAGAAAATTAAATCGCAGTCCAAGATGACGTCTAAAGCCAAGAAAATCTTTGCAGAATACATCGCCATCCAGTCCTGTAAAGAGGTGAGTGGACATGCTGCTGAAAGAGATATTCTAAATCAGCTTCTCATTGACACACACGCAGAAAGAGTTTGATTATTTCCTGCTGCTGTTTCATTGTTTCATCTTTAAAAGAGTCTTTGTGTTAAATGACATCATGCCTGACAAATGAATTCCTCCAGCGCATGTGTTTTCATTCTCCTTCTTGGAAAGCAGATTGGAAATCCAGATTGAGATGAGCAGAACTTTCCAGCAGTCCATCTCGAGTTTATTTCAGGCTGAGCTGTTTTTAGTTTCGTTTAGTCAGACTTCAGTCCAAAATTCTGCTCCAAATTACAGCTTTTCTGGCCAAAAACCTCCTACATAGAGAGAGAGAGAGAGAGAGAGACGCCCGATCGTCATGTTAAACAACCAACAATGGTTTATTTCTGTATTATGGGTTATTTAGAGACAGGTTTATCTCTGAACTTCAGCATTTAAAATAATTGAACCAAACCCTGCAAAGACTCTTTTAAATCCAGCGCTTTATTCGTTATAAAAACGCATTATTGTATCAAATCAGAAACACAACATCAGACAGACTGACTGAAAATAATGTATTATTACTTTAATAAAGAATAGATGCTTGTGAATGTGTAAGTAAGATGTTGTTTGCCGTCCAGGTGAACTTGGATTCGTGCACTAGAGAGCAAACTAAAGAGAACCTGCAGAACATCGATCGTTCCTGTTTCGATCTGGCTCAGAGGAGAATATACGCCCTGATGGAGAAAGACTCGTACCCTCGATTCCTGCGCTCAGAACTCTACATGGATTTAGTGAATCAGAAGAAGTCCAGCAGCACGTCCACATCGTCATCCTCGTAAGAAACAGGAGAAAGAGTTCTTCACGTAGCACGTCATGTTCTCATCTGCCGCTCTGTTCATTGGCGAGGCGAGAGAGAAGAAACACACACGCGCGTGTGCGGTCTTTACAGACGGACGGGGGATACCATCACGCTGATCGATGCCGATTATTCTCATTTGCATTTATTTCCTCACGTACTGGAGAAAACCGAACACAGAGACAGTCGGGTACTGTTCCGCTTCTGATTCAGTCCTTCACGACCAACTTCATGGACTTCATATCTGAAATGGGGTTGGACGTACGTACGGTGGGAAACGTCATCTCTCTTCATCGTCACGTCTGTCTAACAAAACATCACGTATGAAGAATCTCTTTAGAGGAACGGACCAAACAGAAGAAACGGAGCGCTGATCCGGTGTGTGCAGAGACTGTAGATTAACACGCTTGGCTGCGTTCTATATCGCCAATAAGAAATTCATTGTAGCTTTATTTAAAGAACGGATGAGACTGTATTCTCAGGAACTATGAAGCTCCGGGCTTGAGTTTTCTTTCTGGTTTTATACGGCACAGGGTCAGTTAGGATCTGTCCCTGTATGTGTTAGAGATAAGAGCTGTAGAGAAATGTACTTTATTTATTTAGAAATCTCACTGGTTGCTTTTTTGTTCATTGCACTCCTTTCTGTCCGTCCAGGCCTGTCCTGATATCAGTGCAATATGTTGAATTATTTTTATTCGTTTGCTTATCTTATCGATAAGTTTGACTTTTTACCAGAAAGACGATGGATTGATCTCCGTATTAATTTTATTGTAAGAGTTACAGACGTAAGAATGTGGATCGCGAACTGTTTTCCTGGCAGCAGGCAGCCGGGTTAATAGATGTATATATGATTCATAAAAAAAGAACAAGAATAAAAAAGATAAAAACACAAACGGTTTTGTGGCTGTACTTCTGTAAATATATATATATATATATATGAACCTCAAAGCTAGAAATGAGACTGTATGCGTCCTTGTAGGATCACCTTTTGCCTCGGATGTACAATGCTTATAAGGAGTTCATAAGGAAAAGTATTTGATCATTTTCACTGTTTACAATTCTAAACGCATCTCCTGAGACACAGCAAGAGAAAATAGATTTCAAAAGCCAGTGTCAATGCAATGACAAATAAAACCTTCAGCTGGTTAAATGATTCTTCACTGTCTCTTGTGTTCATTTACATCTTTCAAAATAACAAACTAAAATATCTTAATGATGCTAAAAATAAATAAGCTTATAATGAATGAACTTTACACTGATTTAGTGAGAAAGTCTGTGATTTAAACATAAATCTTGTTGAAACTTATGACACTCTTGAACTAAAAGCATAATATCTAATAAACATGTGACGTGTGGTGGAGGACAGATGAGTTTATGAGCGACACGTGTGAAATGTATTTATTGGTTTGAAATATATTTTCTATAAAGATACTGAAGAATTTGTTAATGTTCGCACCGTCTTTGTGATATTTCTAAATCTTTCAGTTTAAAGTAAGTATGGCACAGATCTCATGAGAGCGTTTCTCAGCGTGAGCTTTAATTTCAGATGTGAAATCTCAACACTGTAAATAGCAGCAATTGAGTTTCTCTTGAGTGAGTTACTAAGGAAACGTCTCGTCCATCTCTCTGTCAGAGATCAGCGACGGCTCGAGAGCTCTTCATCACAATCACTCGTGTTCCTCCAACCGCCCGTACTGAGACTCTTGAGATGATCTGAGCTGGTCATCACACCAGGATGCTGAAAGCATTGCTGTTTGGTTGCTTCTGGTGCTTTGTTTGTTAGGGCGTAGCTAACATTGAGTCTTTTATGAGTCTTTTATGCTGGGCTAGCAGACAGGGAAATTGTGTTCGTTTGTCAGTTGAACATATTTAACCCGTTTACATCAGAATCAGTCAGTGACATCACAGTGTTCATGTGCATCTGTCTGATATTCTGCTCTGTCTGGGAATACATGTATACTGGATCTTTCTGAAAAAATACCCAGATATCTTTATACGTTTAGTTTTTGGTCAACAGACACATTTGACTATTTCTGATAACATTTTAAGTTATCAGATCCCTTCATGTTTGTAAATATTGAGACCGAGCGGAGCCGGACACAACACATCTGTGGTGTTTTATGGAGGTCACAGACAGAATGATGTTGGATGATGAAGCAGTTTGTTGAGATTCAGATGATAAACAGCGAGCGGATCAACTGGTTTCTCTTCATGAGCGTTTCATTAACATCATCACCTCTAATACACAAAACTGTGTTTTCCTTTCGTAACAAACATGACTAAATTAGGGTTAGGGTTAGCATGTTTTTGCATGTAACCTGCTGTTTTTGCATGTAACCTGCTGTTTTTGCATGTAACCTGCTGTTTTTGCATGTAACCTGCTGTTTTTGCATGTAACCTGCTGTTTTTGCATGCTATTTGACGATGGTAGGAAGCATTTAATTGTTAAATGTAGTTCAGACGACCGTAATGAACAAATGAAGGTCAGTGAGCGGTTCGTCATGTTTAATACAGTCTAGAATTAACTTTATACGTCTGGCTGTTAATGTTCAGGAAGGATTTTGCGTCATTTATGTTCTTCTTCAAACCAAATAAAAATAAAACTCATGTAAAAGAAATGAATCTCCCACATTGAAGAGGTGGACAGGAAGACGTAATGACTTTAAATTCTAGTTGGAAAATTCATATGAGAAGAAATTTAAATGAGCTTTTTCTAATATAAACTTTTGTTTTAAGTTCAATTTAAAATCCAGTAATATGTTTTTTAATACGTACACATGTTAAACATGTTTGTTCTGAACTAAAGAGCAAACAGATCTAAATATCTCTTCTAATCTTTCCACATTCAGAGCAGAAACTCTTTTTTTATTAAATATCTATTTTGGTCTCATTGTAAACGGTGGTTTAAACTTTCGTCATCTGTGTTCATTGAAGCGATTCACATTGAGACATTAACCCAGCAGATGATGACAGCGTGATTCATCACTGTGGAAACTCTTTATACTCTTCTTAAAGAAGCAAAAAGACTAAAATATCCAGAAACAAAGAGACAAATAATTCAAGCAGCATTTTCACACTGATACACGTCACATTTCACCTCAAAACACCTGTGAGAATGAAAACGAATCACTTTTAAAAGTAAAGAAATGACACAGTTAAGTGTGTTATCTAAAATATGAAGCCAAAATGAAAAGCCCATGATTAATCACGATTTAGATGACAATTGAAGTCAAATCTGATGAAATGTCCTCTTACATTATTGTGATTATTGTCTGGATTATTTAGACTTTTGAGCAGTTGTAGGAATCAGATGATGCTGATGTAGTTCTTCATTCCTCATCAGTTAACTGACATCTGAATAAAGATGTAATATTAGATGTGGGCTGATAATAAGACGAGGAAGTGTTTTTATTGTCCAGTGATCTCATACACACTGTATGTGTGTGACTCAAGATCTGCTGATGTTATGATGAATCTTACAACCACAAAACTAACTTTAGAAATACTGTATTCAGATTCTCATAGACAGCATCTAACAATCATGACATCATTTCATTAGTCATAAATCATCTGCAGACCTCTGCAGTATGTCCTTTAGGAAACACACGTTTGGTTTCCATGTATGTTCATGTGGATTTTGTCTGTTTGTGAATCTCCATCATTTATTTAAGGATATGAGAAACATTAAGCTCATAGTATAAAAGTGTTGTTCATGTGCTGGTTTAAATATAACTCATGTGCTTCACATCAACTCATCAGCTTCTGCCAGATGTGCTGAAAATCACTTTCTCTTCCTCTGAAACTAAAAGACTCTTTATTCTGTCGGCTTTAGATATATTGTGATCAATGTCTATAAACACTCTCTTTCATTTAATATGATTAAATTCACACATTCTAAAGGAGATCTTATGACTGTTGTAAGTCAATGAAAAGTTAGTGATCATGAATATGTTTAGGCTTTAATATTTGTGTTGTGTGATAAACAGTCTCGTGCTTCAGTCACCATAAAACACAACCTCCACTACATATATATGATATTACACAAATATAGATCTAATGTTGGGGTTATATATCAACTTGCAGTAGAAGTAGCTTTGTCTAAAAAAAGAGTTTTGAGCTGAATGAGCATAATGGAAATCATCATCAGCTCCAAGAATAGAACAAAGTGAGAGAGCTGATGATGATGATGATGATGATGATGATGATGAACTGTTTGTGTGTTGTGTGAATGTTGTGTAACAGTGGTCTCATGGGTGTTTCTCATCTAATGAATGATTTGTGTAAATCACAGACAGAAGGAAGTCTTCATTATTATCATCCTGTGTGGACAAACACTCTTTACATCACATTACTCAACTACTGACTGTGTGACTTCCATTTTTAATAGAAAGACATTGACCCAGACAACAAACAACAGGAGAGAGAGAGAGAGATCCAGTCAAAAACACTTCTGGTTTCGTTTTTTATTAATCATATCCATTCAATCTCCCAAAACGTGATGTGATGTTTCTGATGAAAATAAACTCTCTTGCTCTCTTTACACAGCCGAGCGGTGTCCTAAAATAGAGAAATAAAATCCTCTCAGACAGCCAAACAAACCACTGTGATTAAAATAAATCTTCTGGAAAGCTCATAAGGATATATTGTGTTTCTATTTCAGACTGATGTATGATACACAATATATGAATCTTATTTTAGACAGAGAGAGTAAATCACTTTTATTACAGTTAAACTGATATAATACTGTATCAAGACACAATTTATAAATAATAAATAATATTTTTCGTGTAATAACTGAACAGGTTTGCTTTCAGGTTTGCTTATTCATTCATTTTCAGGGTTTAAACAATTGTAAAATATTCAAAAAGTGCATTAAATGGACTTATATAAGTATATTTTCAGTGGTCTCGCTGGTTTATCTTGATGTTACAAGAAAAAACACTTAATGAAATAATGAAAAAATGGGTCATGAGCTAACTGCCCGAAGAAGTAAACTTTTATTAACACTGATATAAAAAACCATTCAATGAATCGTTCATTCATTCATTCATTCATTCATTCATTCATTCATTCATTCATTCATTCATTCATCACAGGATCTGAGCTTCAGACTGAACACAGAGAAGCTTTAACTGCTGATCTCTACATCAAGTTTCAAGAATAGATTTTTATAAATCATACACTTTAAATGTTAATGTTTAAATCTAAAGAGGTTGTAGTTTATATTCAATTGTATTTTATCATTCCAAATGAACACAGATGTGGTTAGAGGTTCAGATCAGGTGTACAGACTGTGACTGCAGGTTTCTTTTGAAGACATTTATGAAATGATCAACAGCCTCGTGCGCTTTCTCTTCTGGTGATCTTATTAAAATCCTCACATCGGTGGATGTGGTCAGACCGTCAGAGCTAAAATGAGCTCTTCATTCATGACCGCTGGGCTTCTTCTTTCCCTCTGGACATTTATCAGCAGACTGATGATGTCACAGACACAAATCACCTGCTTTCTTTCAATAGTTCTGTTTCATGTGTTAATATCACACACTTATCAAGTAATAATAAAAATAATAATGAGGATTTTTAATGAGCTGTTAAATGTTCATTAATGAACGTGTTAAAAATTCAACATATAAAAGGTACAGATGTGCAAAGTTATATTTTAACAATATTCAAAACGTATATACTTAAATGTCCTAATATTTTATATTTAAAAGCCCTGAACTTATAAAAAGATATAAACCCCTAAAGTGATGCAGAAATGCTCTGAACATGTCATGAACACGTGATGAGATCTGTCTGTTAATCCTTCAGAAGAAATCATTTCAGAAGACTGTGTGTTTGTGTGGATCAGAGTATGACTTTTATTCTAAAGTAAAGAGCCGTTCAGAATGATCTGTCATGAGTGACACCAGACCATGTAAAACTTCATCTTGCTCTGGATTTAAAGAAACATTAAACATGATGCAGATCAATTCATGTCCAGTTTAATCATCCAGACACAGTTGTGTATTAGTGGTTTGTGTGTTGTGTGTTGTATGACTCGTCACACATGAGCTGAACAACACCACTGCAGAAAATCCTCCTCAGGACACACACACACACACCATTTCTACAAAACTAATGACATTATTAATAAAAGGTCTTAACTTGTCTTCTGTGATATGGAGTTATTAAATCAGTCTAAAACTGAAGAAAGAGTCTCACTTTTTATATATAATAAAAACTTTTCTAAGCATTCAAGTATAGTTATGATGCTGATTGTTGCTTTCATCTCTGTCGTCTTTCTCCTGGTGTTTTATTTGTCATTTCACGTCTGTTGATTCGGACACATTTAGCTGCTTCAATTGTTCACAGTGGTCGAGTCCTGGTGGAAAACTGGAATTGTTGTTGTTGTTTGTGTGTTGTTTGTGTGTTGTCTTTAGGTCTGAAGCATTTACATAAACTGAACACTGTACATGCTTTACATTTGAGTCACCGTCGCTGTATAATCATCATCTATGACATCACAGTGTTTTCATCTCAGGAGCCAATCAGGAGGCAGATTATTCTGATGCTTTCTATGTGATTATTTGGACTCACAAATGGATTTACTATCTCTCACTGGGATTTTACTACTAAATATAGATTGACATTTAAAAATACTGTGCTTACTTCCAAAAATAATGGAAGTCAGTGAGGGTCAGTGTTATTTGATTATCAATATTCTTTCAAATATCTTCTTTTGTGAGAGAGAGAACATGCCATTTAGTCATTTACTCAGAGTCTGATCTTTAGCGTGACACGATGACCGTGATCCTCTCAGAGACACAACACTGTTCATATCACAGAAAAACTCGTCTGACCTTCACAAGAGCAGAAAGTCTTTGTGTTCATCACTGTCGGAGGGTAAAAACAGTCAGATCTCTGCAGTGCAGCTTTATTTAGATGAAAGTAGGACAGATTCAGATCTTAGAAAGAGAAATGACTGTGTGCTAGTTTCATCAAGGTTATTTGTCTGGTATATTTCACCAGGTGTGAGATGAAATTGAAGATTGATTTCAGGTTAAACTCATCATGTCTTTTATCAAATTTTTTTTTGTTGTTTTTAAATGTTAAATTGTACTGGAATAAGAGCCAAACACAGTTTTAATGGTAAACATGGTGTTTGTAATGGAGTGTCGGTAGATTCCTGGAGCATTATACAGTATATTAACCCAGTGACCTTTCACCTCTTACTAAATGTTTATCATCCCGTCTGTTCTCAGACCTCTCGCAGGGATCTCATCTCTTCTCTCTCACTGACGCTCTCACGTCACATCGTTATATAACACGTCTGTATAAATACTTTTTCCCTTCATTGTGATGCTTTAGGCTATTAATATCTCAAGATGTGCATGATTAAAGCTGGAGGAGCTTCAGGAGCTTCTCACATCCGCTCATGTACAGGTTTAACAGCTGTGTTTGGTCACTAATGGTGGAAAACTAGAAAGGTCAGAGTAATAATGGCTTTTTTCTCTTCTGCTTTCTGCTCTTTACTGCTCTTTACTGTGGTTTACTGTGGTATTGTTGAGTCAACAGTGATGTGAAATGTGGTTCAGTAAACACATGCTCTCCAGATGGAGATCATCATCATCAGCATCATCAGCATCATTAGCGGTGAAAGATTAACTCCAGCTGGACCCTGAACTCTTCAAACTTCATTTTCTTCTTTTATTATTGACTAAAACATTAATCAGGTCAGTTTTCTGATTCACTAGATCTGGTTAATTGTCTTTGTCAGGTCAAATATCATTATTATTAGTAGTAGTAGGGTTAGAGATGAGACATCACAATCTGAGAGAGACAAAACAGTACTAGATAAAGTTCTGTCCCTGTTGTTTGTTGTGTGTTCAATGTTTGGAGAGCACATGCACAACACATAATCTCATCAAATAAATTCTCAATTTACCCCCTAATATTTCATTCATTTACCAGAGGCATTTAACTTGCAGATATACTCTTAAATAAAGGGTTAATTAGGGAATATCAATCAATAATAGATTATCTAGAGAAAAGCACACACAACCCGGTGTTTAACACAATCAAACCTAAATAAACAATACAGGCCTGTTCATCGCTGAATCATTAATAAGACACATTTTCATAACAATAAACATAAAGAAAAAAATCTATTAAAAAATGATAAGTAAAAAATTCCTCAAATAAAAAATAGATTGTTTGAAATAATGTATTTTCATGTGTTTACGCTATATGTGCGGTTTAAAGGGACAGTTTACCAAAAAATGAAAGAACTGTGGTTTTAGCTAAAAAAACCTTCTTTACTTTTCCACTGAAGATCTGTTTTTCAGATGACCTAAGGGTCAGTAAATTAACAGCAAATTTTCACTTTGGGGTGAACTATGACTTTAAGTACAATCTTAGTTTCAGTTCATTCTCTTAAAATAACTCACAGGAGAAATCAAAACAAATGAGTCCATTGTTAAGATACATAATATCTGGAATAAAGAAATATCTGGATTTGGGTCAATTTGATGAGAAATGTTTGAGTTCATATTAAAATCTTTAATAATATTGACTTTTGATGTCAGATTTGATAAATCTGAGTTGAGTTTGTGTCATTGCTGAGATCTCTTTTTCACACATGAGACAAATTTAATCATTTGTTGATGTAAAAACAAACTCAATAACTTTGTATTTTCTGCCTGTTTTTCTATTTTAGGTCTATGGTTTGGTTTAATGGTTTTATGTGTGAAGTATTCCTCATTTATCTGGATCTAATTTCACAGTGACTGTTGAATGACGCACATCCCCCCCACCCGTCTAAATCTAATAGAGATGACATTTTTCTAAAGATAATGTATCTGTGTTTCTGTCATGTGATCTCTCTCACCACTTTCATCCATCAGCACACAAACTGATTTTCTTAAAGAAGTTCTGTTGATATTTTAAGCAGCGATTCTCTCTTTCCCTTTCGTTCTCTCTCTCCAATCTTTCATGTCACGGCTGTTTTGCATTACATACTCTCTTGCGTCATCAACAGGCTAAAAAAGAATAAAGGATTTGATGTGCAGCCATAAACCCAAACCCCAAATCCTGCTAAACCCTTTCAGAATATCTGCTCGTGATAAGTGTAAATGTGTAAAAATCTTAAAATAAATAACAAATAAATCTGCTTCTGTTCCTGCAGATGGAAGCTTTCATCTTTAGCCAATATGATGTTTTTAACACAAATCAAGCATTTAGATATTGGAAGGCAATAAAAAGAATCCAGATGATGAGAGATTATAGTAAAATTATATTATTGAGCATGAAGAAATCTGATTTGAGAATAATCTGAATGCATCTGTCCTGACACAGAACATATAGTTAGACTTTGACATTTATTAGATTCATGAAAACATTTACAGTCATTATGAATGTTTGAACCCTGTCAATGAGAATTCATCATCATGAGACACATGTATGATGATCAGACAGCATGTTTCATTATCTCCTCATACTTTCTGCTTGAGTAGTTTTTCTGTCAATCATTAAGAATCCACTTCGCTTTCCAAGTATTTGATGTTTTTGCTTTATTTTCATTATTTTAGCAGAGGAGATGTTTACTGCGGCTGTATGAAGCTCATCCTCAGAAAACTGTGTTCTTCAAATGAGAAAGACTCTTTATGAAAGTCCAACACAATCTCAGGAGAATTCCTACATACTTTACGAGTTGGCTAATTCCTACGAATTCATACGATCTCATTCATTAGTTTTAGTATGATTTGTCTTCACCCTAGTGACATTAGGGTTAGGGGCGGGACTTCATCATGACCTCAGCTAGGGTTAGGGTTAGACATCATCAAGACATCTGATGATCTGATGCTCAGAGACTTTTACATACACAGAACATGCACAAGTGAATATGCATGTAAATAAGCAGTTTTAAAAGTATTACACAAGATAATAAATGTTTGTGTATTTGATCATTTCATAAAATATCATACATTTTTATTTTTGCATAATTTCATAGCATGTATCTGGCACAAAACATTGAGTATCTCAGTTAGGCTTAGCGAAACAGCTATTGGATAAAACTTTTCTAATGCCAAATGAATATGCAATTTGATAATATAATAGAAAAAGTGGATTTTATTTTGAAGCACACATGAATTAATATGTATTTTATCTGTATTAAAGGATATTTTTACAAAGATACATGATCCCATACACTCTTAAAAAAGAATGATGTCATAGATGAAGCATTAGACTGTAGATTAGATTTGTGAATAGTCTGTGGACATGTTTATACTGCAGGTCTGCTATACAGAAGTACACACATATGATCTGTTTGTGTTTGTGTTGTATAATACAGCAGCTGATAGGAGATGTGTGAATAATGATGAGCTGCAGTGTTTCATAACAACACACATGAAGAAATACAGCAGAGAAAGAGACAAACACACACACAACTGAAGTACATCTGCAGAATTCCCTCATTTCACATCTGTGTGTCGTGAGGTCACACATCATTTCTCTGACAGATGATGTTCTCAACATGATGTTCAATATGTGAAATAAAAAGACTAGTTTTACACATCATGTGTTGTCAGAGCTCATAGTAACCAGAATAACAGTAAACTGAAATAAAGCTGACTGTAGAGTTTTACACTGATGTCATGTTATATTGTAAATGATCAGACCAAAGACATACATATACTCTATATAAACACAGATTATGTTTTATGATGATTATTTTCCTGGATCATATAGTTGTTAGATTTGTCAGATTGGTGTTTCTTTCTCTCTGAAAGCATCAGTTTGATCTTTCAGGGGTCAAGTTCCTTCGTACATTCTGTTAATGGAATTCCAATTATAGTTCCATCATTTAGAATATGTCAACGTTCCATTTCCTCGTCAAGCCTCGCAGGAACTAATTCCTGACGGATGAATTAAATTCAGTCTCACCTGATGAGTCTTTTAATCAGTCTTTATAGGGTTTCTTCGACCCAGAAACTAAACATTATTCCGTTGAAGGACTGTTATGTAACGTTTACTTGAGAGAAATCTGAAATAACTATGAGGTCAAAGCAGTATTCCTGCTAATATATATATATATATATACAGTATACACCATTAAACTGACATTATAAAACATTAGACAGCGATCATTCATGTGCTTGTGCTGTAATGATTATTTCTGACATTCATCATGTGATGATTGGGAAGTGGGTTTATGATACAGTGCTGTTATTATATGTAAGCAACATACAGTATGACTCACAAGATTATTTATACTTTTATGTTTTCATCTGACATTTAAGATTTTTGTGCAAATATCCTGCTGAAATTCATTCAGACCATATTAACACCCTGATCAGTGACATTTCACACCAGCAAACAGTCTAACATCATTTACAGTACGTTTATACAAATTGTTCATTTAAATCAGTAATTCATTTCACAGTTTGTCATCATATAGTACTCTTCTTTTAAACATCACAATATTAGCTGTGCTTTTATTTTGCTAATTGTTATCATTTGGAAAAGAGAATTAATAAAAAAAAAAAACATGAAGTTTCATATTCTGTGAGTGATGATGTGCAGAAATGCTTTTACTGAGAAACTCAAATGAAGTGAGAGATTTACTTGAACAGGTTTCTGTTCTGTGTCTGACCCAATAAAACAAGAACACTTTCATGATTTTATACTAGATCTATTCCAGTCATTACATAACTGACACACACACACACACACACACACACACACACACACACACACATGTTTTATGAGGTCTTTCAATGTCTTTTATATACATTTTATATACATTTTCAACATAAACATTATTTAGTGTGATTTATAAACTGAATTGTGGGAACTGATGTCACTGAGAGATGTTTAAAAACTCTCTCTTCTTTCCTCTACAGGTTCTTATCTAACACTGTAAAACATTGTAAACTTAGTAAAGCACTTCTTCATACTATTGTTTCCTCTTTTGATGTGTCGCTTCATTGTCTCCTAATATTTGTAAGTCTCTTTGGATGAAAGCATCAGTTAAATGCCTAAATGACTCAATGTAAATGTCATTCTGTATTCTGTTTCCCTCTGCTGGTCTGTGTTTGTTACTGCAGTCAGAATTCAATAACTCTCACAGAAATAAATACTCTGAACTACATTATAGAACTTTATCAAAATAATCTGTGTCAGATTTTGTGACTTTGTGAAAAGGTGGAAAAATAACAGTCAGACAGACAATATTAGTATGAACTTATAAAATTGAAAATGTAGGAACGTGCTCTCTGAAATCTTTTGCAGTTTTGTTTAAGAATGTTTCAGTATTGCTGCTGCCTGAATCTAAGAATGTATTTTTTATAGTTTATAACCTTTGATTAAAATTTTCTAATACCCTGGCTGTTCTTTATCATACAATACAAAGAATTAATAGAACAGGATAAAGACATACAGTGAATGTAAATTAAATGATTTTATTTTATTTCAATTCAATTTTATTTATATAGTGCTTTTCACAGTTTTCATTGTTGCAAAGCAGCTTTACATACATTATAATTAAAAAGAAGAAATAATACAAACAATTAGAGAATATACAATCTTTACAGTGCAGGGTGTTAAAATAAATGTTAAAATAAAATGTGCAAGTTAGATGAGTCTCCCAGTGAGCGACAGTGGCAAAGAATATATATATAAAACATTTCAAAAACTCTTCATGTTTTCTGCAAATGACAAACATAAACACCTGATGATGGTCTCAAATGACTGTTATTCGTTAAGAACACAGGGTTCTCCTGAAAGAAAGAACACAAAAGATCTTGTCTTCATTGACAAAGCCCAGAGGACCCGGGAGCAAGACAAACTGTTCTGAACAAACACCCCTGAAGATCATTAAAAAGAGCTTCTGAAATGATATTCTGCCAACTGATTATAGGTCACAATATATGAGACATTAAAGTTTGTGTTCGTTTGACTGTAACACATGAAGAACACATGAAAGACACTGTAGGAACCATGTGTTTGTGTTGTGTGATGTTCAGATTCATTTCAACACATATTTTAACTCTTTATAGTCTGTGTGTTGTGTCCAGGAAGAGTCCTGATTGGTTCCTGTGGATTGATTGATACCACGTCCTGATTGGTCAGCTGACACCTGCAGACCTATAGAGATCCCAACATCATCTCTCACAACACTTATTGTGGTTGATCTGTAGTATTTAATGTGTGTTAGTGGTCTTTGAATCTTTATGAGCGTGTTTGACAGTGAATAATCTTATAATCGCTCGCTCTACTTCTTATATGTGGTTATAATAAGTTTAAGAGAATTGTGTTTTAGTTTCTTTTGTATGTGTGTGTGTGTGTGTGTGTGTGTGTGTGTGTGTGTGTTAGGTTAGTTAGGCAGAGCAAAATATTGCTTAGTTCTTTTTTTGTTTGTTCTTTTTGCATTTTTAGACCCCAATTGTTTTGCCATTTTCTTTAATCATTATCATTAAAATATCCATCAATTTTTCAAAAAACATTGTAGTTCATTTAAAGCATTTCTATTTCTTTTATGCCATGCTTTTTACAGGGCATAACAATTTGCATTTACAGTAGACTTGAGATTTACATTTACACATTTTACAAACATAACTTGAACTCTCAGTGCTGTGAATCTCTAATCTCTGATCTAATGTTTCATAGACAGATGAAAGCAGTAATTCATCTCATTCATTTCTTTATTCTGCTCTGTGTGTGTATTTCAGAAACACGACCTCTCTCTCGTTCCGGCATCTTTAAAATACTGGAAGAATATAAACATGTTTTTGATCTGCAGAACTAGAACAAACAATCCAGAACTATTCATCCAGTTCTAGTTCAAATGGACTTACAGTCTGAACAGATATTAATAAATCTCATTTATGCGTACCTCTGGTTTGGTATTATAAAATATCTTTTAAATGAGAGAAAGATTGTTGGAGTTGTTGAGTCTGATCATGAGTTTTATTATTATTCTCCAGAGATGCTTTGAGATGTTCCAGAGATGTCTTTACTTCTCTCTGTGATTTATGAATGAATAATGGGACTCACAATACTGGAGATGGAAAAACATATTCTGCTTTCCATAGTTAATTCAAATCTGTATAAGTATTTTTAATCCAGAACCTCAATAAAACAGAAGAAAATGTTGAATGTACACTTTAAGCATTTACTTGCTTGAGATATGCAGTATTTACAGATTCTGAGTTCATATTCACATTCACTATAACAGCACAACTAAAACCAGAAAGACTCACAACAACCAGAAATCACAATACTATACAGATCTTTCTCTCAGCACTCGGACAACTTGTTATTTATTTTTTAAACATTATATTTATACATCACAAATATATTTATCTATTGCAAATGATATATTGCAACTTCTCAGGTGCAGTTGTAAGAGAAGAGAAGAGAAAAGTCTCAGTATAGTTTTATGTTGATACTGTACTGTCCTCTGCTGGATTTCATCTGAACTGCAGCACATTTATCTGGACATTTCACAGCTCCAAGACACTGGTCATTTCAACTGGTTTCAAAAAAATCTCATTAGTTTACTTTACCTTTTTAAATATTTCTTTTATTATTTGTTTTTGTTAGTTATGATATTAACTTCATGTCATACACCACCTGTTGAGTTATAAAGAACTACATCAGTGATTATATGCTATTGCCATCATTTTTCAAATATAATGTGAACTATATTATTTTAAGTCTCAATGTCATTGAACTGTTTGGAAACTGATTCATACTGCACATTAAACTGGACGTGCTCCATCAGTACACAACACAACACTATTTCTTTCATGTGTCTCTCTGTTTTATCTTGGTAATCTTTAATCATGCCATTAATGAACTTGATATCTTGACAGTCTATTATTATGCTGTTTTATTTTCCCATGTTTGGGTCAAAGGTCAAAGGTCTGAAGACAAAAGTAGTTACTTTAGTTGATTTCTAGTCATGAACAAACACACATTTCCCACTTCCCACTATATTTGACCTGTTTACACCTTAATAAAGCACAATGTTATTAAAGATATAAATAAAAAGCTCAGCATTGAAATATAAAACCTAAATATAATTTATTTCATTCACTTTGTCACATACACAGAGGATACAACCTGCAATGAAATGTAGAAAAATGAAATGTTATTTCTGCTGCTTAGAAAATATTTCGCTATATAAACAAATAAAGAGAAACTATTTTCCATGCCATTTGTAAATCAATAACATTTTGCGAATAATTTTACAAACAAAAATCAGTTTCAGTCGTCTGCAGGTGCAGCAGGTGATGGTCTGTTATAAAGGTGTTTAATGAACTGTATTGTACATTGTTTTAGGCAATAACAGAGTAAATAATTAATAGATTTTTGTAGTAAAGACTTTTAAGGGTTTGTCTGTACAGACTGTACAGTAGTGTGAATACAGTACACAGACGGCGATGAAGCGTCTTTTATGAACAGAAAAGCTAAATAATACATGAGCAAATATGTGTAAAATGTATGCTGAGTTGTACTTGAGAGAGTTCTCTGAATTCAAGCTTTCATGTGAAATTTAAATTTTCATTTGATGTCAAATTTCCTAAATTTGAGTGTCCGCTAGAGGCGCACATGAGGCGGAACACACGTGTACACTCAACACATGACACATATAAAAGTCCCTTGACTGAAAATAAAATCACATAGAAATTTTTCATCCAAAATTTAAGATGCAAAATTATCTGCTAATATTATCCTCAGTTTTGAATAAATCCACACATTACTGCGTTTGACAGAACTGTGAACATGTTTCTCTGTTTGTATTCTCTAAAAATAAACTCAACTTATTATTTTCATTCCATAAGGAATTGCAGGAAAATTCATGCAAAAATTTTTTGATTTTCAGAGCGAGTGAAACTTTCTCGTGCAGTTCTAAATATAATTGTGTTATTGTGCACGAGCACATGTGTGTGTTGTATTGCAGGACACCCTGCAGCAGTTCACTAACAGACACCATGAAGCAGCTGACGTGAAATCTGCTTCATACAGGCATTGAGTCAAATTAATGCATTTGCAAATTGAGAAGCTGCCCTTGCGTGATGGCGGATGAACGTGTCCGTGGGGCAGATCTCGACATTCATAAAGCCCACAGACACTGAAGCTTTACGAGCAGGAGGAAAGAGAAATTAAGCGGAATGACATCAGGAACTCTGTGTGTGGAAGAAATGCCCCGGAAAGAGCCGCTTGTTTCGTCATTTTGAAATACGGAGGGGAGGAAAATTTCTCCGCATCATTTTGGGAGGTAACAAAGTAGCTTCTGCTCGCGCGCGAACGACACAATGTAACAGATTCGAGCCGCGGCGCTTTTATCTCGATCAGCCGGAGCTCGTGCGTGCGCGCGCGGTCAGATCACACCCGGTAAGATCAGACCCGAAATCACCTCTCAGATGCGTGTCGTGCAGATCTGTTGAATTTCTGCGCATCTGTTTTCAAAATAAAGTTTGTCGGCGAGTTTTTGTTGCGTTGCTTGTGTTTGCTGTGCGCGTGTGTTTGCGTGTGAAACGGACACGAAGCTTTTGTGGGAAATTTTGAGTGGATTTGAAATCAAACGGGTCGAGAGCACAATCTGAAAACAAAACCCACCAGCAGCAGCAGCAGCAGCAGCAGCAGCAGCCATGTTTGCTGAATTTTCATCTGAATTTCACTCTTGTGTGGCGATGGGAAGCGTGTTTGGACTCGATCTGTTCGCTCGTTTATCACACAACTTTGTGAGTCTTCGTGAATGTACACGCAGATGATTGTGATGAAACTGCGATTACTGACAGATCAGCTTTTATTCGAGTAAATTACATAGGAAATGTCGTTTGGGGTTTTTTTGGAGGGAAATTAGCGCCACCTGTAGGCAGATATTTCGCAAAAATTAAAAAATTACAATTAATTTTGCTGGTAGGGATGTTTTTGTGTTTGGATGCTGTTTACCACGCGGATGTTTTCAGATTTGGACTGGTCACACATGTTCTTAGTCTGATCAAAATAAAGACAGGCACTCATTTAGTAGCTCTGACATTTATTGATGTTTCCAGCTGAAGTGCAGATATTATACAGATCAATCACAGCTGGATAAAACATAAATGCTGTTTTGTTTGTGTGTGTTCTGGACAGAAAGTCATCATGTGTAAAGACGTCTGAATGAGGGACGTGACGGAAGCTTCTTCCTAAATCATCTGTAATAGTGATGCGTGTAGAACAGCATACTGACACACTTCTACAGTGGACACTATGTAGTGTACATACTGCACAGTATGCTAATGTTGTGTCTGTGTAGATACCCGGATGACATTTAAGTGTGCAGTATATAAGAGATCTCACTGCATGAAACTCTCTCTCTCTCTCTCTCTCTCTCTCTCTCGTGATAAATGTACGGAAAGTAAATACAGCTGCGCTTTCTTCATTATATCAGCAGACTGCCAACTGTTAACACCCGATGTGAAACAACTCTATTTATTTCAGGAATAATAACTGGATTCCACATGCGTGAGGTGTGATCAGGTCATGTGATAAAAATATATTCTGCTACGGTTTGATCATATTTTTATGTAGCACATAACACATCAGTACATACAAAGATCTGTCAACATACTGTTGATCTAAACTCGACTCTGTGAATGTTGTTGGATCATCAGTTTCTAATCTGTTTACATTCAGACGTGTTTTTCTCCTGTGAACAGACACAAGCGCATCAGTATGGAGATAATTGTGCCTTTTTTGAGCAGTTTTTATGCTGACCTTTACATTTGTCTGAATTTCACTGGCCAGAATTTGACGACGGCTCTTTTTCTTTGCTGTTTTAATCTGATCGAGGTCTGGAAAATCAAATCAATGCTGTGAATATATAGTTATGAAAGCGTAAATGCCTGAGAGCAAGATTTATATTCAGCATAGATGCTCTGAGAATAATTATTCAAATTTTAAGTCTAATTCAATTAGACTTTCATAAAAATGGACTTGATTTAATTATTGTGTTTGAAATCAGTGTTTTTCTTCTTGAATACACAATGTTTCATTACAAATGAAACTATCAGCATAACAGATATAATGAAAAGGTTAATCGAAACGCTTGGGCTACATGAATTTTTATATTGTTTCGTGAATCTAATGATCCCAGCATGCTTTAAGAATGTTTGTTTGCTTCATTGGAGGAAAGAAAATGTGACCTTTCAACAAACGAGTGATCGCTGACCGTTTGATTAGTGACCTAGAAATAGTGCAGAATCTGAAATGTTTAGGATTGACTTCATGTAAAGTCTTGTGTATGTAGATTTAGTCAAAGCAGCAGCAGCTGAAATCTGTTTGCTGTTGACTTTCTTTTATAAATAAACACTTTACTGCTTGTAGATTTAGATCTTTATTTCTGAATCTCTGTCCAACTGTTACTAATCTGAGAATAGAATTTTCATGGAAATTTTCAGAAGCCCACCTTTCCCCCTTTTGTGTAATGAATTGAGGGATTTTCCATGCCAGGGGTCTAGAATGGGTCTGTAATTTTCCACTGCGTTTCAGAGTCGGTGGATTGAGGCTAATTTTTAACCCGTTGACCTTTCTGTTTTCAGAACGTGCTCTTGTTTGGCTGATTTTAAGAAAAGGATTCAGGGAAGGAGAGAAGATTTAAAGAGTCCTCACAGCTCGACATCAGGAGGTAAAACTGCTTTTAATTATGTCTCGCAGCATTTCATCTTCAGCAGCAAAGCTTTTAAAAAAAATGTTTCTCTTCAAAATGAAAATTTTGTCATTCTGAAACCAAGTGTTTTCTTATTTTGAAAACAAATGGAAAATAAGTAAATATAAAAAATGACAAAATTCTAAACAATAGTAGTAGACCGTTAACTATAAAGATTATAAAAGATTTGTATAAAAGAGCTGATAATGTTTCTGTGATCTGTGTTTAGCATCAGTCAACGATGAGCTTTAATAAATGAAACTTCATTCACTGATCATTAGCAGTTCAGATGTTGATTCAGTAAAGGATTTCAATCATTTGTTGATGAAATGACTCTACAGGGCTTAACACTGTGTGTTTCTTTTATTTTCGTCAGAATTAATGTGATTTCATTGACATCATTTTTATTTTCATGTGAATGGATCATTTCAGTGGCACATGTCCTGATTTTTGCATGTTTTTACATTTATCTGACTGTAAGATGGAGTTTGTATACGAGTATTTCACCATATGTCAGTATTTCTGATTCTGGTAATTATTTGCAAACTTCACATCACTGTAAGAGTTTAATAACTGTCCTGTTAGTTTATCTTCACTGAACTTTGTCAGAGATGAAATCTGTACAGTTATAAATGTCATTGGATGAGTCACATGTTGTAAAAATCATCCAGTTGACTTGACGGTGAGCAGCTCATTTTAAAACACACTAATGTATCTTAAATAATGATTTGAGAGGCATTGACCTAAAGTTTGGTGTATAATTAAACATTATATTTACATGTATGCATTTGGCAGAGGCTTTTATCCAAAGCGACATTATACTGTAGACTTTTTCAGAGGACGTGCAATCCCTGGAATCAAACCCATGACCATGGCCGGACTTACCATTGGGCTTGACTGGGCCACAGCCCATAGGGGGCCTTTTCGTTACTTTGATTGGTTGGTTTTTCAATTAAGGTTTGTTGATTGGTCATGGCATTTTTAAGAGCCAAGTGATGTCTAAAGAATGAAATAATTTTATTAGTTAAATTATGTGTCACTCATCTTGATGTTTGCTGATTAGTTATTGGTGATGAAGATGCGTCGGTTTACGTTCTAACCTGTCAGTGTTAATGCGTTGTAATGGCGGACGCGCGGTATCAGAGTGGCGCGCTTAAAAGAAAACTTAAAAATGAAAAACGGCAACGCGAAAAGAAATTTTTAAAAAATTGTAAAAAAATGTACATTTTCACACGTGTGACACCACAGCCTGATGTGTGATGTGAAAGATCAGAGGACAACAGTCTGCTGGAGGAAACTACCGTTACTGGTGCCGATCTGACTTCACGTGAGCAGACCATCAGTGGATTAACGTCTCTTCAGTCAGAAGAAATGAACATTAGCTCTAATGCTATACAGGCCACAACAGAAACAGCGACTGAAACAGAAAGTCCTAACGTTACAGCTACTACAGATTCTTACACGACTGATCCTGCTTGCGTGCTTACTGGCCGCGAGAAGGTCCGGAGTCCTGTCAGAATAAGGAAGCTAATGTCAAAGCTTCTGAACATCAGAAGAGACTGTTTTCCAAGACTCATTTCAAGCGCAAGCGTCTGAATGGCTCTACTCACCTTCCACAGGCCGTGTGTTTTGTTTTGCTTGCAGTCTTTTTCGCGAGGGTGACTGTGAATCCTCTTTTGAGTCTGGTTATAATGACTGGAAACATGCTACCAGACGCTTTGCTGAGCATGAGAATAGTGACAGTCATAGGAAGGCAATGTTTAATTACATCAACAGAACAGCAGCTGATGGCATTATAGACTCCCAACGTAAAAAGCAGCTCGAGTCACAATGCAATTATTGGAGTGAAGTTTTGCGAGGAGTCGTTCTCCAAACTGAGACTAGTCAAAAACAGACTGCGATCCACAATAGCACAACAGAAATTAAGCCAAACTCTGATGTCAATGGAGAGTGAGCTTCTACATGAAGTGGATTTTACTGATTTAATCAAAGACTTTGCTGCAAAGAAGTCCAGAAGACGCCACTTCAACTAGCAAGACTCGATTCTTTTACTTTTTTAATGTGATGAGTACATAAATTACAAACCTGATTCCCTATTTCTCAGCTATATTGGTGGTTTAAATTATCATCCTGCTGTGTGTTATGCTCGTTTCAGTTTGAATAGTGTAATGTTTTCATTGTGTCTATGTGCATAGTTTTGATAATCTAGCACTTTCTTTAATGTGTTTTTATAGAAGCTGAGAGCACTTCCTGTTTTTTTGTTTTTGTAAGTACATATTACTCCTGTAATTTTTGGAGCTAGTCATGTCACATACACATGCGCACACACACATACACACACACACACGTGTTACGTGGGATTTTGTATGCTTTTCATTAGTTTTGTTCAGTTTTGTTGTTATTTTGAAATCATTCTGCCAAAGAAACTGAATTTTGTGCATTGCAATAAATACATGATCACTGTGGTGGTCATATAAATAATTCTATGTAGACTGGGCATCATTGTTTAAAGATATCTACAGATATCTATCTATAACATTTCTGTTTCACTTTAACTTTTTCAGTACAACAATAAACTGCAAAGGCTCTTCCTGAAACTGAGGCCAAACTTAATTATGTGCTCCAAAATGTTTTTAACACTTGTCATCTGAAGACCTCAGACTATGTGTTTTTTACTGACACTCATGTTGTAGAGTGAGAAGGGCCCGAAAATGACTCAAGCCCAGGGGCCCCCACCCTCCTGTCCTGCCCATGACCCTGGTGTTACAAGCACCATACTGTAACCACTGAACTACAGGAAAGCATCATATGCAAAGGGCTTTATACGAGACCTGTCAAATATACTGTTGATTAAATCTCTAGCAGGAGTTAAAGAAAAAACACACAAACATTTGCAGTAAAAATGGAAAATGTCTGGCTTTGGGTTGGGTTTGGGGCAGGATTGTTCTGTAGGTGTTGGAATGTTACATGTGCCTGACAAATGCCATACATGTACATTAAACATCATAGTGCAATTTATAAACCATTATAAACATGCAGAATGAAAGTGTTGATTTAAGAACCACAATCTTACAGGATATTAAGATATCTTAATTACTTCAGATTCATGTCTAATAAAATAATGATGCTGACGTCTTTTAACTCGGGTGCACAGGTGGATTTAGAGATGAATCTTCTCGTAAAGCTAGTCTTACAGTTATTAATCAAAACATTTCAACACAATCACAGTCAGATAATCTGCTGGGAAATCTCAGTTTTGTGCAATAAAATGTTTTTTGGGCTTTGTATGATGAGTAGTTTGAAGTTCAGCAGAACATCAGTATTTTTCAGTCCTTTGATGACCTTTGCTTTCTATCTCTGCATATGTGATATCAGAAGAAACTGTGTTTTCTTTACTGTTATGATTTAGGATCATGTGTGTTTCAGTGGAAATCTGTCGTTTCATATTAAAAAGAAGTTAACGTAGATTTATTCTCTCTTATTAAAGTCTGTGTGTGTTTAGATTTACATTCATTTTTAATCTGATGTGATTTACAGTACATTGTAATCTATACATTTGATCAGTATGTGTGTAATATAGTTTACTGTCACATACTGTAGATGGATTAATGTTTAAAGAAAAACCTGACGGTAGTTTTTATGAGTTTCAGAAATCACAATGAAACTGCTGCAGTGTTTTTTTACAGTTTCAGGAATTATTGTGAAACGGCTTCAGTCTCTTTATCTGTGTGTGTTTTATGGTTTTATCTTGTGTGTGTGTGTGTGTGTGTGTATGAATCACTGTGAAATGGTCTCTTCATCTTCTGCTTGCTGTGTAATTTTGATTTCCATCAGAACATGTAATCTGGAGTGTTGAAGGGCTCAGTGCTGGCCTGAATTTCTAATTTTAGTCCATTCTTTCAGGATTTATTTTTTGTGTAATTCAAGTATGCTTTTCAATATCTCCCAGTTATTAAATTTTAATTCATGCATCATTAGCATATAAATTGAAAAGGCTTTATTGAGTTGCCCACTCGTTCAGATGAAATTTAAGAGGTGATATTTCTGTTTTTACCACTTTCACCTAAATGTGAAAAGGAAAAAAACTCTCTTTAGTGAGAGATAGCAGAGTTTGATCAGTGTGATGGTTGTTGTTAGATCCGTGAGTCCTGGACTGGTTTGAGGAATGTGTGTGTGTGTGTGTGTGACTGTCCTCATAATCCTCATTAGATGACAGTTTTAAGATGAACGCTTCACGGCTCTCTGTTGATTTGCTGAATAACACCTCACAGTCCATCAGAGTTTATCTGTAGATAACGCTGTGTAAATATATGATGACCTGATGAAGAATATTCACAGTTGGTTTTCTGAATGGGGACAGATTTTACCCCGTCGTCACACGCTGCCATTCAGGATGTTTGATTATGATGAAAGGTGTACAGTAAATCTGGTGTGTAGCGCTGGACAACACAGACAAAATGAATTATAATGACAGTCTTTACTAAGATCTGAAATCTCAAGCTTAAAAGATTTGACACACACACAGATAATCATAATCAGTGTTTTGAAGATGATTTTGAAATGTTTTTAAGCATCTCTTAACACACTAAAACTGCTGAACTATATTAAATAATACTAAATAATGTTCACAGTGTTTGAAATCATTTATATTCATGAATAATCAGTGAATAAACTCATGTTTATATGTATGATGAGCCTATAGTACTGTATTACTGTAGATGTTTCCACATGAAATCTGATATATGTCCTATATTATATATATATTTACACTGAGAGAGAGCTCAGAGTTTGTTCTTTCAAACATAAATTTGATCTGTTCTGCTCTTATATAAGCATTTCTCACAGACTGTATTCACAGTAAAATCCCATTAGGCTGTTGTATATAGTTTCCAGTTTTGTTTTGATCGTTCTAGTTCTTGTAACATTGTTCTTATTGTTCTTTAATGGTTTGTAAGACACGAATTGCCCCAAATTGGTTGTAGGAGCTTTGGAGCAGAAAAATCGTCCTACATTTAGAGAAGACAGATAGCGGCACATGCAGCAGGATATACAAACTTTACACTTTTCCCCCTCAGGGTCTAACAGCATGTGAAATCCTTATTTTCAGAGTTTCACCTGTTCTTGAGTCATGAGCTGTCAGGAGGTTCCCAACCCCAGTCAGGAGCCGAAGGAGTCGGCCGTGTCCTCCGCAGAGACGGGAGCTACGCAGGCGGTACCCACGACCTCCCCGAAGCCTCAGTCAGTCACAGTAAAGACCGAGGTGACGTCTCCCGGCGAATCGGTGGCCAGTAACGGCAAAGCCAGCGATGGAAACCTGCCCGCCGAGATCTGCGTGGTGTTAGGAAGCTCACGCAACTCTCAAACACAAGGTATGACCTTCACTGAACACACCAGCTGATCCAACTTTAATATAGAGACACTTCAAACATCATATAGACATTGACTTTCTCTCTTTAGATCTGAGGTGACATCATTAAAAATGATTGTGTCAACCCCGTTACATTTTCCTTTTTAATCAAATGAATTATTTCAATAATTGTAAAAACCTTCACAATGATATTATTCTTTCAGGGCAAGAACTCATCAGGGACAAATTAAAGTTGAAAATCATAAGAAAGTGAGGATGAAAGTTGTATTCGTTTGTTGGATTTGTATTTTTACAGAGATGTCAGCATTATTTTTAAGGGAACCCTTAGGGAAATGAAACTTTTACTTTTATTACAGTAACTACATTACTTGTCCAGTTATTTATCTTTTCTTTTACTGTTGTTTAACTACAAATAGTGTGATTAAACTGTGGGTACTGCGTCAGACCATACGGTAGTAAGTTTGTGTTGGTTTTACTACAAATAAATCCAAAACACTATGTTTACTATAGTAAATGATTCTTTTTTTCACATGGGAATCTTGTATCCAAAGCTTGAAATGTCAAATTAAGATGTAAACTTGTCTATTGCTGTGTTTTTCTTCTCATAGGTTCTTATATTTGTGGTGTCTGTGGGAAAAAGTACAAGTACTACAACTGTTTTCAGACGCATGTACGAGCTCATACAGGTGCCTGTTCTTCTTATATGAGCCAAATACTCATTTCAGAAGTCTCTGTGTTTATATATGTTTTGTGTTTTTTGCTGTTTAGAGTCGGAGGGGACGGCGTCTGGTGAGGGAGCGTCTATAGGAATTAATAGTGAGTAGATCTTAGAAATAAAGATGGCAAATGTCAAACTTTTGACAAAGAAACTTGGCTAGAGATTTATCACACAGTAATCTGTCAAATATGAGAAGTCTCTGTTTTCTCTTTCAGATTCGTTCCGCTATACGTGTGACGTCTGTGGGAAAAAGTACAAGTACTACAGCTGTTTTCAGGAGCACAGAGACCTTCATGCTGTTGATGGTGAGAGATCTCTTATAATATCTCCACATGTATTATATGAGTTCATTCAGGTAATATGACTGCGTATGAAACCATCAGATCCAGTCTGAAGACCCCAATCATAATTTGGATAAAAGACAAACTGTAGTTTCCACTAACTTTGTGTCCATCTTCTGCAATCCTGATTAGATCCATATGATCATGTGATCCCTGTGGAGGACCTGAAAGAGGAGCCAGAAACGTTTCAGAAAATAGGACCAAGTAAGAACGTTTAAAGTTGCTCCTGAAATGAGATGATGTGTGTGATAGTGAATGTAAATGTGGGATCACAGCTGTGACCGCAATACTGGCTGTTTCTATATGCCGCTATATGCAAGTCTGCCATATTGGAACAGTCAGAACTGCATTTCTAAACAATTGAGAGTAAGTTAACTGTGCGTCTGCAACCAGTCATATACATGTATGATTATATGTTATTTGCTAAACTTTAAAAGACGGTAATTAAGTGAAGGGTAACCAGTGAAGGGTTACACCATTTCTTCAGAAAATTGAATTTTGGATAGTTTTTTCAACTTGTTGTGACATCTCATCAACAGCAACTGAAATGATGACTGTTCCAAGATGGCGGACGTGTCGCACGTCTGTATCAGTTGAATGTGACATTGACGTATACTGATCTCTAAGTAAAGATCTGATTTTAACAGATAATTAAATGAGTAAATATTTGAATGTCAGTGTTGGTTTGTCCGTGATGATGTAATGACTGTTTTTTTGCTTTATAGAAACAGGAAGTTACACGTGTGAGTATTGCGGAAAACAATACAAATATTTCAACCCGTATCAGGAACACGTGGCTCTTCACGCTCCCATGAGTAAGTGTTCACGTCATTACCTGCTGTTTGTATGTGTAACGAGATTCTTACACGAGTGATTGATTCCTGATCGTATGGTTTAAGCTGAAAGCGATGATGTGTGTCTGCAGTATGTTAAACAGTATGAGGTTTATATATTTCACTTCTGTAAGCTGCAGATGTGTTGTGACTGTAAATCCATTCATGTTATCTTTGTCCTTTGAATCTCCTCTGGTTTATCTGTTAGTCCTGCGGTGAGGATATGCAGAGCACTTTGACATTGAAAGCTATTTAAAGTAATGCTGGAAATATAGAAATGGGTCAGAGACTGTAGTCATGCTACCAGAATTATGTTTCAGTTTGATGGAAAATGACTGATTATTCCTAATGAGCTGCTGAAATCTTGAACATTTTTCATTTGAAGATGTTTCAGTTGTTTTGCAGGATTCAGATTGTAAAGATTAAAGGTTAGTTATGGATAATGACATTACAGACATATAATTGACTTCTCTGTTTGTGGACAGGGAATAGAATTTCTGAAATAGTTTTGCCTTCTTTTGTAAAGGATTTTAGCATTTGCCAGATATAAAGAAATCATGATGTCATTTGTGGTGAAAACAATGAAATCAGAACTATATTCAGATTTTGTCTCCTCGGCTTCCCTTTGCCATAGAACATAAAAGTATATAAAGTATTTAATAGTGCTACATGGCTGTGTTTGAATGATCGATTATTTAAACTTTGATTTGCAGAGGGAACGTTTGGCCTTAAACTGGAAGGAAAGTTGTCCGGTCAGTCGGCTCAGTCCAGTCGTGCAGATGTGAATAACTCTCAGAACTCTTGTGGTAAATGATGTTGATGTGTTTCATCTTTGAATCTGATAAGGAATATGGCCTTCGCACTAATTTGACTTAAAATGTTGAAATGTTCTGTTATATTATTTCCTCTCTTGTTTATACAAACACTTTTAATGTTCTTCAGATGTCATATTTTAAAATGGCTGAAAAGTGATTGAATTGTTTTGCAGATGCTGCAAACAGCCGGGCGTACAGATCTCTACCCAGCCCTCAGAGTATGTGCTTTGGAAATCCAGCGGTTTCCCCTTTTTTCTTTAATCTCATTCTTCATACGTTTCATTTCATGTTTGTTTTCCTCGTGATGGATCTCACTCATTGCCCATCTGTGTGCCATCGCATGATGTTGATAGTCTTTAAGCGTTTGCCGAAAGTTAAATTTGTACAGTCGCGCTACGGGCTGTAGTGACCCGATGGCTCACTATCTCTCCACGCTCTGCTGTGAGAACATGACTGTGTTCTGAGAGAGAAACTGGACCTTTTGTTCCAGAAACCTACACGTGTGGAGCCTGTGGAATACAGTTCCAGTTCTACAACAATCTTCTGGAGCACATGCAGTCCCACGCCGGTGAGTGAGCCCCAAAACCTGAAAAACCCTTCCAGCTTTTACCGAGCTGGACTCGCTCTGTGTTTTGTTTCCATGATATTTCTGCATCAGCACATGGCTAAACCTTTAATGCACAGATGGGCGAGATGTGAGCGCTGCGTGTCTGCTTTCTTTTTTCCATCACGTTCTCTTTTGAAGAGTAAATAATGATCTTTACTCGCGGTTTATAGGCCTGCATGTCATCTGTACCCGCAGAATTAAATTGGCTGTTCCGCTCGTTCCTGTCGCCCGTGTTCATGGGCATGTAAAATCTGCTGATGCCAGGGAATTTTCAAACTCCAAAATCATTTCTTCTCGTTGGCGTCGCCTCGAAAACGTTTTTTAGACACAAATAGTTGCGCTGAGTACAAAATGAAAAAAATCATTTTTTCTAAACAAAATCAACAGGAAAACGACTTTTTTCGTTACACTACATGTACAGTGTTACACAGAAATGTTCAGCAGATTTCATGAAGGCCTTTCTGATCCATCCATCTCACGTGTAAAGTCTCTTCACTCATTTCATACTCCTCATGAGTTTGTGTGCTTGTTTTCTTTATGTTGATGGAAAGTGCCCAGTGCACATTCAGGTATTTGATTAGATTTTTGTTTTGTTGATGTTTTGTAGCTGATAATGAGAATCATGTGAAAGAAGAGTCTCCTAAACCCTGCCAGACATCTACAGTCACACAGGATCAGATGTGGAAATCTCCTCAGCCGACACCGTCCAGAAACCACGTCTCTTCATTCCGTGAGTTTCAGGAGAACTCATCCACAGGTCCCTCAGCTAAACATTTTTACAATTCTTCTTATTCTGATGAAAACACTTGAATAATGAGGAAAGCTCAAATATTAAATGTCATGGAAGAATATTAAGTGTTTTGTAGAGGAGGGACAAAATCATCATTTTCACCTGAGATTTTAAAAAGATTTTATTTTTGCAGTAGTGAAATCTGTTGACTTTAGCTTGATGTCCGTGTTGCATCATATATCAATGATTAAACATGACATTAAAAATCACATGTTGTTTTCTTTTTTCAAAGTTTGCACGCCGGTAACCCAAAAAATATTAAAGAGACCATTTTTTGTCCTTTGTAATATGGCTCCAAATTCTAAAATCCATGTTAAAAATAGATTCTTTAGTAAATATTCATCCATGACATGTAATATTTTGGCTTTCTACGTGGTATATGCTAGTCTTTGGAAAAACATTAGCCAGGAAACTTTCCAAAATGTAGTTGATGTGACACTGAATGGCCCTAAAGTTCATTATTCACTTCGATAAAGTTTCAAATATGTCATTAAAATGTTGCATGTGATATAAACATTTATGTGATTTTATGACACACTGGACATCCATCAAAATAGAAAAGATGACAGATGGCGTTATTGATTATGGTAATTAACGACTCTTTATGTCTTTCAGCAGAAAACCGATTACTCCCTGAAAAAGAGAGACAGCAGGTGGCCGAGCGTTTGCTCAGAGTCATGTGTGTGGATCTGGGACTTCTCGGCGTTCTCAGCAGTAAAGACTTCCTGAAACTGGCTCAGACGCTGGTGGACACCGGATCACGTAACGGTGCGTACTCCATCCGTGAAGCTCTGGGAGACATGAGCTCGCTGGCTCTTAAACAGCTTCCCCGGATGTATAATCAGGTGAAAGTGAAGGTCACCTGCGCCCTGGGCTCCAACTCCTGTCTGGGCATCGCCGTCACCTGTCATTCACAGACCGTAGGAGCCGACTGCTGCTATCTGTTAACCGCGTATCAGGTGGAGGGCGTGCGACTGCGACGTTACGTGCTGGGACTGAAAGAAGCCTCGGTAAGGGAGGGTCCCGAGCAGATACACCACTGGGTCCAGAACGTTCTGTCCGAGTTCGTCATGTCGGAAATTCGTACGGTGTACGTGACGGAACCGCGCTTGTCTTCGTTAGCCTTTTGCAGCCGCACCGGAGTGAGCCTTCGCTGCGCGGGTTGCTCTCTGACCACCACGGTTCAGGCCGTGCTCGGCCGCCGCAGCCTGCAGGCTCGAGGGCTCCATGAACTAGGCGAGCTGCTGGCCACGTGCCGCGACATCGCGGCGACCACCAGCTTCGGCCGCGAGGGGAAATCGTCGGAGGAAACGTCCGCTCCGCCCTGCTGGGATTCGGTCGCGGAGGCCCTGCTGAAGGTTCACGAGAACTTCGAGGCCACCTGCGAAGCGTACGGCCGGTCCAAGAGCACGGTGCCGCTCCTGCAGGGCCTGAACAAGCACCTCCTCGGCACGCTCGCCTGTTTGCTCACGCCTCTTAGACAGGCGGCTCTGGAGCTCGCCGCGGAACGCTGCCCCACTCTGCAGCTCGTACTCCCCGTCTACCTCCGTCTTGAAAAACTTTTCACCTCCAAAGCCGGCGAGGCCGGTGCTGGCAGCAAGCTGTGCCACTACTTCCTCGAGGCCCTGAAGGAGAACTTCAAAGTGGAGCGCGTCCATCAGGTGGCGATGATCCTGGACCCTCAGCAGAAGCTTCGGCCGGTCCCGGCGTATCAGCACGAGGACATCATCTCGCGGGTGTGCGACATGGCCGCCAACATGAGGGAGTCGGGAAGCGGCGGCTCCGGAGGGGCCACGGTGGACGAGCGGGACGCAGACGGACCTCCTCCGCCCAAGCGCACCCGCGGGGACTGCGGGTTAGAGAGGCCGTCGTGCGGCCCCGAAGAGCCTCAGGTTCGAAAAGAGCTGTTCCAGTACCTCGGCGAACCGCTGTTCAGCGGCACGGGTGACCTGCTGCAGTACTGGAGTTCGGTGACGGACAGGTACCCGAGGCTGTCCAAGTTGGCACTGTGGTTGCTGGCCGTACCAGCCGTGGCCGTGCACGGAGAATGCGTGAGCATCTGCGAGCAGACCGTAGCCATGAAGAGAAAGCAGCAGGTCACCGGTGAGGAGATGAACAAACTGGTCTTCCTCAAGAGTAACTTTGCTTGAGGCGGCTCAGGGCTTTCAGCTAATGGCACCATAGACTGTTTGAAATGAACTCTGCTTCTGTTTTTAACATGTCATTTCACCCAAAAATCCTCATCCACCACGAGAGTCTATCAGCGGAGCACACGACAGACGTTTACAAACGCTGACACTGAGACTAGCATGACATTGGCCGCACAAAGAAACATAACACAGATGTCTCTGTTCAACGACCACATAATATCATAATATAGTTTGCGTTCGGTCCATCTGTCATTTGTTTTTGTGGAATGCATCTGAATTTCATTCAGTGGGTATTTTTAGATAAGGCCATTTTTTTGTTTTGCAGTTACGCCTTTACTCAAATCACAAAAGCAGTCTTTGCTGTGACGGCTGGAATACCTCTCATCAGCGGTTTAGCCACGGGCAGATGGTCTCCTCCAACCCTGATCTCAGTTAACCCGCTTCAGTCTGTTAAACATTAGCAGTAAATGTTTTCCAATAAATTATTGTCTCTTTTTACAATAGTGTTGCAATAACATGTTGTGTAGCGCAGGTTACACCCTCAAGAATAATGCCTTGCACCTCTGTAGCAGCGTGTGTTTTCCATTACAGTCTGCAATACCTACAACAGACACCCCAAAGGTTTCGGTTTGTGTTTTCTGCCTTTATTAGATTGATCTAAAGGTGTGCAGTGTTCAGGTCATGTTGAAATGAAAACTGACCTCTTTGGGAATAGGGCTCTGAAATTGTCTCTCGCTGTCCCGGTATAAACCTCAGTGAACAGAGGCAGCTAACTGCATCATTTCAACGTATTTTCTGACATGAAGATGATCAAGCAAATGTAATATTTGATTATTTATGCACTGGATTTCACTTATCAGTATTTTTCTCATTTATCATCAGCGGTTTTTTAGATTAGGACCAAAGTATCTTTTAACAGTAGTTTGCCGTTGTGAATAATCGCCACTTTCTAAACGGATTTGTAAAGTTATTCCATATTATTCCCGCTTCTTCATGAATGTTTCAGCCACACGTGTTTCCTCTGCCTTTGAACAACATTTGACCTGAAAATCTTCACTTCTGTGATAAATGATCTTCAAGAGTATTTTTCAGTAGTTTTTCAAGGAAAGATGTGATTAGTATTATATAGTTTGTCTTGTAACGCCTTGAACATCTTTGTGTGATTATACAGATATGCATGCAGACGATATAAGAGTTTCTATCTTTACGAAATCTACAAGATCTCACCGATCGTTCTGTTTAAGAGCAGTCAAAAGGAAGCATGTGGTCGGATGTGCCGTCTCGCATCCCACGAAATAAAGACGAGCATGTGCAGAAATGTAGGATATGTAAAAAGGCTTTGATGAATCAGGCCCAGATCTAGAGACAGCTGCTGTTGAATATTGTTGTATTTCTCTCGAACCACAGGAGGGCAGAAGTATCTCAGAAATCTCCAAACATCTTACCTCTGTTTTCTATTCAAGCATTTCAGATATTTTGATAAACTCAGTCTATGAATATGACGGACTTCATGAAGGCTTTTTCTTTGTTTTTGGTTTTCTTTTGACCTAGATGAACGCGTGTTAGTCTCTGGGAAAACATGGACATTTGTAGAACGCATCTGTTTGTGTGGACAAATACTAATCTGAAAGTATAAAACACTGTTTCAATCGCAATTATTTATGGATACAACACGGTTGTTAATATTCCTCTTTCTATTCGTTTGAGGTTTTATTTCTTCCTGTTTTAGTCTCGTCTGTGTTTGTCTTTGACAGGCATTTTATTTCTGATTTTGTGTATTGAGTTGTTTCAGCTGTAGGTCTAATTTATACTTTTTTAACAACACTATTTTTATAAACATGACTGATGATAGAGTTTTCTTTGCTTATCGACTGTCAGTAGGACACTGCGCTCTTCTGAGAATCTATTTACTCCTGTAGTATGTGCTGTGAGAATAAAATATCTTCAAACATTATCAGAGATTTCGTCTCTTCACGCTTCATATTTACACTCTCAGTTCTACTGGTGGACTGAATAATGGTCGTGAACTGCATGTACATAACAGGAATAGTTGATGTCATTATTTACATACCAAACCTGTGTGCTTTATTTGTTCTCTGAAACAATGAGAAATGTTTAAGAATGATGCTGATCTGCACAAACATACAATAAAAGTTAACATTCAAATTAAAGTAGATCAATTCAAATTTATTTCTGTAGTGCTTATCACAATTCTGCATTGTGGCCAACAGATTTCCACAAAATCTTACATCTTAGAGCAAACAGTAGAAGTACACATCTCTGTTTAATGCCATTCCTCAGCAATAAATAGAAACAGATTAAACTAAACAATAAACTAAAAATAGATTTAGTTTTCTTCATGTAAAGTTGCTTTAAAACAATGCAACGTTAGTAAAAAGCGCTATAAAATAAAACTGAATTGAATAAGAATGAGCAGAAAAATATTACATACAGTAGAATATTTATACAAGTGAGTCTCTCAACAACATGTTGCACATACAGGAGATTCACGTATTTGGTCATACAGTAATGAATTCAATATACAAATGAATAGAATGAAAAATAAAGAAATATATAATATATTTATTTTATATTAAACTCTACTAGACCTATTGTTTGTGACATCTCTAGCTGTGGTACATGCACAAACCCATAACAGGTGACTCCGCCCATCTGCTCAAACACATCTAAATTCAACCAATCACGGTTTGTTTGTGAAGGCGGGACATTCTGACGGTAAACGCTAATGCTAATCAATAGTAATACAGCTGTTTTACAAACATACCTCAGAATATAAACGTGTTTATATGAATCAATCCCACAATCCACCTGGACGCTGGACTAACATGAACACATGTGTTGACATACAGTCATGGTAAGCCACATCTTCTAGCTATACTTCTACATCTTCAATCTACAATATATTTTTTAAAAAAGTTTTCTTTATAATTATGACTTATAACTTTACAAGTTGTGTTTATATTCTGGCCTCATGAGCTCGTTTTGGTTATTAATAAGGTGCATGTTATTCTTATGCTTTCAATGTCATTCTAATAGTGGGAAGAAGTTCGTGTTTATAATAATAAACAAAAAGGTGTTGGAGAGTGTAAAACGACATGTGATTGGTTGAAGCTAGAACGGCTACGATTGGTCAGCGCAGTGTGTGCGTTATCTGATTGGCTTGTTCAGACAGTAGGTGGAGTCTGTGTGTGGGTTTGAGACAGCAGATGGCAGTGAAATCCTTGTAATGCACAGCAGCTCATCTCTCTCTCTCTCTCTCTCTCCTCTCCTCCTCTCTCTCTCTCTCTCTCCTCTCTCTCTCTCCTCTCCTCTCTCTCTCTCTCTCTGTCCTCTCTCTCTCTCTCCTCTGTCCTCCTCTCCCTCCTCCTCTCTCTCTCTCTCTCTGTCCTCTGTCCTCTCTCCTCTCCTCTCCCTCTCCTGTCCCCTCCCTCCTCTCCTCTCTGTCCTCCTCCCTCCCTCCCCTCCTCCTCCTCTCTCTCTCCTCTCCCTCCTCTCCCTCCCTCCCTCCTCCCTCCCCTCCTCTCTCCTCCCTCCCTCCTCCTCCCCTCCCTCCCCCCCCCCCCGTCCCCCCCCCTCCTCCCTCCTCTCCCCTCCCCCTCTCCCTCCCCCCTCCCCCCTCTCTCCCCCCCCTCCCTCTCCCCCTCCCTCCCTCTCTCCCTCCGTCCCCTCTCTCTCTCCTCCTCTCCCCCTCTCTCTCTCCCCCTCTCTCCCTCTCTCTCTCTCTATCTCAATCCAGACCATAATAAAATAATATTTCTACAAAATGTAAATATAAAACAAAATCCATGAGTAAAATATAAAGTGGAGATTTGAAGAGGCACATCAGAGGAAGTGAGATCATCACTGTATGTGTAGATGAGCCAGATGAAGGCAGTAGTTTGTTTCTGATTTTTGACTTTAATGATTTGGTTTTGTTCATTAGTGCTGGTCTGGAGTTGGACTGGTTTTCTTGGGATTTAAGGGCTTTATGTTGAAGTGTTTCAGGGTGTTTTGGGATGTGGATTATTATGGGGTATCTGCATGCATTGGTTGGTGTTCGTCTCTGAACTCTTCAGATGTTTCTGCAGAATTCAGCATGCAGGGATTCAATAGGATGTTTGTCTATTAGACACTGTGGAGCTCAAACCTCACAGGCATGTAGAGCGATAAAGATCTTACACCAAACTCTAATAGGAATGTGTGTTCGGGTAAAGCACAGAACGCTCTTCTAGTTTTCTCTTTCAGTGCATTCACTGCCTGACGTCATAGTGTAGTGTGTGTTTCCCAGAGTAAATGTCTATCTGTTATCCTCTCTCACTCTCTCTCTCTCTCTCTCTCTCTCTCTCTCTCTCTCTCTTTCTCTGACCCGTCAAACATGTGTTTTAGTTTTATTCTCTTTAGCTGTTTGTTGAAAACAGGAAACAGAAGACTAGCTGTCTTTATTGATTCTGTAATAAGAACACATAGAAGAATGTGCCGTGTACTGTTACCATTATGTTTGCTGTTTTAACACAAATAGAAACATACTTTCTTCTTATATGTTTGTATGACAGAATAGGTCACTTTGTTATTATATTAAATAGTCATTTTAGTATTTCATAAGTGATGTTGTGCATCTTTTAATATAATCACCCATCAACTGGAGATATCCTCATATACTTCTTGATTTGATTTATATTTTGTGAATAGAAGTTGACTGAAGAGATGGAAAAGCATTTGCTCTTCTTGTTTTATGGTCTTTAATTTTCCTCACTTCGTTTTCTCTTTTGTTGCTCGTGTCTCACACTTTTGACCACTAGAGGTCATCATCATCATCATCATCATCATCACCTGATCCCTCAACTTTGTACTGCATTTATATATATTATGTTATATTCTGTTTCTTTGTCTTATGTGTTTTACATTGTATTTGTGAAGTTTTACTAGTGTGTTTGTAATTCTGTTTTGTATCTTATGGTTTTGTTGATTTGGTCTCTGGACATATAGATTTTGCTCTTCAGCAGCGTTTGTGAAGTCTGTGTCATATTGTCACTGGCTTTATAATTCACTCTGACATATTTTAAAGGGATAGTTCACAAAAAATAAACATTCTTTATTTATTTACTCACCGTCATGTCAAACCTGTATGACTTTCTTGCTTCAGCAGAAAACCGAAGAAGTTATTTTGTAAAACGCTGGTCGGCACCCATTCACTTTTATTGTCTCTTGTGTTCATACTATGAAAGTGAACGGATGCTGATAACCAGCGTTTTACAAAATATCTTATTTTGTGTTCCACAAAAGAAAGAATCATACACAGGGTTTGTATGACATAAAGGTGGAAATTTTATGTCATAATTTTTATTTTTGGGTGAACTATCCCTTTAAAACAAATATCAGTGCTGATTACACTTAGTCCTGTCTCATTCTTACAGAAAGTACATGGGTTCAGGAAACAGGAGGAGATAGTTTTGACTTCTGAGACTTACTGTGTGTTTTTTGTAGTCCAGTGATCTCTTATTGGTCCACAAATGTGAATCCTTATCAGCCCTTATGATGATGTCCTCCATTCAGTGTTAACAGTAAGGTCACCTGAAACTGTGGTTGAGGAAAATATAATATGTTTAAATCAATCTAGAATTGTCTATGTTTGACCCAACTATAAGTTAAAACAGCCCATTTTAGGTGAATTTAATCCCATCGGTTGGGTTTGTCCATAATTTGATGCAATCTTGGGTTGAAACAACCAACTTCTTTAGTGTGTAAAAGCAATTTATGGTTATTAATAAGAGGTTCGGTCCGATTTTTAAAGTTTAGCGTATGAAAAAGTTTTGAATTTTGTTTTTACAAAATCTCATCATAACAATATAATGACAATATTAACTGGTAACCAGCTATTTACAGTAAAGGTGTTTTCTGTCTGGAATATTTAAAGGGCATTTTGTTGCTGTTTTCCACAGACTGTAGTAGGTTTTCATTTTCCGCTCTTTGAAGCGTTTGTATTCTGGTTAAGAGCAGACGTTAAATTTCATTAAAATTCTGCTGTTTTACAGCTCTTGAGATTTACTAGAGTATAAGACACTCTCTGTGACCCTTTTACCCCATGTGGGTGTTAATGGTGGTTTATTGCAAACATTGCATCTGTGTCTGAATTGAACTGCACAATTGCTTTTAATTGGATCCAATTAGACATTTTATTGCATTAAACGTGTGGTGTCTGGGATTTTGTACATTTTACAGCTCTTTCAGTGACAGAACATGACAGAAAGTTAAAACCGCTGCTGGAAATGGCATCAGACAGAGTTTTTTAATACGCTTCATTGAAAAGTGAATGTTAAACTCTCTGGTTTTCAGTTGTCCTCACTGGTACTGTACTGAGACCGCAGTCGATGTGCAGTTTAGCCGCAGGGTGATGCTGTAAAGCTCTCGGTCCTGCTAATTCATCAGTGCTGGTTTTTATAGTAACACATCACTGTAACTGCTTAACACAAACCAGCTAATGAGACCTCTTAACCATCTCCATATGCAGAAGAAAAACCACCGTTACATCATGTGTTCACTATGACGGCTGTCACAGCGTGTGATAACCCCTCAGAACGCATGAGAAAATTTCATTCATTTCTTTCTGAAGTGATAAAGAGAGCAGCATCCTGTGCTTCAGAAATGAAATGATGGATGGATAAATGGACAGACCGATAGATGTGAAGTTTGATCATTATAATGATGATTTAGGATGACTTCAGACACGCGTGTGTCTTTGTGACTCATTGCACGGTGAGCATGAACAGGTTTTCAGCTCATGATTATCATTTGAAGGTCTGCTGAAGACTTCATGTTGAGATTTTGGCTGAACGCGTGTATGACATCATGCTCAGATGACACTGATGGGCTTTACATCACCTCTGTGTGATGTTGCAGATTAAATGAAATGTCGGGACACCAACTGCTCGAGCTTGTGATTCTAATTAAACTCTCCATCATGACGTCAGGGTGACCAGGAGCTTTACCAAGAGCTTTCCTGTCTGAATCACACAGCAGTTTCATGTCTGTCTGGAGTTTCTCTTTATGGAGAGATGGCAGGAAAAACACATCCGCTCTTGTCTTTTACAAAGATAGAGTCTAGAGAGACGCAGTAGTTTCAGAGTCTTACTCTTAATAAAAACTTGTTTCAGTTTATTGAACACTAAGAATACAATATTACTTGCATATATTATTGCTTGCATATTTAAAAATATATTTATATTTGTGAGTTTTAGCAATGAATTGAGAAAGTGGTCATTAAATGTACTTTGCTAAAAATGTCAAATGGAAAGAACAGTCCTGACACATCAGGACAAAGAGAATTTTTCAGTAATATAATGTCGTCATCTCTTTAGGTTATTTATCATAAATGGAGAATTATTTGCCCTATACACAACTGCAAACAAAGAGAATTGATTGTGTTTGTGTTGTTTACATTTGTGCATTTGGCAGATGCTTTTATCCAAAGTCATGTATTCAAGCTTTACTCTGAACTTTGTGTTAGTCGAGGTCTTGAAAGAATTGTGTTTTGTAGATGAGTTTTGAGGTCTTGACATTAGCCGTCCACCTGTGATGTGTCTAGACGGTAAAGTGCTTCAGATTGTTGTGAGGCTTTGTACTGTAGGTGAATGGCCATGATTCAGACAAGCAATATGTGCTCCTAACGCTTACAGATGTCTTTGAGATAATACACAGATGATTGAGGGTTGTTGTAGAGTTTAATACTAATGTGCTCCTGACAAAAGAAGAGTTTCGAGAAGATTAACCGATCTCAGTTTGGGATAGTTTTAGTTTCAGATATGTAATGTGACAAAGAGAGAAAGTCCATAACTTCATAGCATCAGTTTAATGGTTAATCTTGTGTTATATCGGTACTCTTGATGTGTCTCTCGTCCAATCAGATTGAAGGACAGAAACTAACTGTTGTATAAGATGTGTTATCTCACTTTAGCAGATGATCCTCATGACGAGAGCTGTGCATTTAGGTTTTAACTGCTCCAAAGTGACAGATTAGTTTGTCATTAATGGATTATGCTGCAGTGTGTTTTGCCTTTTCAGAAATCAGCACAGAGATTGACGTTCGAGAGGATTATCGTGTAATTCTCTTCTGAAACATTACGCTCTGTGTCTTTTTGTTGGCACAGGTTTAAAGGATGAATATAAGATTCATCTCCTCTTTTTGTCAGGCGTATTTAAAAGATTCAGGTGTTTTTACCAAATCAGCAGCATGTGTTCATGTATAGCCATGAATCTGATGCCATACAGCGTCCTGTAATAGAGAAACAGAGAGTTTGTCCTGTAATATAATGCAGTTATATAGTCTTCAGATTGAACTGAACAGATGTTGTGACACTTCAGTAATTCTGTCGAAGCGTCAGTGGGTTTGATTCCAAACCGCTGAAATGAAGTGAAAAAGAGATTCACCCTCGTATTGTGTAAATGATGAGAGGAATGTGGATTTTTGGGCAACTTTTAAGCAAAATGGCCATTAGTTGACTAATAAATAAAGTTCATTCTAGAGAAGTCTGACTCATCTCGGACATTGACTTTAAAGCATTTCACAGAGCAATCTGCTGTCATTTAGCATCTCTCGGATGCATCCTGCATTACAAACACACAAACAGATCACAGGAATTGGAAAAGAGTGTTATGTCACAATACAAAAACCATAATGATCCCATTGTTATTTTAACAGCATTCATTTACTTTATGCAAACGTTTTGGTTTGGTTTGTGTAGATGAGAACAGTTATTAATGGTGTAAATGAAGTTCTTAGTGAAATCTATAATGAAGTGTCCTTTGTCACGTGGAATTCATTGGAAGGGAGAGACGGTCTATCAGTCAGTCGGGGTGACGTGACCGCCGTGACCCGTGTCATTCCTCCGTTCTGTCTGGACAAAGGGAAAAATGTGCTCTCGCCACTGCAATGTGACAAAACCGAGACAAATATTTAACATTGGTTTGGCCCTGTTTTATGGTAGGTAGCAATTTTCTGCTGTCTGCGTGTTCGTTTACACCAAACAAACAGAGAACAAAAGCTCTTGTGGCATTCCACAGCAGCTCTGTCTCCACGCTCCACACAGATGGTCTGCTATACAAAGGTGGACCACCTCAAAGAACTGAGGAAATAAACTCGCGCACAATTTAATGGAGAATAGCACAGATTCCAGGTCTTTCCCTGTGCGAGCGGGACACATGCCGGCTGAGGGACGGCTGAAAGGTTTAGATGTTTCACTGTTGCGTGGGACCGTTTGCACATTTGTACATGCGTCAGAACGAAAGAAAACAAAGATCCTATCAATGAAAACCCAAACCGATGTAGTCTTTAATGATGAATGCAAGATAAAAACAGACAGGGAGATTACTTTAGTTTGCTTTATCTCCATTACAGAAATGTCATTTCATCAGGTCTTTAAACACACTGCTGAACCATGACAACTTTTAAATGAATGTGATTATTTAAAGTGTAGCCACTAGAGGGATACACAAACACACACACACACACACACACACACACATAACATTTTCTAACTCTGAATCCAGCAGCACTTGGAGGTGTGTGTGTGTGCGCGCGTGTATGTGTGCGCGCGCGCGCGCCTGTCTTTACCTGTGACTTCAGCTCAGCACAATAGGAGGATCGCAGGGAAACTCGTGTCGGACTGAATCATGGGCTGTTCTGCTCTCGTGTGTGGATCACTCTCACTCATATAGGACTGAAGGATCTCCTCGAGCTCTCACAGCACATCCACGATGAGACGCGATGCTCTGGACACCTCCGAACCTCCTGCACACAGTATCATGCAACTTCAGCGCACACACACACACTGATCGTGTGTCATCCTCACATGTGACAGCTCGACATGTTTGCTTCTGCATGCACACATCTTTCTTCAACACTGTTTGGCGAGTTAAACAGAAGACGGGAATAAATTCATTTTAAATGTAGATCGTTATTAATTATTGATGAGTGAAACCTAAAGATTCACTTTTGCCTCCTGAAGCGCTACAAGCGACTCGTATGTAAAGAAATCAAGAAAAGTCTTCGTGGGTTTGGAACCTTCGTATCTGACAAACGATTGTGAAAGAAGACGAAAAACCAACAACAAGTGGAGGGACTTTGGAGAGGAAGAGTGCGTTCGCGCGCACTTCTCCGGGACATTATTCTATCCATCAGCATCATATCTTGCGTTGAATAAAATGAAAGTTTGGACTTTTCTCCAGTGTCTGGCCATCCTGCTTATCCTGTGCGTGGGCTCAGACTGCGGGACGGTCCTGAGAAAGACCCGCTCCAAACGCGAGGTGGTGAAGATGAGGGAAGCCAAAGCGGTTTTCCCGGGAGCTTGTGCCACCCGGCTGCCCCGGGGCAAGCGCTCCCTCCCCGCGCTGGACCGCCGGCTTCCCCGCCAGCGCGGCCGCTCCTCTGCTGCGGAAGACTCGAGCTCCTCGCGGGGAAAAGCGGTTTATTTCACAGGCAGAGGGGATCAGCTGAGACTCAAACCCGGCGTGGAGATACCGAGGGGGAATTTTACTCTCCAGATGTGGGTCAAACCGGAGGGTGGTCAGCGCTCGCCCACTGTTATAGCCGGTAGGAACAGATTTATCTCAAAGTTTAATGTACTGTATGAATGCATGCTCGTGCATGTAAACCGGGCGGTCTTGAGAATTTGTGCATAACTTGCACGACTTTATAAAATCGGTGTTTCTTAAGTAACGAATAAGTAAGAATAGTAGGGAGACTTCGTGCGTATAACTTCATACTTTGGTGCATTTCTGTGTTGGTCAATGTAGAAATGCAGTTCCACCTCTCGTTTGCATTGGACACTTTGTTTGATTCATTCACACAGAAAACACCAGCGCTTTTATTTGACCAAACCCTGTTACAGTCGGATTGATGTGAATGTATTGAGATCTCGCACACATCTGAGACAGGCGGTCAGCGCTGTTGACTTCCAGGGTTTTCCCTCCCCGCGCCTTTGCGCGTCTGGAGAGCCACACGAACCCGCCCCTCTTTAAAAATACACGACCCTCAAATCCCCGAAAGACCCTAAAACCCCCACCCACCCCCATCCAGGAGGAAAGGGAAGCTGCTTTCAGATTGCAGATGTGCGCATCACCATATATCGCGCATTTCATTTGCGTTCTCCATCAGTACCAGCGGACATCCGAAAGCACGAATCTGACTTTGCAAAGCCAATATGCCCATGTGCACGTTGAATGAGTAAGCATTACATCATACCTGACAGAGAGCGTAAACGACAAAACACTAACTCATAAGCCATAAATCAAGCATCATATTCGGAGACGTTTGTTTTTACGCAGTCGAGCACGAATAGCCGGATCAGTGAACTTCCACTACTGATTTACATCTAATGCCAATACACCCCCATCCAGCTCTCCAGCACTGAGATGATGACATCATCTGCTTCAGGCTTGCAGTGGGTTTGTATTGGACTGAATGCCTGAAATAAACGATGATCACAGAGAATATATGCTGATATGAAAATAAAATGCACTGGAGCAAAGGGAAAATCCATGTTTATAATATGATTTGTAATAAGAACATTTGAATGACATTAGAATTGAGATGATTAGAACAGTAATAAGCATCATAAGTGACTTGAAGCTCATTGTAATGAGATCATCAGATATGAACTCCAAATATCATTTAATTATGTCTCGAGCTTGTTAGGAATTTATTTCTATACAGACTAAAGATAAAGACATTTCTTCTCGATATATGTCAATGTGTTTCAAGGCGTCTACAAAAACTTTGGCTTCAGATATTTATCCTGTGTGAAGGATCAGTCTTCAGCTGGGGATCTGATCTGTAGTTTCCGCTCTGCTGTTAGATATTAAAAACATTCAGAAGTGATTGAAGGGCAGATGTGCTCATGCTTAATCTCTTAAATCTAAAATTGAAAACATATGCCGGTGGAACATGTTGTTTTGAGGAAAGCCGGTGCTTGTTTTCCAACATTTGTTTGTCATCGTTGTTGTTGTTTCATAGGATCAGTGATGTTTTTTTTTCTTAGTGTGGTGTCATGTATTTATTCCGCTTCATAACATATAACGTGAGGCTCTGTTGTCTTTGATAAAGCAGAAAGATGAAACGTGTCGTGGCAGTGTGTTTAGATTCAGCACGCTGAACAGCGCTGCTGTGAGCTGGATCTGAACCAGTGCTCTATAGTCCCAGAGATGATCAACTCTATTGTGTTAGTACAGGAAAAACCACATTGTCTTGTGATTTCAAGCAGACATGATGAGATGATAAGAGCTTTCCATCTGGACACACACAACTGCACATGTGTGTGTGTGATGCAGCAGAAAGTGCTTATCTGACAGAAAGACACTGAGACAGCAGATCTGATGACTGATACACACTGATGTCTGTTTGACCTGTTAGAAAAACTGATCCAACGTGTGTGAATCTTTTAAGCTGCGATCATGATTCTAAATTCACTGACTGGACTGTATTTCAGTCTGTATATTAGTTTAAATAGGATTTTGTTTCACTGGATTTAAACTTGTGTGAACTGACAGCCATCTTCACATGGTGACATGGTCTCCATGAGAGTCTGATGCTCTAAATGCCTTTATTTCTCTAACCACCTGCTTTTCATCACACACTGAAGAGCTTTTGTCTCAAAAAGTTTGAAATATGTTTTCCTAAAGCAAGACAAATGACAAGCACAGGGAAAGTTTTCTTTGAATTGGAGTGATCTCGCCCTGTACCATGTGTGTGTGTGTGTGTCCGTGTGTGTGTGTGTCCGTGTGTGTCTGTGCGTTTGTGTGTGTGTGTCCGTGTGTGTGTGTGTGTCTGTGTGTGTGTGTGTGTCTGTGCGTTTGTGTGTGTGTGTCCGTGTGTGTGTGTCCGTGTGTGTGTGTGTCTGTGCGTTTGTGTGTCCACGTGTGTGTGTGTGTGTCCATGTCCGTGTGTCCATGTCCGTGTGTGTGTGTCCGTGCGTCCGTGTGTCTGTGTGCGTCCATGTGTGTGTGTGTGTCTGTGCGTTTGTGTGCGTCCGTGTGTCTGGGAAACTGTAATGTGTTAGATTAATTGAGCGTGTCAGACCTCTGACAGCTGTTTACATAATAGACCCTTCAGGCATTTTAACACACCTTTACCATGCGAGTGTGTATGCTGACAGATGGCAGAGCTTTCTCTTGGTGTCGTGCTTAATCTGTAATGTTTAACAGCTCTGACTCGTCATACAGCCTCACGGGCTTCACCACAGATCCAGCGTTTACTGGTGCTCCAGCACGGCATCTGAAGAGATTCTCACTAAAGTCTGAACGAGACAAACATAAACATAATACACACGTAAACACTCCTGTCAACAAAACAAACCTTCAGATTATATATTAATACTCGACTTGTGCCACTGTTGTTCGTCTCTTACAGACTCCAGTGAGTGATTTTATTCTGCGATCAGCATTTAAAACCATAATAAAATAATAAAATGTTGCAGAAGTCACAGTAAGATCTGATTTTCCCACCTGACGTATATATTCTGTGTTCTTGATGGCAGGTCTGTTTGACAAATGCTTCTACGCCTCGAGCGATCGGGGATGGCTGTTGGGAATCAAAGCCGTGAGCGAACAGGGAAACCGTGACCCGCGTTTTTTCTTCTCTCTGAAGACGGATCGAGCGCACAAGGTGACGTCCGTTCACTCCAGCGCTCGTTACGCCGCCGGTCAGTGGACTCATGTGGCCGTGACTTATAACGGTCTCTATATGAAGCTGTACGTGAATGGAGCTCAAACGGCTGTGAGCAGAGAACAGTCAGGTGATGTCTTCAGTCCTCTAACTAAAAAGTGTAAGGTAAGTTTAGTTCTGCTTTTGAAGCATTTTATTGGCCCTGTTTAATCACAGTCTCGGGCATGAAAGTTTTATATAACGTTTAACAAAAATGACACGTACCTTTTTTTCCGTTAATACTGCTTAGTTTATTTCTGCAAGTAAGGTTAAACACATTGCCGTGATGTGAATGTGCAGGTGTTGATGGTGGGTGGAAATGCATTAAATCATAACTACAGAGGCTCTGTGGAGCGAGTGGGTCTGTGGCAGCAGGCCGCGTCTCAGCGTCAGATCGTGAGAGACATGCACGGACGGGACGATCCCGAGGACCTGATCCACATGGTGATCCGCGAGACCTTCGAGCATCCGGCGCGCAAGTGGCTGCCGGTGAAGGACGGCACTTTCCCGGTGCCGGACGAGGGTCCCCGTGCCGGTCTGGGGTCTCTGGACACCACCCTGGAGCCTCCGGCCTGCGGTCAGACCGTGTGCGATAACACAGAAGTGGTGCGCAACTACAATCGCTTCTGGAGCTTTCGTCGACCCAAAACGGTGCGTTACCGCGTGGTGAACGTGTTCGACGACCTTCGCCGCAAACCCACGGTCACGGACCAGCAGATTCACCTGCAGCATCAGCATTTGAACGAGGCCTTCGGCACGTATAACATCAGCTGGGAGCTGAGCGTGCACAACGTGAGCAACTCCTCTCTCTTCAACCGCCTGGTGCTCGCCAACTGTGACATCAGCAAGGTGGGCGACGAAGATTGCGATCCAGAATGTAACCACACACTGACGGGATTCGATGCAGGTTATTGTAAACCCCGGACCCGGTGTCCTGAGCACAAACAAGGCAATGGCGTCTGTGACCCAGAATGCAACTGTGAGAACTACGCTTATGATAATGGAGATTGCTGTAACCCCAGAATCACAGACGTGACCAAGACCTGCTTCAATCCCGCTTCTCATCTGAGGTGAGATCATAAGACAGACGTATCGGTACTGGTTTCATGTAATAAGTGTATGTCTTCCTTTTTCTATCATTCATTTATTGTCAAGTTAAAGTGGTACAAAAGAGTTTTCTTTCCTTTGATGTTATTATGCAACTTTGCTCTTAATCTGTGAGCGTTTATGAAAAGGCAGCGATTGAAGAGTGGGCAGAGATATCAGCACTTGAGATATCAAGACCTCTCTCACTTATTACACCGAGATCTTATAAGAGCTCCTTGAGAAATCTGTTATCAGGGGTTTTGTGTTCTCGAAAGGGAAACTGTATCGCGATCTGCTCGCAGTTTAAAACATCAGCACTTTAGCCAAAAAGATACAGAGGAAATTGGATTTTTGAGTCCAGGTACCCGAGGCGACTCCAGACAAACATGTTTCCAGGACCGAAGACCCGCAGAATAACACGCTGACCTGTAAGATAGAATATATTTGTTTTATGGAGGATTTATTGTACTGAATAAGTGTTTTTATTTTGCTTGGGTGGAATACAAAAGTACAAAGTAGGAAAATCTTTTCAGGAAAGCTTATTTAGTTTAGAGTTTAGTCTGTAGTTATAAAGAGTTTCAACGTTCAGAAAAAAGAGTGAATGAATCGATAAGTGACTTTATGTAAACAACGCCTTTGTTTTTATCGTGATGAATCATCTCAGCGTTCCAGTAATCTTCTATACGAATTGATTGAGTTTCTCTTTCAAGGGAAAATCAATGTTTTCTATTAGCTGTTCTGAAAAGCGTCCAGGCCGTAAAATCCCATTCAGTGTTTCTGTAGGTTTTCAGACGAGGCCGTGTGCATTGTTCACGAAAAACAAGCAGGTGGTTTTTCACAAATATTATCATATCAGGAGAATCGCACAAGCTTTTGAGGGAAATATTGCGATGAGTTGATGGATGATGGTTTCTAGAAGGATGATGTGAGAACAGAAGAAGAGTATGAAGATAAGATCGTTTATTTTGCTTTGATTGTGAGACGGCGTGAACGTTCCTCAACATTCCCGTTTAATTGTGGTTTTGTGCAGGAACGCAGTGCTGTATGCATGAAGCACCAGCGGCTGTGTGGTCTGAGGTTTATTTTTCTACAGCTCGAGCCTGTTACCACTTTTCTTCTTTAGGAATTCATGAGGCTGGACGCTCACAGAATGACTGTGATACCGTCTCTGTGTTCACATCCATGGTTACATTCAATTATATTCTTTTTCTCTGTGTGCATAAAAAGTATTTGTTGAAATCTTGTAATCTTTGTCACCATTAAGTGATGTCATACAGAAAATATGTGATGTCACATTTTCTTTGTTTAAATTTTAAAGTAGTTTAATCTTTTTCACTGTTTATGTTTTCTAGTAAATAAAGGTGCTGCTTCTTCTTACCCAAACGTTCAATCTTAATGTTTTTACACTGACTGTAGATTGTTGATGGAGTTATCATCATGAGCTGTACTAAACCACTTTCAGGTTGTCTGTAGTGTGTGTCGGGGTCATTGATGATGAGTGATGTCACAGGGGTCATCTCTGAGGGACTCTGCAGTCTGTAAACGCATTTAAAAGTACATTAATGGTTTTGCTCTTATGTAATAGGATTCTTATGAAAACACCTGTCTCTCACACACACACGCACGCACGCACACACACATCTGCTGCTGATGGAAAGGTCAATGTGGACCAGACTGAGAAAAGAAAAAAACAAAGCAGGTTGAGATCTTAAGAGAGTTCGCCAGACATCTCCTCAATCATCTGAGTTGATGGAGTTTCAGGATTTGGATGATGTGAGCTTGTGTATCTCTGTTCAGCGCTCAGATCTTTTATTGTGGAAATTTCTGTCATGGCAACAGCGTGACACACACCAGACAGCTGCTGTCTCCCGTCTCACTTTGACCTACAGTAGTGTCTTATCTAATAGTGTTAGATTCATCAGTGTGTGAGGACATAAAGAGCTGAATGAATGATATTAACTAGCCAACTGATCTTTAAAGTGATTTTTTGTCCTTGGCATCTCTTCAAAGTTTTCTTTAGCTTTGGTTTGTGTTACTGATGTCAAACGTTTATTTGTGTCTGGCTGAAGGGCTTATCTGGACGTGAAAGAGCTGAAGGAGATCCTGAATGTGGACGGCTCCACGCATCTCAACATCTTCTTCGCTAATTCCTCAGATGAAGATCTGGCCGGAGTCGCCACCTGGCCGTGGGACAAAGAGGCGCTGACGCATCTGGGTACAGAGAAGTCAATAATTTTAGTCGTGTTCTTGCAGTTATTTAATGCCGAGTCAGGCTTTACAGTTAGCACACGATGTTCCTCTGCTGTGTTTTATAGCCGCACAAGTGATTCAATCAGACATTTCACCAGACTTTATCGTTCTTTCACAGGTGGCATTGTTCTGAATCCATCTTTCTATGGTACGTTTGGTCACACTCACACCATGATCCATGAGATCGGTCACAGTCTGGGTCTGTACCACGTCTTCAGAGGAATCTCAGAGATCGAATCCTGTAATGATGCCTGTTTGGAGACGGAACCCTCGCTGGAGACCGGAGATCTGTGTGCCGACACCAACCCTACACCCAAATACAAGCACTGCAGAGACCCCGAGCCTGGGAACGAGACCTGCGGCCATCGCAACTTTATTCACACTCCGTTTAATAATTACATGAGTTACGCAGGTAAGAAGATATTCAATCTGAAATCACACACGTCATGCATCAGATGACAGCAGATACTGAGATCAGGCCAAAGTCTGTCTGAAAGATGCTGCACATGATCTTTTAGAAATGTCTCAAACTGTGATCAGATTTGACTTATTGATTTATAAGCTGGAAATTTGTATATACTGTATATATGAATTGCTCTTTTTTTTAAATCCCATCAGATGACGACTGTACCGATTCATTCACACTCAACCAGGTGTCTCGTATGCACTGTTACCTGGATCTCATCTATCAGACCTGGCAGCCGGACTGCAGACCTCCTCCGGTCCCTTTAGCACCTCGACTTGTGGCTCAGAGTCAAGACTCCATCACTCTGGAGTGGTTTCCACCCGTCTCCGGACACTTTTATGACAGGTGAACTGAGGTCATGATGACACCCCCACCGAGTATATTGAGTTGCGTGTAGTCACGTGATGTGCTCTCTGGGACACATGACATTTAACATATGCATAGCTGGAATACTGGACAGCGAAGTATAAATATTGATGTAAGCAGGGATGAGACGTGTCCAGACCTGTTCTGGCAAATATTGAGAAAGGAGACGTTTCATAAGAGAGTAGATGTGTGGAAAAGCGATCGAAATGACCCAGAATTCTCAGCGGCTGCCAAACAGACACTTTCTTCAATCGCTAACACATGCTGTCAATTAATCCTGCTATTTCTAACCCGTGTTTAACTGGCTGTGTTGTACATACAGTGGAATTGGTTTGCTTTGCCTCGTCGGTGATAAGTGTTCAGTGAGTCAGAGCCGAAGAACGCCGTTGGGTTGGTTTGCGTGACTTTATGAATCAGAGCTTTATGACAGCAGTCATATTTATTTATGTGAAGGGCCGTTATGTGAGAAACATGAGGCATTAACTCAAGCCAGCTTCAGAAAACCCATCCATGAGACATGTCCAGACTTGATCCTGTCAGACTCTCATTTGTGTATTTGTGACCCAGTCTGTGAAAAGCCGTCTAAAAATCTGAAGTTTGATTTCACCTATTCATTTCACTATGATTTCAGTCTTTGACATGACATTACTCAGACAATATTATAGATATCAATGTTAAATTCTCACAGAATACTCTTTACATTACATAGAATGAATCACAAAATCACAAAAAATGAATAAACATGACAGCCGGACTGATGATTTACATTTACTCTCTGTCTTCATTGATTCATTCAGACTCATATTCTCAAACTTATAATAACCACAACGATATTAAAGAGTAAATATAGACATGCTACAAATAATAAATACATGGTTTCAGGAACAGTCAATGGAACGATAAAGTCAAGTACAGTACAGGCTGATGTACAGTATTAATGAAGTGATCGTCTAGTGTTCCAGTAACTCAACTCAAACACAAAAACCATGGGTTCGATCCCAGGGGTCACACATACGGATAAAAGAACGTGTTGCTTGATAAAAGCGTCTGCTGAATGCCGATTCGTTCAGTTTGAGCAGTTCAAGTAATTGAGTCAATTACAACTTTGAAAAATAAGTGTAATAACTCTATTTTTTGGCAGAAGATATTGTGAGAAATGTCTCTGTGGTTTTGTGTTCATATATAATGTTGTTTGATTATCAACATTCTTCAAAGTATCTTTATTTGTGTTCTGCAGAAGAAAGAAAGGTTTGAGATGTTATTGATCTCTATCTAAGTTGCATTCTGTCTGTTGGTTTCCTAGAGAAGTGGGATCAGTATGTGATAAATGTGCCGAGGGTGGTGTTCTCCTGCAGTACGCCTCCAATTCCTCATCACCTCGTCCCTGCTCGCCGTCCGGTCACTGGAGTCCTCGAGAAGCTGAGGGTGAGTTTCTGATCTTCTGATGATCAACTGGTTTTCACCAAACCCCATATAGAGAATGTGTCATATCAGTGATTTATTCGTCAGCTTTCTGTGATTTAGCGCGAAGCAGAAGTCTTGAATAAATACGTCTCTCTGGATGGATGCTTTAGAATAAACTAAAACGGTCGTCAATATCTCAGGCTGATTGAAACTCATTCCGATAGTCTCGATCTGCTTTGATGAATACTTTCTGTCAGAGTCATATTCACATTCACGCTCTCTGGATCATTGACATGTGTCTGCTGAAATCTGGTGAGTCAGTGACGCCGGCGTCCCGATGGAGATGTTTGTTGTCTGTAGCCATGACAAGACTGCTCTCATCCTCACGAGTAACAGAAAAATGATGATGTTTTTCACACAGGTTTCCCCATCTGCTATTGGTCAGTCAAACTGATAATCCCGCCCCCAATCTGACAGCACTTGTTGAGACAAACTGTAAAGTCTAATACTGTAGATTAATCCGAGATGGGTTCAAGGTTTCAGTGTGAGAGCATCTTAAGTATGTCTTAAAGTGTTTCTCAGTGTAAGTGTGAAGTGTTCAGTAATGTGGAATCTTTTCTCTTATAAATAGTGGACACAGCTGCGCTCCGACAGCTGCTTTATTCAGGATTGTTTGTGAGCGTGGCTGGCATGAAATAGCCGTGTGTCTGTTACTTCCAGTCACGTCTTGAAGGAATGTTCTGACGCTGCAAATCTGAGCTTTCTGTTTTCCTCTGGGACTTTTGGCCTGATGATATACGGCCTTTATCCTTTTGTGCTTCAACTCGCTGCAGACGCTTTGTGAGCAGCACACGTTTCAAACAATTCATGTTTGCAGTTTTCATTTGTATTTCATCTTCAGGAGACTTGGAGGAGTAATGAAGCAGTGATGATGCAGGTCAAACATTTTTTTAATCTTAATCTCTTAATGTCTCTCTCTCTCTCTGTCTCTCTCTCTCTCTCTCTCTCTCTCTCTCTCTCTCTCTCTCTCTCTCTCTCTCTCTCTCTCTCTCTCTCTCTCTCTCTCTCTCTCTCTCTCTCTCTGTCTCTCTCTCTCTCTCTCTCTCTGTCTTGTCTCTCTCTCTCTCTCTCTCTCTCTCTCTCCCTCTCTCTCTCTCTCTCTCTCTCTCTCTCTCTCTCTCTCTCTCTCTCTCTCTCTCTCTCTCTCTCTCTCTCTCTCTCTCTCTCTCTCTCTCTCTCTCTCTCTCTCTCTCTCTCTCTCTCTCTCTCTCTCTCTCTCTCTCTCACACACACGCTGTGCTCAGCACTTGTTGCAGAAACATGTCTGGGCTTGCCGTCGCTGCTGTTCTGCGTTTGCTCTGTTGGAACGGTTCCGTGTTACCGGCAGCCCCTGAACGTGCCTCTCGTGCGTCAGTGAGCGCAGACCTCGGGGCAGCTGCTCGCCTCTCTGTGTGTTTGTGCTGCGGTCACCCTCCCTGTTCTGCGCTGGAGAGCGGGCATCACCTCCACACAGATGCTCCACCTGTCGGTCGCAGGGTTCACGGGGTGTAAAGCTCTCCTGCTGTACGGGAGCGGAGAAGCCGTGTAATAAATCTCTGTCATCAGCAACAAACTAGAGAGGAAACATGACGTTAAAATGTTTTAAAAAAGTGCACATGAGATAAACCACAGAAGAGAAAATCACATGTGGTTAATGACGTGGATGTGAAGCGCTGATTGAAAGCAGCCGACCGCAGGCCGATCAGAGATTGAACAGCAGTATGATGAAATCAAAAGCTGGATCTGTGGATGAGAATCTGGCAACCGGTTCATCTGTGTCTGTGAATGGACACATTAAGCAGATGTTCAGTTAGAGTTCTGTGGATTGAGATCTGTGAGGGAGGATGATAAAGACTCTTTCCAGAACATCACTTCTGATATAACACACACACACACGTCTGTGTCTGTATTACACAAGAACTCAGAGGAGTGCAGATCTTAACATACACAAATATCTTGTAGGGAACCGTAAATGTCTCAAAACTTTTCTTCTTACAATAGACTCAACAAGAGTAGTGATGAAGTTTCTCTGTCGGGATATCGGTTTACGGTTTACTTATCTGCATCCACTACCACAACATAGTGTTGTTGTACATAAAGAAATATGATATGCGTGACTCATTTAAGTTTTAAAGAACCATGGGTGCTTCTAAGGAACACTGCTGTCTGCATTAACAGCCATTTGAGCTTCAACCGCTTCCCTTCATGTGCGGTGGATGGAGTTCATCACTACGCTTGTGCACAGAGTCTATAGAGTTACTGCTGGTACCATTAACAATCTTTATAGTTATTGCAAAAACTTCAGATCAGTTCCTCAGAGAACCTCAAATGGTTCCTCAAGCATATGTTTTACAGTGTAAATTTCCACGAATAGATTTATATTACCTTATAACATTGTGTGGTTAAATATTTAAAAAATGTTTTAAATAACTGTAAATGTTATTGACTATGTTAGTTTCCGTGTCTCTTAGCATGATCAGAAGTCAATTACACTTGAATCAGTATTTAATTATTCCATTTATTTATTGGAGAGATTCGGCAATTTACTTAAACTCACAGACTGACTTTTGTGTTCCACTGAAGAAAGAGTCACATACAGAATTATAAACCACATGAAGGTGAATAAATGATGACAGAATATTTGTTTTTAGGTGAACTTTATTCCTTGACTAATACCCGATTGGATTAGATAATCATGTGAAAAGTTCTGATTCCTGAATTGTCAGGTCACCTTGCAAATCGTTCTCTTCATGAGTCATTGAGGTGAAAGATGACAGTTCTTCAAATCAAATACCTGATGAGTACATTGTGATCGTGAGAAAGACTGTGACCCTGCATCAGTATCAGAGAGGGTTGTATCTTTAAGTTAACTTCTATTCTGGCCACACACATACTCAGAATAACAAACGTGTTGAGATGATGTGGCCTGGAAAGCCGGTTGATTAAACATTGGAATTTTGCTCAGTGCCCAGAAATGAGGTTAACAAATGGCTTTTACAGTTGCCAGTTTGGATTTTCACAAAGGAAAAGCAGGAGAAATCTGTCTTCACTATGATGAATGTTAGTGAACGTCACAGTCTGTCAGATTCTGTTCACTCCAGACACTGAAGAACATGAGATGTCATCCACGGGCTGAAATGAAAAGCTTTGTGCAGATCTCAGATCAGCGTCACCTCTCTTCCCATGTTTATTATAAACAATACTTGAGTCAGACTCTAAATTCTGTATATCACAACTTGTTTGTCTGTAGCATTTATGGTTTTCTTTTTTTTCTCTCTTAAAAAGAGGCTCTTTAGTCATTTTATTGATTTTCTTCTTTTGAAGATTGTTGGGTTTTTAACCTCTAGTTCATCCATAAAAGAAATAATGTCTTGCTACAATTTATGGTTGTAGATTGCAGACCAAGAATAGAATATGTTTGCTTAGCGTAATGTTTTACAGAACAATAGTTTAGATGCGCTCGAGTTATATTTCATTGTTTGAAATTGGAGCAAAATCTGTTTTATATTTTAAAAAAGATAAATTGTGGAAAAATCTGCTACAAGATCAAAAGAGTTACTTTATTTCTCTGTATCATAAACATTTGCTTTTATTATTGTCCTGCCATTGATCTATGAATATTAAAAGATGTGCAGCCGAGTAGATTGTGATGTAAGTCATGTCACTGATCTCGCAGGGCCTCCAGATGTGGAGCAGGCGTGCGAGCCCAGCGTCCGTACGTGGAGTCCGCACAACGGGATGGATCTGGGGATGGTTCCTCCTCCCTGTCCGCTGCAGGGCTGTATGTTACAGCTGGAGTTCACACATCCTGTGGTCCCCGACTCTCTCACCGTGTGGGTGACCTTCTCATCCCCGGAGGAGACGCTTCTGCCCGCCATCCACAATATCATCCTGCTGACGGTGGGCGGGAACAACCTGTCGCTAGGTCCCAGTAATCTGTTCTGTGACACGCCGCTGACCATCAAGCTGGACGTGCAGGAGAAGGTGTACGGTGTGCAGTTCTTCACCATGGACCAGCATTTAGAAATCGATGCCACTCTTCTGACGTCCAGATCTGACTGTGAGCTGTGTCGGGCGTGTGAACCCCTGCGTCATCGACTCCTTAGACGACCGCCGTTTGCTCACGCGCCGCAGGGCGTCACGCCGATCGATTCTGCGCGGCGATACGTGGACAGGTGAGTCTTCTTACACCATTTTATTTCTGAGAAAAATCTGTTCAGTCATTACATGATTTTTTTGATGAATGTTCATAAATGAAGTTAATATTCTAGAATGTTGGTTAGTGCTGGTGTGATGATCATACAGTCTTCTCAGTTATAAGGGTTTTTGCTTCAGATAATGTGTGTTAGTGTCCTCACATGTTTACTCTTACTAGATGTTTTTAGTTCCTGGCTGTTACTGAAGCGTTTGTATTTAGATGCTCATCTCCTGCCAGCAGAAACAGTATTGAGCACAGAATAGTGTTGACTTTGGAGCGCGTCTTCAATTTAGTGAACCGTTTCACCACAGAACAAAACTAACGTAATTCAGTCAAAGTTGGAGTGTTGGAGTGTGAAATGTGCCCGGTCAGCATAGCGCAAAGCAAAGCAAATCCCAGCTCAAATCTCACCGCTGAGAGAGAGAGAGAGAGAGAGAGAGAGAGAGAGAGAGAGAGAGAGAGACAGAGAGAGGGAGAGAGAGAGAGAGAGAGAGATAGAGAGAGAGAGAGATAGAGAGAGAGAGAGAGGGAGAGAGAGAGATAGAGAGAGAGAGAGAGAGAGAGAGAGAGATAGAGAGAGAGAGAGAGAGAGAGAGAGAGAGAGAGAGAGACAGAGGGAGAGAGAGGGAGAGGGAGAGGGAGAGAGAGAGAGAGAGAGAGAGGGGGAGAGCTGCCGGTTGACTTCAGTCCAGCCGCTGGCATCAGAACATCAGTTACATGTTGTGAACTCACAGATACTGGGTCTCTACTGGACCTCATAGTTCTTGTTTTGATCTCATCCACCCAGAAAAAGGCCTTGACGGATGATTCCAGTAGAAACAAGCTTGTGTTGAAACGCAGCTCCTGGTTCATTGTGAAATGAGTGGTCAGCGGTCAGTACTGGACACTTCAGGACGTGATGTGGGTTTTAACTTGCCACCCACTGATTTGGCAGCTGACGTTTGCAGTGATTTTGTCCAGTAGTTTCTCACGCGTTTTAAAATGTGCGGCTCAGATTGGTTTACGTCAGCAGCGCTCATTTGCTCACCGCGGAGCCGGCTGAAGCGGACGTGGTTTTGATCCTATCTGAGGTAGAAAAGGTCTTGGCGGCGAGTAAACGGCGGTCAGCTCACAGCTGGATTTAAGAGCTTGATGTTTGAGTGACTGTGAGGTCTAAATCAATTATAATCAATTACCCACCACATATTGTGAGGTCCGGTGATGAATGCCTTCATTACCTTAACTCTCAATCAAGAACCATATTGATCTTTGGTTAATACGTTCGGACACCTCTGTCTAATTTGTTCTCTTTGTTTGGCTCTGTTGTAGGTCTTGTGTTTGAGTAAAGTCTAGAAGCTTTAGGTCTGTTTAGAAACATGAGAGCTCTGAAATGTGGGAGTAAATCAGAGAGGAGGTCTGACCCTGCCAGACATCTGTTATTCCTCTCTTTGACCTGAGACCTCGGTGCCGTCCTGGTTTCAAAGGGCATCCCTGCTTTGAGATGACAGGACCCCACGCGGTCCCGCTCGACCCACCCCCAGCTATCGAAAAATAGACGATGAAAAAAGATACATAACGTACAAAGTTTTTGCAGTCTAGAATAAATGTTTGCTTCAGATCATCTCAGAATACGTTTATTTCACAAGCACTCGTGTTGGCTGGTTTTGCCGTTCCCTCGTAATCTTCTAATGCAAAGCACATTTGTGTAATGGCAGTACCCTCCAGTCTGGATGTTGTGGTTATTTCACATCCAGCATCATGGTGGCTGGTCTCTTTTCAAGAAATTGTCATCCAGATTTCCAAGAATGCTTGATTTGGTTTCAGACCAAACTGGCCCTGATGCAGAAGGGATTATATATATAAAGGGATGGAAGTTACATGTGCTATACGCTGCTGTAGATCTGCGAGGCGTCTCGCTGAGCTCCGGGCTTCAGACGTCATCGCTGACCGCACTAATCCCTCTTTACCAGAACACACACTCAGGAGAAAGATTTACACTGTGGAAATGTTGGAGGTTCTGATCCCCTTTACTAACGTTTGATTGACACGAGTTCTCCGGCAGAACCGCCGGTCAATGATTTATCAGTGTGTTGGCTGTATTAATGCTGTATCATCCTCTTCAGAGTACAAGAGAAACTTCATGTGCTGTGGTTATGGAAATTTGACAGCATGTGGGTAATGGTGACGCTGGATTTCTTCGAATGTAGATGATGGTCTTGTGAGATGTTGGCATCTTGTGCTGTGTCTGTTGTTTCTGTGGAACAGATCACTTGGAAAGATATTTTCTTGTGTCTTCTTACACTTTCTAAGTCCTGATGTTCATCTTTGTCCAAGTCTTACAACAAACATTAAATCTCTTTATATCAAGAACTAAATGATGGTTTTGTTTTGTCAATGACAAACTTTTACAAATCTCATAATAGCAGATTATACACTGCTGTTAACAGATGCTGCGTCACACTTTAAACTCCATCAGCGCTTGACTGATGACACATTACCTCATTTCCTACCATGTCGTCAAATATATTTATGTCTCTCAGTGTTGATCTGTCAGAGCGTCTGGAGTAGATGACATCATGTGACATGTCATCAGCTGTGTCGATGATGATGATGATGATGATGATGAGCTTCAACACCTCAGTGTATGTGTGACACAGGAAGTCTTAATGACATCACAGGAAGTGCATCTGGTTCTGTATGTGAGTGTTGGAGTACAATGATCGGTTCCATTCCTTGTTTTTTGGACATCTGATGAAATCCAGAAACAGCTGCTAACAGTATTATGGTCTTTATTTTAACACTTTGTTCTGGTTCTAATTGGTCATTATAATCCGCGCAGGTCGAGTGTTGTGTTAGCAGAACAAAGGTTGCGTGTCAAACGTCTGATGAACGTGAACGCGTTCGGCGTTACGGCACCAGCGTCACGTTTGGGCTCATGTTGTCACCGTGTACTTTCACATCTGCACGGTCCGGCTTAAATCTGTTTTCTGTTTCTATTTACTTCATCAGGCTCTCTCATGTGTGTTTATTCCAGCAGCGGGGCAGTTTTATAATGTCAGGCTAAATGGACGTGTTGGTCTTGGCAGACGTGATGAAGGAATCCTCATGTGAACTTTTGCTCTGGAATGAGGTGTATTGTAAAACTCACATGAGTTTTGACACGCGCTCGGCTCTCTCGGCTCTCTGCGTGGTGGATATAGACTTCTGTTGTTCAGACGCCTCCGTAATGTTTGTCCAGACTGACTTTTGTGATTGACAGCAGCGGGTTGAGATGAAAAGTCTAGTTTCTCAAGCTCTTTAAAGTAGTTAAACTGCTAGAGGAATTAGTTGTTAAACTTGCAAATCCTTTTACAAAATAGTCAGCTAATAAAATTACTGCCAAACTCTTTGTGCTCATTTATGTAAGCAAATATACACAGAATATATACATGTTTTGGCAGAATGCAACATGATGACAGATGAGTTATTTGTTATATTCTGTCATATAATGTGTATAGGTCATTAACAGAAGTTTGTTTTAGTTTGTGAATGAGCTGTTGTCACACTGTACTTGTTAATCTAGTTTAGTTTCTTCTTTTGGTTGATCTCACATCAGCTCTGTTTTATTATGGATCTTTATTTGATCGAATTGAATCATCAGTGATATGTCAGCAGTTCTGTGAATGTGTGTAGTTGGCGTTTGGTGGTTATGTTTGGTAATGATCCATTAATGGAGCTTGTAAAAGTTTTTCACACATGTGTCAGTGTGGGTTTGCTGTTTCTCTCTGTACTGGCAAACGCTTTCAATGAGTCTCTCATTCAATTAACAGCCGGCACAGAGACGATTACAAGCTGCCAAGAGTAAAGAACAGTGTGTGATGAGGACAAAGACTCACAATGCTTTATATTCATCTGTGTGTGACCTGACAGCTGCTGTAGTGTTGGGTAAAACATATGTGTTAGGTGCCAAATATATCTCAAGATTCTCCTGCTTCAGAGAGTTCAGTATAAACTCGTATGATTTCTCATCATCATGATCAAGTTCAGATCATTCATCTCCATTATGCATGATCTGATTTCAGCTTTAATGTCTGCAGATACTAGAAATATGTCTTGAATATGTCTTGTTTCAGTTTGACTAAATAGTTCAGGATTTAATATCATTTCATTTGTTTATCGTAGCTTTAAAGTGTGCAGATATCTTGTATGTACTGATGATAATGTGTGTTACCTTGAGAAACGCACACGTGTGTGTGTGTTTTTCCTTTTAGTCTTGAGAACACCGCAGCGGTCAAAGGTGTTTCCCCGTTATAAATCCTCACACACATCCTGAAGTCTGAGCTTTATGTGTGTGTTTCTCTCTGTGTGTGAATTGTTTTTCTTGTGTGTGAAAGCTTATTTGTGTTGTTCTTGTGTTGCTTTATGGGTCTTTTTCCCCTTGGCTGATTTGAAACACAGGCAGATTGTTGTATAAACCTTACGGGCATCATTCATGTCAGGTGTTAATTTCAGCGATTTGTTTCGTCTCTTATTAAATGTTACTGCTTGTCCGGTCGTTATGTCAGACACCTTATAACTGCTCTGAGCGCAGCACAAAACCTCACGTGAACCCGCCGCGCTGGAGAAACACTCGTGTGATTTAACAGCCTTGAGAAAAGCTTCAGTTTCCCACAAGAACTCTGAAAAATCACGCTGATTCTTTACAGTGATGCTGCAGAAGAACCATTTTTGGTTCCCCAATGAACCGTTCTGTCGAAGGATCTTAAAGGTTCTTTATGGAACCATTCAGACCAAAATGGTTTTTCTATGACATTATGAAGCATCTTTATTTTGAAGAGTCAGAACAGACTCCAACATAAATACAAATGTGTGTTTTTGTCTTTTTGCTTGTTGTGTCTTTTATTCATAGTGTGTGTCTGTGTTTGTTATCATGTGAAAGATGGATCTGTGTTTTGGTTCATTTTAACGCTTGTGTGTATATTTGTGTGTATTTGATGTTTTGTGTGTGTGTGTGTGTGTGTTGACATGTTTGCAGTGGTGAGACTTTGTTTTAATGTTTATACCCTGTTAGAAATACTTTTACACAAAATGCTATCAAGAAGTTTCCAGTGAAGAATAATGAGAGTATATTGAGATGTTTGACGTTATATATGAGAGGTCTGTGTGTGTCTTCTGTCTTGTATTCAGTTTATCAGATACTTTCTAGTTGTTTATCAGAGCGACTATAAAACACATGATAGTGACGCACACTTGGAACGCCTGTGAACACCTGCTCTCTAAAACACAACATTCACACGCACATCTATTTGGAGGTGTTTTCCATCATGTGTACAGATTCTTCTTTACTGTTTGTTTACATCTGTTCTCCTTCACTGCGATCGCTCGCCATCAGAACCTCATGACCCTTTGTTCAGAGCCCGGCGCTCTCCGACGGGTTTCTGTTTCATCGTCTCAGCACAACATCCACCACAGGTCCACAGCGGGCGTAACAGGAACCTCCTCACGGCAGAGCGCTTCAGCCGGTGGTCCTCGCGCCCGTACGGCATCAGATGACGCTTATCACAGACGGATCTAAACCACCGTCAGCGCGGGGTGAAAACTGAAAATCTGCTGTTGTAGATGATATCGTGTTTAACAACACTGATGCAGTTTACTGTTAGTCATTCTGAACTGACTTAATACACAAGACTGTCATGATCATGTTGATCATCTCACCAAACCAGCAAAAACCAGCTCCAGTTCAGGTTTTACTAGAAGCTGTTCAGAGAACTCCAGCGGCTCCAGATCCATAAGAAAAACATCATCTTCTAGACATCACTGAGATGTTTAGTCTCATGTGTGTCTCAGATATTTCTCCTGAGAAACATAAGTTGATACTGATGAAGAACAAATGAGAACTTCAGATCAACATCTAAACAAAAACATTTGTCCTCTGTATTGTAATGGGGTTTTTTTTCTGCATTTTGTCTACAGGGATGTGAAGTACGGTGAGGTGTACACATACCAGGTCCAAACCATCTCCGGTCGCAGCGAGAGCGAGCCGTCTCCTCCCTTCACACATCGTCTGGGCTCTCCGTACTGTGGAGACGGACTCATCCAGAGGTGTGTTTGCTCGTTCTTTAATCCCATTAGCCTGACATGTTCATGAGGCTTCATCATGTCCACAGTGAGAGAAGGTTGTAGTTTATGATGTATGTCTGGATGTGTTTCAGGTCTCATGGAGAGGAATGTGATGATATGAACAGTGTAAATGGAGATGGATGTTCCAGTCACTGTAAGAAGGAGCCGTTCTTTAACTGTATTGGTAAGAGTCTCGTTACATAAACGGCGTGTGAGATGTACTGTATGTGAAAGTAGTTTGACAGGTTTACAGTCCCACATCAGGACTAATGGCATATCTCATCTCCAGAGCTAAAGCTGTTGTTTATTCTGATCTGGAAGACATTTCAATGAAAAAGAACACGCTAAAACATTTAAAAAGACATCTGATTATTAATAAAACAGAGCGGGAAGAGTCGAGTCTGTTCTGAGGAACATTACATCATATAAAGGTTTTCTGTTTACTGTTAGACAGCAAATGTGATTCAATATAGACATTTATATTGTCCATGACTTCACATCAGACGTGTTCACATGATGATGTCACCTGTACCGCTTTTTCTTTAATGTGTCGGATCAATTTTCTACTAACTTTTACCACAAGAGTGGTCATCAATTTAATTAAATTCAATAGTTTTTTTTAAATAAGAGACATCAGTGACGTTTGGGACTGTTAAAGATACATCATTCATTCATTCATCAAGGGTCAGAGAGAGGCTGAAAATAAATTGATAGAAGTAAACATGACTCTTTGACGTAACAGAACACAACTGTGTTTAGACTGCTGGTATGAAGGGTACAGTCGTGTTTTAATGGTTTTGTTTTCAATCTTTCTGTGTTGGAGAATATTTCAAGCGTGTGCTGCAGGACTCACATCTGTGTGGCAGCTTTAAATATTTGTGTTTTTCTGTGGAAATCAGACACCATCATGAATCAAGCGCTTGTGTTTCTGATGCTGGATCTTCTCACACGCATGAGACTGCTTCTTATGTCTGTATTGTTATTAAATGACAAAAGAAACAATCTTTGTTTCCAGTGTATATCGTAATAATGTGGACAGGGTGTGTGAGGCGATGTAAACGATAGGTGCGGGTGTGTAACAGAGCCGTGTGTGTGTCGACCCCCTCGACCGCCCCTCATTTCAACATCAGCAGAGCCGAGGGGAACGCTGGAATTTGCTCGAAGTTTGCACGGAGACGTGAGCCAACTTGGCACGGCCGACATTCCTCCGTCCCCCTTGCTGGAACCCCATTACACACACACAGAGAGAGTGAGAGAGAGAGAGAGAGAGAGAGAGAGAGACTGTGAGAGAGAGAGACAGAGAGACAGAGAGAGAGAGAGAGAGAGAGAGAGAGAGAGAGAGAGAGAGAGAGAGAGAGAGAGAGAGAGAGAGACAGAGAGACTGTGAGAGAGACAGAGAGAGAGAGAGAGAGAGAGAGAGAGAGAGAGAGAGAGAGAGAGAGAGACTGTGAGAGAGAGAGAGAGAGAGAGAGAGAGAGAGACTGTGAGAGAGAGAGAGAGAGAGAGAGAGACAGAGAGAGAGAGAGAGACCGAGACAGAGACAGAGAGAGAGAGAGAGAGACAGAGAGACAGAGAGAGAGAGAGAGAGAAAGAGAGAGAGACAGAGAGACTGTGAGAGAGAGAGAGAGAGAGAGAGAGAGAGAGAGAGAGAGAGAGACAGAGAGAGAGAGAGACAGAGAGAGAGAGAGAGAGAGAGACTGAGAGAGAGAGAGAGAGAGACAGAGAGAGAGAGAGACAGAGAGACAGAGAGAGAGAGAGAGAGAGAGAGAGAGAGAGAAAGAGAGAGAGACAGAGAGACTGTGAGAGAGAGAGAGAGAGAGAGAGAGAGCGTGTGTGTATATACAGTATGAAGAGCAGTAGTTTGGTTTGACGGTCTGGTAAACTCATCTGATGTGCGTGAGGATTCTCGTGTCTCTCACTGACTGTGATACGGCTGCGTCTGAAATGCTGACTGCACATACACATCTAAATCCAGTGTTTGAATAACGTCCTGTCTGCTAAAGTCTCCTTCATCTCATCTCTATATGAAGTCAGCCTGAAGTTAAATGTCAGTCATAACTGGATTTGGCAAGAAAGTGAAATCAGTTTATAGCTGATATACAGTGTTTGGAATAATGACGGTAACTCGTCCTCTTCAATCAGATATCAAAGGTTTAAATATCCATCCAGTATTTACTACTTTATATTTATTTAGCAAATTTGGTCATAAATTTCCTTTTAATTGACATCAAAAACATTATGATGTGTTTAATTTCCTACAGAATGTAGATGTGATCTTAAAGCATTAGTCATTGAACAGTTTCTGGGTCATCTCTAAACCTCAGATCATTACATGATGCTGCCACAGACTGTATTCTGTTCTGATCATCACATCTCATTTCAACACATACATCTCCTCCCTATCCGCTATTACTGTAATGTTTGTGTCCAAAATAAAAACACAAAGGATTGAAACCCTGATCATACAGAGATTTAGAGAGGAAATCATCTGGAATGAGTTCTTCTCATTGTGTCATTGAGTTCAGACTCTTTATCACCCCGTCGTCATCACAGACCTTTGATGAAGTTTGATCTTTTGGGGTCTATAATGCTGAGCTCCTAAAACACTGAATAATTCCTGATTGTGAATGTGTTTGTCAGCGGATATCTGTCATATTGATATCTATTTTAGCATTGGTTATAATAAGACATACATGTTACATTAATGTTCTTATTGGCTGTTAATGTGATGTAATCTTTCTCAGATGAGCCCAGCAGGTGCTACTATTATGACGGTGATGGTGTTTGTGAAGACTTTGAGCGAGAGACGAGCGTGAAGGATTGCGGTCTGTACACACCCGATGGTTTTCTGGATCAGTGGGCCACGACGGTGGAAGTGTCTCATGAAGAGAAGCTGTACTGCCCTGCAGATGTGGCTGCCGGATATCCTGCTGTTACTAAGGTAACCGTCTCATCGGTCTGACCGGATTCACCCGGACGATGTAGTCGATGTTACTCTTGTGAAAATCTAAATGTTTTCATCAACTTCTGCAAATCATCTGCAGATATTAAGATGTGTGCTGTGAAGGACATGTAGTCCAGAGAGACGAGTGTACTTTCATATTCATGCCGATCAAATACAAACACACAAACATTCACGGTGGATAAAACCCCGGTCCCAATCAGTCCCAGCCGAGCCTCAGTCCAGCCAAAACAGATGTAACGTGCCACAGTCCTTCTATCCAGAGACGACAGGACACCCACTGAAGAAGCCTGGCTTTAGCTCCTCCAGACAAGATCAGCAGAGAGTGACAGCAAAGATGTCAGATCAAAGAACCCCTGACCTCCACCCACAGACACAGACGAGACCCCGACCATCCAACATCCACATCGCAGACATCCCACATATACATGCATGACATATTTACATACATATTTCACATTACACATTTTACATATTTATATTTTATTTTTACATTTTACATTTTACATTTATTTATATTTACATACATACATAGCATATATTACAGACATAAGATGATTATGATATTAGGTACATATTTATTTATTTATTTATTATTTACATATTACATTATTTTATTTTATTTTTATTTATTACTTTATTATTTATTACATACATAATATTACATTTAATTATTACTATTCATATTTATCATTTACACACATATTATTATTTACAGGACATATTTACATTATTATTATTTACATTTATTACTATTACTATTTACTTATTTACATATATTTTTACATTTTATATTACATTTAGGAGACATACATATTACAGGATATTTACTATCTTGCATTAGGACATTTTTACATATTATTTACATTACATTTACACACATTTTACTTTTCACATTTAATATTTACATTACTTTACATTTACAGAGCAGATTATTTATAGGATTTATTACTTAATAGAGGATTACAGGAGGGGAGCATTACACACAGGAGGATTATTTAGGATTTACATTATTATTTACAGGGAGACATTATTTACATTTATTATTTATTATTAGAGTTTATTTTACTTTAGACATATTGCTATTACTAGTCTTTATTAGACATTATTTAGGTCTACATATTTATTATTATTTTTTACATTATATTAGATACTTTATTATTATTTACATATTTATACTTATTATTACATTACATACATAGGATTAGATTAGAGGATATTAGAGTATATATTATTACAGACATATTATTTATTATTATCCTATTCTTATTCTTATTTTATTTTTATTCTTATTTTATTACTTATTTTGATAGATGATTATCTATATATAGAGAGAGGAGAGGAGATGAGATGATATTATAGGAGAGGAGAGGATTCTTATATTTAGGGAGAGAGGGAGGAGAGGAGAGGAGAGGAGAGGAGGAGAGGAGAGGAGGAGAGGAGAGGAGAGGACAGTAGAGGAGAGGAGAGGAGAGTAGAGGAGAGGAGAGGAGAGGAGAGAGGAGAGGAGAGGAGGAGAGAGAGGAGAGGAGAGGAGAGGAGAGGAGAGGAGAGGAGAGGAGAGGAGAATGGAATGGAATGGAATGGAATGGAATGGAATGGAATAGAATAGAATAGAATAGAATAGAATAGAATAGAATAGAATAGAATAGAATAGAATAGAATAGAAAAAAAAATGCTTAAGGAAAATAAAGTGTTTTTGAATCCTTCAGATGATTTTGTGTTATGAAACACACACAGTATCCTCATTGAGTTCTTTACTGAATCACATTATTATTGGTTTTACTCCCTTAAATAGTTTTTTTAAATGAAATACAATAATGAGAATATAATATTAGAGTATTAGATGACCACTGAGAGATCTGGCCAGATTAATGATCATTTATGAGGAAAATAAAAACCGTTTTCTCTAGATTGGGGTGCGTGCATGTTTACCTGATGTGAAACTACAACTGCATGAAAATACTCTTCATTTATTCATTCATCAATCTGAACACGTGATATAAAGATGACTCTGGGCGTCCTGTGGTTTAGGGTCATTTGATGATGTATTGTTTCCTGGGGTCAGGAAATGAGCATGAGGAGGAGATGAGGTCTGTGCTTGTGTTTCCAGTGAGTTACTTACCATGAAGAACAGTCTGATCTTCAGGTCAACAGAGCAGATCTTCATGAAGCCACATCTGAGAACCTGACGTTTTAAAGAGCCGTATAACCCGAGAACAGAACGTCTTCTCCTCTGAATGTGTGGCCTGGATGAGATGGTCAGGATTTTGGTCATTTGCAGTTTTTATCTGTGTGAGTTCAGAGCTGTGAAGATGCTGGAGTAATGAACGATCTTAACCTTCAGAACATCTAAACATGTCTCTAGCAGACATTACAGAAGATCTGATGGAGTGTTTGTCGGACGATGAGAGTGGTTTTGTGTATCTTGGATGGACGCTGTCAAGTTTTTACAGCCTGTCGTTTCAAACTAATGAAAGTATAAATGTTGTATTTGTTTGAAATGTAAAAGCTGCACAACTTGACTCTCTCCTAATGATGTCAGCGTTTCTGTCATAGAAACAGTCATAAACAAATCACTGCTGACTGATGGAGAGGAGGATGACAGGAATCCCACTGACTTTACTCTCATTGGTTGTCGCTCCTTATTTGCATAAAGTTGAACATCCTGTCTGTCCCTGTCGCTCGTGTCTAGTTTAGTGGCTCTGTGTTTTTTAAGGATGTTCAGAATCGGTCCACACTTCTTCATGTTGTGGTGATGATTTGAGTTTCAAACAGGTCACAGCAAATATCTCACAGATGTCGGGTCAGTTGGCAAATCCCTCTCTTATTTGTCCCGCTTTTGCCGGAAAAACAAGTTAAAGTTTATCCAATGTGCACAGGGAAAATAAACAAGAGAATATACTGCAAATAAGAAACAGTTTCTCTGTGTGTTTGTGCAGAAGAGAGTTTAAAGTCTTGAGAAAAACCCTCTCACAGTTCACAATGGCAAATGTAGTTTTTATAGCAATTGCAGAAATGAATGAATATTTTAGTTTGCTGAAGATGACACACGATACTCAGAAGAAGTGTTTCTGCTTGATTCTCACACAAACATGATGTGACCCGAGTTAACCCCAGAATACACTACTGTCTCTTACAATAATGACTTCATGATGAAGGAGGATCTGTACACTTCTGCCTCTGTTCATCTCTATGGAACTTTCACATATACTGTGACATGTGCTGATGGACTAAAGACATCACAGAGTGTGTGTGTGTGTGTGTGCGTGTGTGTGTCTGTGCGTGTGTGTCTGTGTGCGTGTGTTTGTGTGTGTGCGTGTGTGTGTTTGTGTGCGTGTTTGTGTGTGTGTGTGTGTGTGTGTGTGTGTGTTTGTGTGTGTGTGTGTGTGTGTCTGTCTGTGTGCGTGTGTGTTTGTGCGTGTGTGTGTGTCTGTCTGTGTGCGTGTGTGTCTGTCTGTGTGCGTGTGTTTGTGTGTGCATGTGTGTTTGTGTGTGTGTGTGTGTGTGTGTGTGTTACTGTGGTGTGTGTGTGTTACTGTGGTGTGTGTGTGTGTTACTGTGGTGTGTGTGTGTTACTGTGGGGTGTGTGTGTGCTCATGTGTGTGTGTGTGTGTTACTGTGGGGTGTGTGTGTGCTCATGTGTGTGTGTGTGTGTTACTGTGGTGTGTGTGTTACTGTGGTGTGTGTCTGTGTGTGGGGGTCCAGTCAAACAGCACACAGCTGGTCTACATTATGTCTTGGACGCAGTCGTCACATCATTCAGATTTTACTCTGTTTTCAGGAGTGAAGGTTTGAGGATATTTGCTGATTAACTTCACAACAGAACATCCAGTTAGTGACGGCTTTAAACACACACCGCTGATGTGACAAACACACTCCATCATCTCCTTCATCAGGCTCACAGTACTGTAACAGATATCACAAAGCTTTCCTCTCTGTGGTGATTTTTCCGGCTCCTTCTGTGATTTAAACACATTCCAGTAAGCTGTGTTTCGAGTCAATATGTTGTAGATCATTAGTTTTATTGGTTTATTTAGCCTCTCACACGGTGGTGTTTAACAGTGATGTCATCGGCCCGCTATGCGTCCGCGGAGAGACCCAACGTTTATTTCATCCTCGTGAAATCATTGATAAATGCAGACGGAGGAGCTGAAGCGAACGTCTGCCGACGCTCATACGGTCAGACGGGTTTGTGAATTTCCATGAAAATCCACCTCTGCGGTCGTGATGCTTGGAAGTGAAGATGAGCTCGATTCCCCTGATGGAGCAGATTATACAGAACACACATCAACAGATCTCACGCTCAGATAGGATGCTGTTCTTTCCATGCTGTCTCTCATTACATACACTATATCATATTTCATATGATCAGGAAAATGTGTGACACATGATGTCCTTGATTAATGTCATGAGCTTCTGTGAGGGTTAATCAAATCATTTCTGGATATTGAGAGGTCCTAACACAAAACACCGTTTATCCACCATATTTTATTAATGACGTGAATGATATCAAATCATGTTAGTGAAAGTGAATGTTTGTGTGTTTTTGTCAGGCTGATCTGCTCTTTGGTGTTTTTTCAAAAAGAGACGGGACGGTTATTTATTCGTGTAAGGAAATACATTATTAAAATAACATCAGGTACTTACTGGAAAAAAGTCTTTCGGTTTGTTTCATTCATTTACTAAGAAAAGTTCTGTTGAAATCCTCAGCTTTCCCTCAGTTGTACTTTGATATCATCTTCATCATCATCATTGTTGGACATCATTCATGACATCACGAGAAGCATTATTTTCAGTTAAGGATCATGTAATGTTTGTGTGTTTCAGACGTGTCAGTCTAAAGTCTTTGATTTGTCTGATGGAGTTTCTCAGTTCGCCTGGTTTCCATGTCGTGAAGCTCAAGGGATTTCCTGGTTTCCTCAATACTGGCTGAAGGTAAGAGCTGAGATCTGAACATCAGAAGATAAACTTATTGACAGATAAAATCCACCTACAGTAATTATAGATTTGACCAATCTACAGACCTTTAGAGTTTAATCATTAGAGATGATATGTTGTTTTTGCAATGTGATGTCCTGCAGGCATATTTCTCTCATCCTATGGTGGCGGCGGCCGTCATCATTCATTTAGCTGCGGATGGAACCAGTTACATTGATCAAACTCAATGTAATATTACAGTCCAGCTGATCGACACTAAAGAAGCCGTTCACAGTTTAGGTGAGAGATGATGATGATGATGATGATGATGTACAGACATCTTCATCATGGGTAAGTGTCAGTACATGTCTGTGTTCAGGTGACTGGCGTCTGAGCTGTCGTTCTAATCCTCTGGTGATCCCGGTGAGTCACGATCTGAGCGTGGCCTTCTATCACACCAAAGCCATCCTGCTGATGTTTCGCTCTGATCTGGTGGCCGTCTCCGGCGTCGGCCTGCGTACCTTTCAGTTCTTTGACCCCATAACCATCAGCAGCTGTCAGAGTAATGAAATCTACAATCCCATGGGACAGAGGTAAACCATCTCCTGTCCGCAGACGTACTCGTGATGATTTATAAAACATGTTTGACTCTACACTTTGTGACATTTCAGCATGTCATTATTAGATCAGCACAAAGGTCTTTAAATTAGAGTAAAATGTTTAGTTATATTCTGGGATTATAGATTTTTTATGGTCTTGTATGGAACGGTGTGTCTTTGACCGCCCGCAGAATGTTTCCAGTAAAACAGCCCCATCTAGAAAACACCACGTCCCTTATTCCCAGTGTTGTTAACATCAGGAGCCATTAACATACTTTGGGTTTATGTTCTCTGCACTTATTCAGAAGCGTATGCCACTTCAGCAGCACTTTAATCTCTTTCATTTCTGTTAGCAAAGCAATAACAGAGATGGAGGCGTCATGCAGTCAGATGTACAGGATGATGACACTAAAGTTAGAAATATAGACAATTTCACTGCTTAGATATAAAATCATTTTGGGTTTATGCCTAGAGGAAGTTACTAAGAAATCAACAATAATAAAACCAATTTATTGCATGTAAATACATTTGAGGTCTGAAAAACTGCATTTAGAGACTATTTGACTATTTAGACATTTTACTGTATGAATCTACAGAAACCAACAAAATGTGTCAAAGTCTCATTTAAAAAAACGACAACTTCTAAATAAATGACTGTAACATTCAGAAGACAAAACATGTACAGTCGTGTATAGATTAGAAATGAAAAACACACTTTAGGAAAATAACAATAGCACTGATGTCTGATGTGTGTTGTCTGATGATACAGTGTGTGTGTGTGTGTCTCTGGGTGTGTAGTTGTGTGCATTATTCGTGTGAAGCCATTGATTGTCAGGAGCCAATGATCCGGAACGCTGAGGTCAAGTGCAGCGATGACGGATATTTTAACGGAGCGCGCTGCACCGTCACATGCGACAGCGGCTACGTCCTGCAGATCCACAGAGACGATGACATCATCAAGAGTCAGGTACATTCAAAAGAAAATCTCCTTTCACACACATAATGAGAATAAACATACATGCAACAAAGACACAAGATTGTAGTGTTGCTTCTCAAGTACATTTCTCATGTTTTATTCACTACAAACTATTAGAACTGCTTACAGAGAACAGGAGTTGTTCAGGAACACGCTGTTTCTCATGACCTGTCCCTTTAAAGTGAAAGGTTGTCATGGCTGTGATGTAACGGTACCGTTGCCCTCGGCGATACGGTCACGCCCTCTGGTTTGGTTTGTTGAATCAGAACAGCGTGTGTTTGTGATGAGCATGAGAACAGAAGAACAAAAGAGTCGAGTTGAATCTTGTCGAGCTTCATTAGAAAGTTTGTTGTGTCACACGGCTTCCAGGAAATCAACAAAACGATCTGTTCTCTACATGTGTTTGTGTGCTCAGATGTTTAATGGATGTTCAAAGGAAACCAGTAGAGCGGCTCTTATGACGTGACCATCATCCACCACTTCATCTCGTGTAGAGTTTTCTGAAAGTGTTCGTAAAGTCTGTGAAGTTTCACTTTATTCACAGTCTGAAGAGAGATTTGAGATCCTGTTTCTTTTGAGCGTTACACATTGTTGAATTTTGGACCATTTCTTCCTATAAATCTGTTTTGGTTTATCTATATTTCTGGCTTGTCTCAATCACACAGTTGGTGGTTTTGGGATAAAGCTGTTTCCCAATATTCCCAAAAGTTCATTTATGTGTTTGTTGGCAAGACTTTAGACCTCAGATATGAAATACAACAGTCAATAAACTGAATAAATGAAATTGTCCCATAATTCTTAAACTGAAACCACATTGGGTTCTATTCAGATACATCTGTCTATAGCACTTTCTATCAGTTTTTCTCTGTTGCAAACCTTTACAGAAAGCCTTACAGAAACATAAGAAAAAACCATGAGAAACATTATAAAATACTTGGTACAGTATTACTGTAAATGTTCTCCCACAGAATTATTCTCTCTGCATGTGATGTCAGCAGAAGTGACCTTGTCCAATGTCATCATTTATTTCAACTCGGATCCTTTCGGGAATTCTTTGCAGATATAGGAAACGTATCGATTGAGTTTAGCATGTTGAAAGCACATATGAGAAATATAAAAGTGAATGAGATAGTGTTTCGCCGTATCAGATAATACGACTGAAATATCAGAGAGGAAGAAAATATTTTGGAGCTTATCAATAACATCAGATGTGATGAATGCCATAACATGTGCAAATAATACACATTTAATATTACTCTACATTATTGGGTTGTATTTCAGAATCACAATGACTTATTTCATGTAGTTTTACGATTTAAATGTTACAGATCAAAGCATTTAGAAACGTCTGTTCAGATGATTGATCAGAAGTGTTTCATCCAGCATTAAAACAGGTCAAATGATGTAAGAATATCTCTCTAGTGTTGTGTCATATTTCATTTTACTGACGACAATATTCTCTTCTTGAGGAAAACAGCTTTTATCTTTCACTCTTTCTCTTCAATGTTTCTTAAAGAGATAAAAATGATTTTTCCACCTTATGTCATTCAAACCCTCTATATTTTGTAAAACGCTGTAAGTAAATGAAAGTGAATGGGGCTTAAGAATAATGATCGGTCATTTGTCAGTGACATATTTTAATATAATAAATATTTCTATGCTGTGATTGCTGCAGTGCATTATGGGATTACATTTGACTAAATGTTCTTTTAAGATCAGTAGTTTTGAATGAGAGATGTTTACAGTGGTGTCATGAACTGTATGTTTTCTCCGCAGACGGACTCGACCGTGATCATCACCTGCGCTGACAGGAAGTGGAATAAGCAGGTGTCGTGCGAGCCGGTGGACTGCGGCCTGCCGGATAAATATCACGTTCATCCCGCTCACTTCGACTTCCCAGAAGGAACAACGTACGGCAAGAAGAGCACGTTTCAGTGCAAAGAGCCGGCTCAACTCGTGGGTGAGATAGAGACATCTCCATATCACTGGAGTAAAGAGATCCATGAGATTATCATGTGTGACGTTCATGTGTGTGTGTGTGTGTGTGTAGGCAGTAATAACAGTCTGACCTGTATGGAAGACGGTCTGTGGTCGTTTCCAGAAGCTTTGTGTGAGCTGCGGTGTCCTGCGCCTCCTCCCGTACCCAACGCCATGCTTCAGACCAAACGCTGTAATGACACGGGCCTGAAAGTGGGAACTCTGTGTAAATACAAATGCAAACCCGGATTCCACGTGAGCAACAAACCAAAGAGGTCTGCACACGTTCTTCACAACACCTGTCTGTAAAGATGAGCAAAAGAATAACAAGAGTCGTCTGTGCGTTTGTGTTCCAGGAGAGCGTTTAAACGTCAGTGTACGGAAGACGGCCGCTGGCTGGAGGGATCGTGTGAACCCGTCACCTGTCCGCCTCCTCCGTCCGTCTTTCATGGCATGTTTCAGTGTACGAACGGCTTCAGATTCGACAGCACCTGCTGGATTAACTGCAATCACACGCTCGGATCATCTCAAACACCCTGCAAACAGGTCTGTCTCTGTACTCGAGAATAGTTTCCTCTGATTTAGATGTTAAGTGATGTTGTTACTCGACAGAGTCTCGGCACAAACGTCATCCGCTGCAGGAAGGATGGAAACTGGACGGGAAGTTTTCGTCTGTGTCCTCATCTGAAGGGTCAGTGCTCTCTACCTCAGAATCTGCATCCCAGCATCCGCATCAGCTGCAGGAAGGGATACGGCATAGGTGAACACGTCTCTCACGTACAGTTGTGTGTTCTATATAAAGTGATGACGGGTTCTGAAGGGTTCTCTGTCTGTGTCGTGTGTCAGGTGAGGAGTGTGAGCTGTCGTGTAGAGACAGTAATAATGATGTGGTGATCCTGCCGAGCAACATGACGGTCAATAACATCCTCAGACATCACCGGATGAATCCTCCTAAAGTCAAGGTGTGTGTTTCTCAATCTCACACACAGATCAGTCAGTCTGCACCAGCAAAGCAGAAACAAATGTAATGTCTCATCCGCTCATCTCATTATAAAGTCATGATATCAGGACTCACTTCAGGTGTGATGTAACACGACTAAAAAGAACACGTGTTTCTGACAGTCAACATACTTTGTAGGATTTCTGTGAATGAAAATACACAAACCAGAAGCAAAATAATAGCCAACAAAATATTGGCCTGTTGTGTTTCAAAGTAAAGGAGGCAGTATGTTTGTACGCTTTGATTCGTCGATCGTCCTTCATTTTCTCTTCATTAAACAGAGAGTCAGTCATGCGTGAGTAAAACACTGTAATTACAGTAATCTGTGAACCCGTGTGAACCGCAGCGAGGCGGGGGACAGCTCATAAAAGGTTAAAAGCCGTCTGTAATCACTATCATTTATAAAATGAGCCTATTAGACACAACGGTAGAGCAGCTTTATAGAAATGTACCGGTGTGAAGGGCCGACTGCAGCGACTGCGCAGCTTCACCTACAGACCGATTCTTCTCTGCATGCCCGTCGTGTTTAGATTTGTGTCAAGTCAGGCGGTTTTGGGCAGAGAAACGAAACGACACGTTTGTGATTGATCGGTGTAATTGATATGATCTTGAGCGGTCGGTAATTTGAGTCTGGAGACAGAATGTGAAGGCCGAATCGATGAGGCTGAAACGTTGCAGGGGGGTTGACTGAGGTGAGATCAATAACGTTCTGTTCTCTCAGTCGCCCGCTGTCAATCGATGCTGTTTGAATTCCACAGCACCTGTTCTCATCTGGTGTCCACACAAGGGCGTCATCCGTCCTGGAAGCTCGTCTCATCGACGCTTTCAGCAGAGCTGACGTTCACCGTTAGAAGCTCATGAATTTCAGTTCTTACTCGGTGCATTTCTTGTTTTTCGTGCTGAATCAGGCACTTGGCCATGTGAATCAGTTATTATGACGGATGGCCCTCGAGAGCGTTTCGTTTCAGGTTTCTCTGCTGACCCGCTATGAATCCTCTCTTATTTTCTGGCTTATTATCTTCACTGACATCAGCAGAATTACTGCACACGCTGCTGATGCGAGAGCCGTGGCTTTGGCACGCCGTGGCCTTTATGTAATGACGGTGGATTGTTCACAGCGGCCGACTGAAGAACTAATATTAACCTGTAATTAATAACCTGAAGCTTTAATGAAAGAGCTGAATGTGATCCGGGAGAAAGAACTACATACAGATGAGATTCATCATATTATTATTAAATACAGCAACAGTAGAATGTTTGAGAGGTTTTCACAACACGTGTGTGTTATTGAACTCTTCTGAAATGGTTTTCTGTTGTTTTGCACATTTTTTATTTCTCTGTTTTTGCATTGATTTGCTGACTGGCATGAAATGAAATATACCTGAATGTGCAGAGCTCCAGAGAAACCCTCTGTGTGTGTGTGTGTGTGTGTGTGTGTGTGTGTGTGTGTGTGTGTGTGTGTGTGTGTGTGTGTGTGTGTGTGTGTGTGTGTGTGTGTGTGTGTGTGCGCATGTGTGTTTGCGTGTGTGTTTGCGTGTGTGTTTGGTGCGTGTGTGTGTGTGTGTGTGTGTGTGTGTGCGTGTTTGTGTGCGCGTGTGTGTGTGTGCGCGCGTGTGTTTGCTTGTGTGTGTGTGTGCGTGTGTGTGCTGATGTCATGCAGGAAAACATGTTGTGAATCTCGAGGACATGATTGTTTTCTGATGTCTTTCTGATCATGTTGTGTTTTCTGGTCTCTTGGCAGCACATCGTGTGTACTATGGGTTTGAAGTGGTTTCCTCATCCTGAAGAGCTTCACTGCATGAAGGGTTGTGAGGTAAGTGACATCACGTCAAATCTTCTCTCTTTTGCCTCGACCTCCATATGCAGAGGCCTCAGAAGATAGATGAAGATTATGAAGAGATAAAGTCAGTACACTTGACTGTGATGATGTCACTTTGTTCATGTGATTTTCACACACGTGATTGAACAGATTATACATCAGCTGTCTCTAGAGTTTTGTTATTGATTCTTCTGAATATTCTGTGATGATGTCCTGACAGCTGATCGTCACACCCGGCAGAGCGACACGCATGTATTTCTGATCTTTGGTGTGTTTCTGTGTCTCTGTCACAGCCGTTTATGGGCGATAACTACTGTGATGCCATCAACAACAGAGCTTACTGCAACTATGATGGAGGAGACTGCTGTCATTCAACTGTCAAGACTAAGAAGGTACCAAACACACATCTGTCTTCAGCCCAGCAGTATTAACCGTCCATAGATGGACACATAAACATCTGATTCATCACAGATTAAAGTCTGACTGCAGCTGATCTGAGAATCTCCTGACATCCGTCCAGACGGCTCTTAAAACAAACACAACATCCCGTCTGTAGAATTAGATGATGTCAGTGTCAACAAACAAAGATTTGATGGTCATCAGTCATTTCTTGTGTAGTATTTTCTGATGAAAAGTTTCATCTATAGACTCGTTCATACGTTCACTCGGTCAGTGTGACAAACACAAGATCACATGAATGATGTTTATGCTCGGATGTCTCGTGTGATTTGATGAAATGGACTTCTGGTCATGCTGCCAAAAAAACATTTTCACGTACAGGTTTCTGTCAGTTTTCTCGGTTGATCTTCTCATAGAGTTTTGTGTATGAAGACTGCTTGCTTGTGTGTTATTTCTCTCATGGATTGTGAATGAAACGTTTAGATCACGTGTTGTTTGATGGTAAATTTGGTTTGATTAGGTTCTTGTTTGCATTCCTAACGCTCATGTTATGTGCCAGAGCAGTAAAGGAGGAGATTACAGCGCCGGCTCTTACCTTTTATAAGACATAATTATCAACGTATGTCAGACTTGCCACGCAATGTTTATAGCTATAAAACCTCATCTGTAAATGAGCTTTACTGTTTTTCAAATACTTTCCTTTAATCCGGCTGTTAAAGAGAACAATAGAGATGAAGTGCCAGACGTGCAGAATCTCGACATGTTACTGGAGTGAAAAACATCACGCAGAGAGACTTCTTCTCTGAGACGGATCCTGAGAAGAAACCTACGAGGAGGAAAGTTTCAATCTCTTAATGATCGTCTGTCTCAGTTGTGAAGGTCATAAATCATGATGAAGATGTTCTGACCGTGTGCGGTGACGTCCTGTCAGGAAACTTACCTCACGCTGATGTTCCCCCTCGGGCCGTCCTCAACGAGACGCAGATGTGACGGCTGCTTCACACACCAAACCCACGTCGTAAGCAGAACTTCAGACGTGTGTGAGCGACGAGGACAGAGAGAAGCAAAGAGGATAAATGTAGATGCTTCACGTCAAGCGTGTCATCAGGGTGCTGTAGAAAGATCTTCAGTCAGAGACACCTGAAGATGTGCTTCTGCTTGCTGTCTGCTCTGGTTTATGTCGATGTGCTTGATGAACATCTTTGTGTGTTAAGCACATATGATCTGCATTTGACAGTGACGTCACACCACAACACATCTGCAGTGTCAAACCTTATTCACATTTACACTCAGTCTGTCTAAAGGAAACCATGATCCGAGTCATTGATCATCTCCATCCCAGCTGTCGTGTCCTCCTTTAGGTTCATAGTCTTGTGTTTAACCTTCCTTGTGTTTCTTCTCTTCTTTCAGGTCATTCCCTTCCCCATGTCGTGTGATATTCAGAGAGAATGTGCCTGTCGAGATCCAAACGCCCTGGAGAACAGGAAGGAGGATCAGCTTCACTCGCTGGGCTGAGACGAGAGACGAGACGACGCACGTGAACCTCTGACATCATCACTCTTCAATCATCCAAACACGAGTCTACCTGCTTCTCTTTTATTTGGAAACGATTCTTCAAGAAGGACCAAAGGATCTGTAGAAGATTCTCATCAATCCCCCGAAAACATAAAGCAAAACGAAACGCATGCAAAGCAATGTTCCATGTGAAAGCTCAAGACTGAACGATTGAGGGATGTTAACACTTCTGTTCAACTCACTTAATGCTGTTTGTCTTAGTTTCTGCATTAAAGCCAAAGGCAGAAAAGCTGAAGAAAGAAGACATGATGAGAAAGCGGTTTGGTTTTTGTAATCTCTTCTCATCTTCTTGAGGAAGCGGCGAGGGTCTCGGGACACAGACGATGAAAGGACAGAAATTCACTTCACGATAAGTATTTAAACACAGACGTGTTCAACATCACAGTTTAATACTCATCAAGAGTTCACGTCAGATTTCTGTGCCATTAAACTGGATGTTATTGAGACAGATGTTCTAGAAACACATCAACCGCTAGCGCTTCTGTAGATTCATTGCACATCCAGACGTGTTCTCATACTTGCTTTCCGATGTCTACCTGAAACAACACAAAGAGCATTTACAAAACAAGAGGAAGAAGAAGTTGTGTGTGTTCATACGGCTGCTGTCGCTGCTGCTACAATCGCTGCTATTGAGTCAAACACAAGAGAAATCCACACGATCGTCCGTCTGCCTTAACACCTTTACCTCTCATTCACTATAACCTCCTGCTTCATCACGCTCAAGATTGTATCATACTGAATGTAGAAATGAAAAATCACTGATCCTCAAGATGAGAACTCAACAACACTGTATGACACTGTTGTTGTTGAAAAGAAAGAAATCATCGATAAATGAAATGGGCTTTTGGTTCGGAGTGACATGAGGATGAGTGAATAATGAGAAACTCATTTAAATCAGATTTCTATCAGTAATGCAGATGAATGAAATGATGATGATGAGATTAAATTGACGAAGATGATCTGTTATATGAGCGGGTTAAACGGGGACAGTTTGTATTGTAAAAGCATCAATCAAACATTAGAGAAAGTTTAATGATCTCAGTGAATTTATTGCCAGAGTGTAGAAACGTCCATGTGCCAACTTTTTAACCACCTTTTAGTGTTTCTGGCCCCTTTGAAACTGAACTTAAAACGCTACGGGCACAATTGCCGGCGTCTCAAAGCTGCCAAAAAAACCTTCTCTCATCAACTCGCTGTTTTCAGATAACTGCAGCTTCATCATAACCAGAAGAACCTGATATATCCATACAGAAATATACTATATCATAATCAGAAACTGTAATCGATATTACTTCATGGAAATCAAATGTAGATTGTTTATTCTGAATGATATCAACTGTGAACATTTCTCTCTATCAAACCTCTTTCCTCCCCGAGGCCTTAAATCTCACCAACCGCACATCTGACTGTCCACACTGATGTTTCCTCCCAACTAAACAAAACGAACAATGTCCATGTGAAAGAGATCTGCAGGGGATTGATGCCAAAACCTCATGTTGTACATTTCTCATGATGTTTGTCCTGTTTCTTGTGCTGTTGTTGGTGTAAATGGGCTAACGCTGAGAAACGGGCCCGAAGACCCGTTTCATGGTGGTTTTATTGGCATGGAAAGCATGCCAAGGCATTAAGGATTGTTTGCCTAAAGTTTTAATAGGCTTCACTTTGTGCAATTGTTGATGTATGATAGTTAAAATATAATGCGTTTCTAAAAGAAAAAAGAACAAAAAACAATGGAAGAAGGTCAAATATGTGAAAGTATGTGGGCAGATTGTAGTTAGTTACATGTTATTGTGCTTGTTGTGTCAAAGGTGCATTTCTGTTGTTTATATTTCTAGAAAAGAAGATTGAAAGACAAAAAACATCTTCTGTACCAGTAAACAGTGTTTGTGTTCTTGACCTCAGTTGTGCACTTTTGAGTGGCTCATTAAAGCAAATCGCTGCTATTAAACGCCAGGAATATAAAGAGGGAAATATTCATAATGTATTTTTCTTTTGTCATTTTTTACTGTATTATATTATTTGTGATTATTGTGGTCATGATTTTAATAAGCAGAGCAGTTATCAAACGTCATGTGATTTTCTGATGGATTTATACTGTATGTCTGTATGTTTGAGACTGTTTGGGATCATAGAAACTCACTTTAATATTTATGTTATTCAGTGTAAAAAGGATTGTTGTTTGTATGTTGTGTTTTCTTTCTCATGCACATGTTTTTTGAGTTATGTGTGTATTTTATTTGGTTTTATCTCATGTATTTCACTTTGGTTAAAAAATTATTATTATTATTATTTTATTGTTTTTATTATTGTTATTCTTATTATTGTTGTTATTATTATTATGATTATGAAGGAATCACACACTCAAAGAAGAAAGAGAGAACGATTTGTTTGAAAAATTGATAAAAATGTTATAAAATATACAGTGCATGAGAGAACAATGTATAAAGATTTTGTTATATATATATATATATATATATATATATATATATATATGTATATGTATATGTATATGTATATATATATATATATATATATATATGTATGTATGTATGTATGTATTATGTTGCTATTATATAAATCTATGTAACTGTACTCCAGATATCAATAGTCAATGCAAATATGTTTATTGCCTAGAGAAACAGAGAGAGAGAGAGAGAGAGAGAGAGAGATCATCATCCATATGTTGCCAAAGAAGCATCAACCTCAAGTAACTTGCCAATGTATTGATGTGGCTTGTGATTGACAGGCCTGTCAGCCAATGCTTCCTATTTCCTTCTTTACGTCCCGCCCACAAACGGCTAAAGAAATGTACTGCCTCATTTCATCTCTTTCATGTTTTTTTTATTTAATTTCTCGTTATGTATGTCATCATGACTGTACAGATCCAAATCATCTAATTGCACCAAAAACATCTGTTTGACTTTAGATTCTCTTAACCAAAGCGTTTCGATGTAAAGCTGTCAGTTGTTCGGTTGAATGAAGTTTTCTGCGGGACGTTTGAAGCTCTACTGTATTGCTGTACCTCATACGCCTGTAATATTTGCTGCTTTCATGTTTCTGTATTTAGTGATCTGCATCTATAAAGCGACATGTAACGGTGTACATAGTAGAACTATTTATTAAGAGCGCTATACTTTTTTAAGTTATATATTTTTATTGTTTCTGTAAGTTATTTGTACAATGATTGGTAAGAGGGCTCTTATGTTCTTTACCTGATTCACAAACATGTCATTATTCAGATGTATAAAGTCAATTGTTGCAAACTGTCATTTGTAAAGTGCTTTTCTGCAGTGATTTTATTGACTTTTGATTGATGCCAAGCTGCACATTAAGAGATGAAATGTCTGTCGGTCTCCCCGCACCATAGAAATATTATCTGTGTGTTAAGACGTGTAAAGCTGATGGTGTCAGAATGAGCGGTATGTATGTATTGTGATGATAACTTGAAATCAATATAATAGAACTTGTACATTCATAGAGTTTCATGTATGATGTAAATAAGAGCAGTCATCAGCATTATCATCAGCATTTCTTCAAGTGTCCTTTACTTACAGTATTTCAAACTGATATTAGCCGCGTTTGTGCCTGTTAAGACTCTTGTGTTGCTCCATTTCACTTTGAATCTAGTCGATCTTTAGCTCATTCATCATTTCTTTTCTGACTGGAGTTGATGTCTGTTGGGTCACAGGAATCATATAGATTCATCCGTTTCTCACACTTTTGATATCTTTATTCTGGTCAAGATGTTTTATATCAGTTCATGCTTTTCTTGTTGTCGCTCATATTTATATTTTGGCGCTGTAGAATATTGTAAACATACCGGATGTATCATGATTTGAAAGATGCTGAATGAGTAACTTTATTTCTCTGTCATGTATCACGCATTAATAAACACTGGTAATGTCTATAACGTTTGTCTTTTGTTCCGCTGTCTTTCATTCAGAAACATAGTTAAGAGACTGTAAAATACACAAAAGACTGATGGACTTAAATCTCATAGTAAACCTTAAATTACACAATGGTTTGAGTTGTTTTTTTGACATCACACTCACCACAAATCTTTGCAAGATGGGAAAAGACTCATGGGAAAAACCAAACGTGACCCAACATACATTTTCTGTAGGTTACAAATCACCGCTGCTTTCATTCATCATGATGTCATTGTAGTTTCAGACTACTGTACATCATCACCAAACCAAACCGTGTCAAGAGCATTAAAGCAGGTCTGATGCCAGTGAAATGTTTCTTTAAGATCTTAAACATCAACAGAAGAAGAGAAAAAGAGGAGCAAAAAACGAATGAATGATACGAGTACAAACGTGATATAATCTTATTTCTCTCTGTTTATACTTTCTGTTTAAAAGCAGATCAAATAAAGCTTCAGTGTTGTGAAAGCAGAGATGATCTGGACTTATTAACTCGAGTGTTAACTGATGGTTTCCTGCACAGAATTTAGATGAATCTAGGACTAGGCCATAGTTCAATTAGGACATTTAGGGACTTTATTAACGTGCCTCCAAAAACATTTGAAACAAAGCAACGGCACAGATATATTTGAAGCGCTGTATGTTTTTAGATACTCAAGGACTGACGTCTGTGATTTTCTGAAACTGCAATAGTTTGAGAATAATGCCGAGGAGATCAGGATTGTTCTGTTTTAGTTCATGTTACATTGATGTAGTTTTGTGGGGTTTTTTGCTGGATCTTCACAACACAGAAAGACTTTTGAGATTCTATATACATATTTAATAGAGCCCCATCCCCCCCAAAAAACAATCAATCATATTGACTTATTACATACTGCATTTACAATTGTATTTACAATAGAATAATGAACTATCACAATGAATATAGCAGGAATTATTCAAATGACTGTAAATCATTTCAAAATCATTTACAGAATTGATGTTTTATATGACACACGATCATCCGTTTGCCACGATTCACTTCGGTGAAGTTTATTGGTGTCATTGGCCAGCAATAGCCCCTTTAATAACATTCATCTGACTAAAGATTATATATGTGTGACGGGACGATTTCATAAAAACATGAGCAGGATGAAAGGCATTCATTTAGCTCTCATTTATCTGTGGTGAAAAATGTAAAAAGATGAGTAGAAGCCAAGAAAGACTGAATATAAAAGAAGGCAAACCAGCTCTCACGTCCTCGTCTTGGCCAGGTATTCCCCAGAGATATGTTTTAATCAAATGAAGGATGAATAGATTCCTGGTTTGGAGTTCTGCAGCACCATCATGCAGTTACATTCTTACATTCAGTCTGAAAAGCTCAGCTGAGAGAGAAACACATGAAGAAAACCTTTCTCATCAAGTCATCGATCTGGATTTAGAAAAGAACAGCCGAGCCAAAGATCATAGAGAAGGTCCTCTCGTCTCATCGCAGTTTGGACTTGCCGTAGATGTTTCGTTGGACCGATATGAGTTTCTCCAGACAGATTAGCCGGCTCTCGTGAAGAGAACCGTGCCATAACGTGCCGGCAGATCTGGAGTCTTCGCTGCGGCACAACATGTACGACACGCTTTCAGTCCGGCTCTGAATGAAGCCGCTGCGCAGCAGAGATCTGCAGAACAAACTGATCCGATCCGTCCGTCTCAGGATTAAATGGGCCTTTCCTGTAAAGGACCGAGAGAGCGACAGAGATGGGTCAATAAACACACACACAACTATTCATTTTCATGTTTTTTGGGGCATTGCGATAAAGAAAAAAGTCAGTGACGTGAAACTAACATGTATGACGTCGCAGTCAGAGCCCTGCATGTAAAATACAGAAAATCACATTGTTTCTTCAAGTTTTCCATATATCAAAAACGTAAAAACTCAACAAACTATACATGTTTAGCCTTCACATCTCTTGGGAATAGCTAGCCAAGATGAGGACGTAATAGCTGATTTGCATTTGTTTCTATTTAACCCTTTTTTTAATCAATAAAGATCACACAGGAATTACATTTACCAGTTTAGTTTCTAAAACCTACTGCATTTAAATCAATTTCTAATCATAAATAATAATACTGTTTTTAATAATATGCATAATTACATGATCAGAGATTCTCTATATAATATGAACTCATATGATCTGAATGGATTAAGAGTTTGATGATGTTTCTCTCTCGCTCACCTGGGTCCCAGTTCATCTTCACTTCTCCAAACGAAATCTCCAAACTTCTCATAGTGTGAATTATAGTGATGTTGTACTCGATACAGTAAAGGAGGAGAGATCTCCATCAGTGTGTTATACGCCGTCTGCTGCTCTTTTCCACTGGTGTAACCGTTATACAGGTTATACACTTTATCTGCGATCTCTGTATGAATGAAAGAAAAAAGACTGATGTTCAATATCCAAAACATCTCTGTTAAGAATACATTCACTCATTAATCACATCGTTTCATTTTAAGATATTAAATTTCATTTAAAATGATTTGGAATTTACTTGTTATTGAGTTTCACTTTTACACGCTTATTTGAATCCTGATGTTAGATTATCTGTAAATTGTGATACAGGTAAACAGATGATGATGATGATGAAGACTAAGACTGTGACTCAGCTCACTTCATTCACACACACACACACTCGTGTGAGGATAAATCCTGCTGTACCTTCTGCTTTTGTGTCGTCCACCATCGGACACGAGGTGCGGACAGTCACGAAACTGCTATCTGACCGACTGCCACGGCTGTCCACAGCGTACAGAGTAAACCTGGAGAAACATGAGAGAGAACACGAGACAATCATGAGCTGAGACTGAGACACACAATCCATTAGCTTCTCCGCTTCTCTTTTCTCAGTGGATGTACACCAATATCATTCTGTACATGAGCAGTTCTGTGCTGTTACATGTACAGAAAGAATAACAATTAAAGATCAAATAAAAGATAAAATAGGTAAGATACATGTAAGTCCAGCAATAAAGATGCAGTTCACATGCTATTTGTATGTTTTTATGTTTTATGTTTTTATTTGTCAACTAGTCACATTAGAAAATACTGCTGTTTTATAAATGTAATTTCTTGTATTTCTAAGAAAGGCTCATAAGAATCAGAATAAACTTTTATGAGTTTAGATGTTATAAACTTAAAGAAAAATATTATAAAAGACAAATCTCCAAAAAGACACATTATAAAATCTTGTTCATCTATACACACAAGGTTTTAAAACACTCTCTTATATTTTTATCTTATATATGAAGTTACATTTTTAGTAGAATTAGTAACACTTTATAAACCCTCTTGATCATAAGCTCGATCACATCTTTCTGTGGTCACACTATTAAAGATCAATTTCTTAGTTTTTATGTGAATGTAGATCATTTAAACAGATAAATAAAACAGACAGACAGAGAAACAGCAGATAAGTTTAGGCTTCATGATATCATTCATCAGGGTCATTAAGAGTAAAGGGTGTTTCTGTCTGTGTGTGTTTTATAACGTCTCAGCATGAAGCAGGAGAACACGGGCATTCTGTTACGTGTGGAAATAGCGTGCACGACAAGCAGAGAAAAAAAGAAACGGCTATTAAGTCTAATAGCAGTTTAAATGGGACTCCCACTTCCTCTAATGACGGAGTTCCGCTCGGCAAATACAAAACACATTAAAGCCAAAGCTCAGCGTTTCACAGACCACCCAGCACACACACACACACACACACACACACACACACACACACACACACACACACACACACACACACACACATGAGCACACACACACACACACACACGCACACACACACACACACACACACACATGAGCACACACACACACACA
>CM032795.1:2187500-2235000 GCA_019155185.1 Beaufortia kweichowensis | reverse complement strand
GAGTCATCATATCAACCATCATCATACGTTACGAGATCTCCTCTGAAGTCAACTTAAAATATCAACCATGTCTGATATCCATGAAGATGGACTCGAACACGCTGTTAAAATCAAAATGCTGACACAGAATATTTGGTCACGGCTTTATCTCACATACACAAACACAACTGAGGACTGAAAAAGTATGCTACAAGTAATGTCTGAGCAGGGAGAGAAACACAGCTCTCGATATGGAAATGTAAAAAATATCCCTGTTATCTTTCTGTGATGAAGTAAAGCACAGATGACGGTAATGCTTTGCGTAAACGGAGCTCTTATCGAGAAACGGGGAGGAAAGCCTGTACGGTTCTCATCCAGCTCAAGGTTATTCAGTCCTGTTCACAACAGACGTTTAAACTACCAGAGATGATATTTCCAGAAGCTACGCTGGATATAACAGAAATGTTTTCTCTGAGAGTTCATACGTTCAGGTCACACAATATTAAGAACTTTGTAATTCCTCAGAACAGAGAAAACCTGCGAAGGAATTAAAGTGAAAATGAAACAGAAAATCACCGAAGGCAAATGAATAGTACACAATGTTCCCATTTTTCTTTGGAACAGGTCGTCTGGAGAAAGAGTTCATGTTCATCATGTTTAGACCTCCAAACAGAGCTCGATAAACACAACTTACAGAAAGAACAATGATAATAATACCACACTGATCTAACTCCAACCACACGGAGCTCTTCAGATCATTAGATGTGGTGTTCATCCAAGCTGAATAATGATTCTGACCACATATCAGGATCCATTCTGGATGGATTAAAGAGATGTTTATGTTTACTGTGAGTCTTACTTGTAAAGGCTGTCGGGCTCCAGACACTTAAACACCAGCGAGTAGATCATGCTGTGAGGATGTTCTGCGCTCCTCCGACCCGCGACCACACATGATGAACCCAGACCCGAGAACAGATCATCCATCAGACTCAGAACCTCTCCTGAGAAAACACGAGAGCGTTTGGGTTAAAGGGACGATCATCCAAAAATAAAAAGGCTTTTATCAGTCACTAAGCTGTATGATGTCATTATTAAGTATCAAAAAAGAAGATTTAATAATAAAAAAGTATCAGTAAAAAAGTGGAAATATACATGTGTTATGAATGTGACAAAACACAACATGTATTAGTAGGATTTCTGTGTTATTAAAATACACAAACCAGAAGCAATAATACCCAACAAATGAAGAAGAGATGATTCCTCAAAGAACATGTGTTCATTTATGAGGAATATAGACTGTTATGAACTGTGAAAACAGCACTTTATCTGACTATGAAAAGTGCTGACTTTCTCAGCAAAGAAAACACCGTCTCATGCCTCCAACTTTAGTCTTTTAGATGGATGTGTGTGACAGGGTAACATTGGGTTTTACATGATCCAAACTACATATGAAAACAGCAGGATGTGTTTGGCTCACGTGCCAAACGGGAACAGTAAAGAATGATCGTTCTGTTGATGAATGAATGATTTCAACCTTTTCCCAGAAAACACACACTGTATATAAAGGATCTTTCCATCTCAAGACTGCCCACGCTAACGTCTCCAAACCCAGCGCTGCTTTCAGCCTATGGGAAGATTCTGGATGTATATTTTGCATTAAATGGAAAACAATGGAAAGGTAACCGCACACATGACCGCCGTGTTGAATAATCTCATTGATGGAACGCTCTTATATTCATGCACACTTTCCTTTCTTCCAAGAAACCCTTTCTGCTGACGTTCTATATGTTATAATATTTCTACTGAAGCTGACAGTCAAAACAAAGCTGGTTCATTATTCCTCTCAGCCATAAGATCATATGTAACATAACATTAACCAAACGTTTGTGGAAGGTTGACTGCTTTAACCCTTTACAGATGTTATTTCAGCTTTATCTCACAATATCAGACTGTCACTACATGATTATCATGGCCAAACCGAGTCACAAACATGTTATTATCTCAATATCTATTGAAATGATTTGAATGATTTTCTTCATGCAAGCACACAACTTCACTCACTTTACTGTTTAGCAGTTTGTCATATTTATTTGTCAAACACAAGTAAACAACAGCACATCATCATGGCGTTTGATGTTTGATGTGTGGTGCTGGTCTGGAAGTTTAACATATGTGTTATTGTGTTTTGTGCATTCACCTGTTTTGTGTTAAATGTCATAGTGTTCCTCTGGATTATCATATAACACATGAACACAAGTGAAAAAATGTCTTCAGTTGTATATCTGAATATCTATATCACACCATCTCCCCTGTAAGGACACACATCTATTCTGGGAATGATGGGACGGCTGACTCCTGACAGAGGAGGGAAACGCTGTGATGGCTACGACAGACGGAAGGAGATCTTTGATGTTTTCTGTTTGTGGTTTGGATGGAAACTCTATCGACGTGTGTTTTGATAATCAGAATAAATCAAAAGGGTCGATCTGTGACCATTTCTCCAGTGATTATCACATATTCCAGCGATCAAACCTCATCCAGCTGCTGTCTGAACTCATCATCATCAGAAACGCTCAGCTCATTTCTGTCCTTAACAAACACTTCTCATACAGAACACAAGAACAAAATCTTCAGCAATGGATTCAACAAATGTAAAAATATATCACATACTTTAACAAATACTCTATATTTCAACACATGCTTGATTTCCATATAAACAACTTTCCGAACTATGTTAACTTCTGTTTGCACATATACTTTATAAATCCTATGATATGAGATTTGAAAAGTCCTTTACTGTTCATTTATCTTGTAAAGTCAAGACACAGATCTGAAAGCTCATGACTGAATGCAGTGGTGTTAAACAGCGTTCTGTGTCTCTGTTACCTCGTCTGACCTCTGTTGGCTAATGTTCTCTGTGTCTGTCAGGGGTTCTGCAGGCAGGAACATCACGCTCATACCAGCCGTCTGCTTTCATTCATTACCAGCAGAACTTTATCAGCGGGTGTCGGTACTGCCAGTACTGTACACCATAAACACGCTACGCTCCTCCATATTCATGTGCGGTGTGAGAACTAAAAAAAGATATTCTATCATCACACACCGGACAAAGCTAAGAATATACAAATCTTAAGATAGCATACAGACAGAACATTTCTCATGCGAGTAGATGCCAACTTCCCAAGATTCAAAGTGCCTGGTACCTATCAGATACGTTTGTCAATATGAACAGGAACCACAAACAGCCGGTTGACATTAGATGATAAATTCTATTACTGGAGAGACATATTGCGTGATGAGGAGGAAAGACTCAGCGATTAAAACCTTGTGTCAGATGTTAGATGACTAACTCTCAGACAGAAAACACATCACGCTGAAGTTAAAGAGCGTTCCTGAGAGAACACAGTGCAAACAACGCCAAGGTCATGGATTCAATCCCAGCAACTGCACATGCACATAAAAAACATGTACAGTAAAATGCTTTGGATAAAAGCATCTGCCAAATCCATAAATGTATTTGTAAATGCAAAACAGAGAAAGGATTCTAGTGAACTAAAACTGTACATTAGTCTAGTGTAGTGTCATTCAGTGGGTCACATCTGCTCATATTTCACTGAAATAATCAACATTACTCATTAATGATCAACAATCAATTAGTCAATAATTGGTTGATTATTAGGAAGTCATCTGTCCTAAAAGCGTGAATCAGACTTTAAGGTCAGTAAGTAAAGTGAGTAAAGTCACCTTTCGCAAATGTATTTCTTTAAAGTGAATTTTAAAACATGTGGATTTCACTTTATATCACAGTAAAATTAAATGATTATTAATCATTATTATTAACTCTATTATCTTAATCTTTAATCTGTAAAATCATGTGATAATGTACATATTTAATATAGGTCACAAGTATATATACCCTTCTACAGTTTCTGCTAATCAGGTCAATATATATATATATATATGATATATATATATATATAGAGAGACTTCTACAGATATAGAGAGAGGAGAGAGAGAGAGAGAGAGAGAGATAGAGAGAGATAGAGAGAGAGGAGAGAGAGAGATATATATAGAGAGATATACAGAGAGAGAGAGGAGAGAGAGAGAGGAGAGAGAGAGAGAGAGAGAGAGAGAGAGAGAGAGAGAGAGAGAGAGAGAGAGAGAGAGAGAGAGAGAGAGAGAGAGAGAGAGAGAGAGAGAGAGAGAGAGAGAGAGAGAGAGAGAGAGAGAGAGAGAGAGAGAGAGAGAGAGAGAGACTGATCAGGGCTCTGCATTTTAAAAGGCCATTTGCTAATCTGACATCACTGTGTCTATTCAATTTATTAGTGGAGACACAGTCCGTATAATGGCCCTAACTGAGAGATTTGAGCCAGTGTGCCTGATGCTAAAGCATTGATTAAACTCTCTCCAGAGAGAAAACCTAGAAAATAAATGTGATCAGAGGAAAGAGGAACCTCTGAAAGCAAGAGCAGTCAAAACAAAACACACAAACAAAAGACAGACGAGACAAACAAAATCAACAAAAAAACAAGCAAAACAAAACTAAAACCCAACAAATATGCAAGACAAGAGAATAAAACATTGTGCAAACTTGAAGTCTTGAAGAAGGTCGTATCATTCAGCTCATGATGTATGACACGTCCTGCCTTTGCTCTTGAGAACCTGTTCAGTTTTGACTGTATGTCATATGTCACATGAGGTCAGTCCTCCTGTACTGAACACTAACAGTGACTTTATTTGACATCTGGCTGAAGTGGAGCAGATGACATCACTGAACCTGTTTCTGCCCGCTCCAACCTAACACACCAAATGACAATGAAAATCTATTTCCACATCAGACACGATTGGATCTGGCTGTGTGTGTCTGGATGGGTGTGTCTGGACTCCATGCTTGTGTGTGTGTGTTTCAAGATATTTGTTCTTGCTGAAATGCTCAAACGTTCATTAATGTGTGTGTGTGTGTTCTGAATCCAGCAGTCAGACTTGGCTCTCCGCCTTCACTCCAATCTGCTGATGGCCCTGTTTGTGACGGCAGGAGCCATTTTTAGAGATGAGGTCATCCTTAATTAAGCAAACAAAGTCAGCCGAGGCTCTCCGATCGGTGATCTCCGCTCATCCTCAAGGACACCCTTTTATCTGCTTTTAATTGAATCTAGCTTCAGAGTCGGCTTATTGATGAGCACGGGCGCTGGGATCGTGCTCGGCTCGACGGCGGAACTGTTACGTAAACGATGGCCTGACCCTCGACAGGGGAAGAAGCGGAGTGGGACAGTGATGAATTCCTGATAAGCCGCCCGCTGTGACGGGAGGATGAAACGGAGATGAGAGCGAAAGATTAAATGTCTTACTGCGAGCTGTCTGACAGCGGAGCTGTGAGATGACATCATTGGCATGTGGCGGCTGTCTTTCTCTCTCTCTCTCTCTCTCTGCTCTGCTCGCCCGCCCACCCTCCCACCTTACGTCTCCTGGACTTCTATTATGTGTCCGCGGTGAGGAACAGTGGGAGACACTCACGCTCTGACACCTTCCTCATGTTAATTAGCGGATGTGGAAGGAACGCTTCTTCTTCGAGACTGTCAGCCGAGCGGGAACGCTATCTCGCCCAAATTAAGAATCTCAGACGGACACGTGCGGTCTTGCGACTGTTAACTCCCCGTGCGGCGCGCAGAAACGCCTATATGAGGCTGGAGCGTTACGTCATGTGTCAGCATGCATTATTCACATTTCACAAACGCCGCATAGATGAATGCTTTTGGAAACTTACGTCACTTTTTCAAGCATTTCATCACAGATGTCAAATTTGGTGGGCAAGAACATACACATAAAAAAACTATATTTTAAATTAAGCACAATGTCAAACATCACAAATGAGATGTCTTGAATATCTCAGCTGTAGAGTCATGAGATTAAATGGTGTTTTGCTCAAGTTTCCTGCTTCTCAAATGTTTCTCAGGAGAAAAACAACATTAATAATGTCAACAACATCTCTCTGAAAGTGTGCAAGTCTGCAATCAATTAATTATTGCTTTAATAAAACACTTACCACACAATATAAATATTAAAGCCTACAAATATGAATGAATCAAACTTGAAGTATGAAGTAAAAGGACTAAAAGTCTTTCTTCCGCTGGATAGAATAGTGTGATATATGTGATACACACAATCATAACTGTGATTTATCACAAACTGTTGACCAATCACAATCAAGAACTGAAACGAACTGATTTATAGGTCCGTATACATTCTGCATCATCTCACATATATATAATAACATTCACAAACATGTAGATGACTGTAAATGAGTCAATCAGATGAGATGTGTGTGTGTGTGTGTACATCACCCGTGACTCACATGAAGATAAATTTCCAAACAAAATCATACTGTTGGCACTGTCACATTCACTTAACTTGGTTTATATTGCTTCCATTTCCAAAATGTGATTTTGAAAAGGGACTATGGCTTGGCATTAAGACATGTCCATTAAATTTGACAAGGTCAGAGTTAATAGATAGTAATATCCATGAAACACTTCACCTGAATCCTCCAGCGCTACACAAATCCACTGGACACTGAGACATAGATCAGCAAATGGATGCCATCTAGAGGATTAAAACCATTCTGAATAAAACACATTACCTTACAGAATACAGTTCATGTTTTATTGACGTCCAGTCATTCAGTTGTTCTTGTTTCAGACAGACAGATATATCTATTCAATCAGACATGAAGAGTTTGTAACACTTTCTGGAAACTGTGAAAGAACTATTATAATCTGACCATTGCCACATTATTATACATATAAAGACATTAGGTCACTGTGTAGTAATTATATTTCTGGCAGATCAACATGGACAATTCCAACGTTATGGATGTGACATTTTCAGTCAAAACTTGAAATATAAATTCTCACAGAATGTATTTATTATTAATATATTGAATCATCTGTTTATATTTGACTAAAGTCCTGTTGATAGAGTTCAGACATCAGAAAAATATCAGTCTATAAATGAGTAAAAATGTAAATATTCGTGTGTTATGAATGTGACAGAAAAGAACACATGTTTATGAGATTCAACATACTTTGTAGGATTTCTGTGAATTAAAATACACAAACCAGAAGCAAAATAATAGCCAACAAATGAAGAAGAGATGACTCTTAACATCATATAGTTATTTTATTTTAATGTTCATGTGTTTATTTATGAGGAATATGAACTGTTATGAATGTGATAATTCTGAAAACACACTTTATCTGACTATGAAAAATCATGATTTAAACAGAAACAAATGCTTTAGAGATTTAAACCATCTGAACTATCAGTGTGATGAAAACCTTTGAGAAAAACATGCACAGAATTGCCCATTATTGGTAAAAACACAACCATTCACTACATCTAGAAAACGGAGGTGTCCAAACATCAGGGAACGTTTAGAAATCATACTGTATATCATGACCATCCATTGTTTCAGTTTAAAGAAAGTGTGTGAAAAATGTTGAATGTGTTCTAACTGTGTGATTGTGTGTCAGCAGCGCTCGGGATGTGAATCTGATGCAAACACACTGTGACACATCGCTGCCGAAAATCTCATTTTATGTGCAAAACTGTAAAGCAAACAGCATGTAATAAAGTTGTTTATGGACGGCAAGATGGTTCTGGCTTCCCGGCATCAGTCAGCACAACGTTAAACATCTGATTCAGTTTTATTAGTAAATGAAAAACATATTTGTGGGCAGCGAGTGAACAGCCTCAGGTGAACACACTGATCGCTTGTGAAATTTCTCTCATATCACAATAATGTGTTTTGCTAGAAAGACTGGCTGAGATTTTCTGTCGTGTTTACTTTATCAACATATTTAAAACATTTACTTTTCATTGAAGTTTCAAGTTCAATGGAAATGAAAGACTTTCAAGATTTGAGCTGATAAATAAAACAAACTTCAACAAAAACATGACAGAACATTCGAGACAAACAAATATTAATGTTGTGACCTCTACTGCTGAACGTTTAACAAACTCAATAGAAGTGTTTTAAGTTTACACGGTGGATTTGGGTTTATATTAGCGTAGGTTTATATCATGTTGTTATGTTTATTCAAACCTCATGTGATGCTGAAAAACATTTCTGTAAAAGCCTTCGTCTGTATTGTTATAGTCGTGGTGTAAAGGCCACTGTTCTCTTTCTTTCTAGTTATCATTAATGATGTGAACAAGTCTTTATAGAAATGTAGAAACAGATCCTGTATGACAAATGTTATGAAAATCACACAAACAAACATGATTGTCTATTTCTCATTCTCATTAGGCAGACAATGATTCACGTATGGATGAATCACTAATGAGTGTTTCAAATAACTTCACTGTGTTTGGCTATATGACAGGTAACAAACTCATTACCACAAGAAAAATGGGCACAAATGACGAGGTTGAAAGAAATGAACCCAACAAATGTGAATGAAAAGATGTGAAGTATTTCATTATTCAATCATTAATACGAACACGTGAACACTGCAATTTCATGTAAATGTCAATCTTACCATGAAAAAAAGGTTTCATCATGTTCAGATGTTAATATTTGCTGGTTTAAATGTGACGTCTCTCTCCAAGTTTTTAAAGCATTTGTTTCTGTTTAAATCTGTTTACAGAATTGTCCAACAGTCCATATCCCTCATAAATAAAATATCTATTTGATGTTGTTTAAAGAGTCATCTCTTCTTCATTTGTTGGGTATTATTTTGCTTCTGCTTTGTGTATTTTAATTCACAGAAATCCTACAAAGTATGTTGACTCTCTTTTTGTCTCATTCATAACACATGAACTCGTGTATAGACTGATGTTTTCTGATGTCTGAACTCTATCAACAGGACTTCAGTAAAATATAAACAGATGATTCAATATATTGATAATAAATTACATTTTAAGTTTTGACTGAAAATGTCACGTCCATAACAGTGAAATTGCTCAAACATTGTTAACAGATGCATGTGTCACAAATGAAAGCTTCTGAAATTGCACTATGGCTCTAAACCAAATGGTAGGATGTAAAATAAGACCAACACGGGATTTTAAGATCAACTTTTTGGAGGTAAGAGTCAGTGATCCTCAAACTATCGAGCTTGTAGATAAGAATAAAAGATGACAGAACAGAGTCGAGATGTTCTGCTTTCACTCATCAGCACTCTTTCTGACACACAGATCGGTGCGCTGGATGGGATTCAATGACTAAAGCCCATCTGCTTGAATCTGTACTTGTGTGTCTGTCTCCTACCACCCAGATTCTGACTCACGAGCCGAGAGGAACGGGTCACAATTACTAAGCCACCTTCATCGTATCCTCTCATCTTCTTCTCCTGAAAACCTCCAACATCCCAGCGCCATGGGAGCTTAACAAGCTTTGACAAGATCAACAAGACTATCAGTTATGTATTTCAGAGTCTGACCGCAGGCTACGAGGACAACGTCATTGTGCAGCCCTGATTGAACTGCAATTTCCCAGCACTGGCAAATTAGATTTTTTAAATTGATCACAGACGTAAGAATAGTACATTCGCATCTGAATGATTGGAACCATCTCGTGCGATTGGAGGAGGTCCATTAGACCCAAAGACAGAGTAGCCAGAACCGCATTAAAACCCTTTTATTTAGAGCAGTTGTATGAAGCAGATGTGATGCTGACCTGTGTAGATTTCCGCCTCTGATGGGTCCTCCACACGTTTGTGCTGTATGATGTAATCTGAGACCTTGTAGCCAATCAGAGGCTGCACATCCATCCACTCCACGGCCACCATTGTACTGGACGGTTCCAGGTGTGGAGCCAGTCTCAGTCTGTCAACACAACACACAAATCTATGTGTTTCAACGCTTAAATACGTCACACAGTTGTTTCCAAACCCACAGAGTCATCAGCATTTTAATGTTAAATGTCGAGCATATTTCAGTCCTGTTGTCAATAATATCTCTGAGAGACTGAAAGCCTGTTTGCATTTCTTGATTATAGACTGTAGAGATTATATATAATCTCTTTGGTTATAGACATACAGATTGATTTCAAATGAATCGCATCTTTCTTTTGCTTAGCTAATGACAGATATTGGGTAAAATAATCCATTTAAATGAATTGAAATTTGTGCTTTCCACAGTTTTGCATTGTTGCAAATCAGCTTTGCACACACTGTATACTTTACATACGTTCATAAAGTGGCCAACTTTCCTGTATATATACCCTTAGCTGTAACCAAACTCATGTCATTCCCTTAAAGGTGACGAGAGTGAAAATGATGGTATTGAAAAGTTCAAAAAAGATAAAAATGAAGAAGGTAAATCCAATGGTGCATGTACAAGCAAGCAAATACATCATCAGGACGGCAGGGGCAACTCACACGGGCCGCCGCAGGGGGCTACAGTTGGGCAGTCCGTCTTTGCCAAGCGCAGTCAGGTCACAGCGACACCAGTTCTCGATGACATCACCCTTCCCCGCGCACCAGTATGAGCTCATCGTGGCACTTTTGAAGGCCTGCAAAATAAATGGCACAGGTGAGAGAAATGCAATTATCTCGGGGAGTCGCGTCCTTCCGCCGTACGCGATGAGTCACCTTCCAGCCGCCGACAACACGCTCTGTCACCTCCGCTCGAGAAGTGCTGTATCTCTGTGAAGTTACGCCGGCGAAGGGCATCTCGGGCCACTTTGTGCAGACGAAAACCTGTCAGGAATTAATTGGAAGCCGAACCATAAAAGGTCAGTCCACGTGTGAGTGTCAAGAGACTCCATCTCAGGGGCAATAATGGAACGAGCGAGAGAAGGAGGGCTAACCGAGACACAGACCGAATAAAATCAAACCTCTTTCCTTTTCTGCTGTGGTACTACAAACCATAAGTGCTCAGATTCTTTATATATGTTCTTTATAATGCTGGATATATACCCAAATATATATTTACAAGAATCAAACATTGATCGAGTTGATCTTTCTTCTCATCTCAGGAAAGCCCTAGTAAAAGAGTCCAGGACGTGGTTCTGTCGCTGATAACATCAGCAGGTCTCTGGCTGCCAGACTTCACTTCTTATTTACACACAGGCAACTCTCTGTAAACGGCCGTGATGAATGAGACGTTATTAGAGAGGCAGAGCAATGGAGGGGAAAGACTGCCATCCATTCCACTGTAATGACCTGCATGAGAGATGTCTGGCAGAGACACACACACACAGCAATAATACACAACTCAAAAAGAAATAAGAAATGACTGCCTGTTTTGTGTAAACATTGTGTAAATGAATCATTTGATTATTATTTATAATCTGACAGAAAACAAACTTACTTAAAGATACTGTACTGATGATGATTTGGTGCTGATGCAGCAGGACGCTTCCGCTGTCTTTGCTTTTCTTCTTATTCTGTTTATTTATTTATAGAAATGTAATTTACTTTATTCTTACTCTTACTTTGTTCACATAACTGTAACTGTTTTTGGCACTTAAACTTAAATCAGTGCTTTTAAAAGAAAGAATTATAAAGCTTTAGATTGAAGATGAACGTGCGATTTTTAAGTTTTTATGTGAGAAATAAGATGTGGAATTTTCAACATTTGCAGCAGCAGCTTTGCAGCTTATAAACCCGACAGAAGTTTGGCTTGAAAACACACGTTTAAAAAGCGTGTCTGGAGAAAGAGCGTGTGCGTGTGTGTTGGCCGTATGAAGGTCCTGTTTCAAAAGAAAGAAAATTGATGGTTTAACAAATATGCCCATTAGTGCGGCATTCGGCGATTGCAAAAAGGGTTAATAAAACATTTTGCGCAAATGGGAAACAGATGATGAGAAAAGCGTAACGTGAAATATCACGGCGATGAGAGCGGAGCCGCTCGCAGACGAACAGTGGGCCACAAACGTGCGCACACATTTACCACCAGCGGTTTCCTAGAAAAACACGCGTGACCGCTCAACTGCACATGTGAAAAATAGACAAAGCCATTATTGGTGTGTTTATGTTTGCAGAGAAACCTAAGCCTGTTTCCACTGAGTAAACAGCGAGTGTAATTAGGAGTGTGTTTAATGTGGGAGGACCACTGATGTGATGTATGGGAAATCTGCCATATATCAGTCAAGACTCCTGGAGACTGTACTGATAACACTTTCACATGCCTGATAACTACACTAAAGTCTAAAAGGTCACTTTTTCGCTTTTTCTACATTACATTTAGCATAACTGTGAAGCAACACAAATGTAAAAGACATTTTGAAAAAAATATAAACGTTATATTTGATCATCAGTGTTTTAGTCTATCATTTACAAAAACCTTTTCTTGTCCTTTTATCGGTAAGACGTCTGAGATGCTTTTTAAACAGTATTAAAGCATTCACGTCTATTCTGAACTTTTATTAGCTGATTCGTCATCATTATTTAGTTTTTCAGTCATTTATTTCGAAAATATTTAATAACTTTGTACAATAGTATTTTTCAACCTTTAGATCCAAAGGTTAACAAGTGACTTTTAAACAGTAACAAAGATTTACAACAATAACAGATCTCTTAGGTTTTCACGACCCCTGACGTCTCTCATCTCTTCAGAGAAGACATCCTCGATACCCAGAAACAATCCCCCATTTATGACATCGAAATGTTATTATGTGTTTTACTAATCTAAGCTCACCCTATTACTGTCCCCAATCACTGTCTGATACGTGCAAACGTTAGCCAGCTGGCCAGAGGAATTGATGCATCCGATGACCCAAAACCTCAGAGAACAGGTCATTCCCATCATTCAGGCTAATGTAGTGAAGGAAATGTCCTTCTTTCTAGGAACACCTATAAGCATCTTCCAGGAAGGGAGATATGTCTTCGATTGAACCCGAGGTTCAGAAGGGGACACGAGGAAGGCCAATAAAAGTGCACACGGGTTGAATCGGCTCAGGGCTGCTTAAAAGCTGATTCGATTTGCTTCCTCCATCTACTTGAATGGCTGGCAAAATCCATGGGTATAGCATTCCCTGGAAAATAGATTTTGGTCAGCATCTTGGCTGGTTTAATACCAACTTATAAGAGCAGTTTTCTTTCTCGGTGACCGGAGACTGTCGGGTGATAGGATCGGATGGATCTTTGAATGTTGGGCGGCAAATCCCTGCCAGAGCCATTTAATTCATGTTTACAGGAGCTGCTGTCTACTCAATTATAGCAAAAACTATCTCCAAAACACACACAACACACACCTCACCCATTAGACTGTTAATGCTCATGGGAACCGCTTTCAAAAAGTTTTGGAGACAACTTAAAACTTTCTTTTTTAAGGAAAGCAATTTATTATAATTCAGAAATAAAAAATGAGATACAAATAATAATTGTGTTTTTACCCTTATGTCTGTGACTTTTTGTTCAGTGTAACACAAAAGAAGATATTGTGAAAAATGTTGGGTTGGATTATCAACATTCTTCAAAATCTCTTCTTTTGTGTTCTGCAGAAGGTTTGACATGACATGAGGATGAATAAATGATAAATGATTTTTTATTGGGTAAACTATCCCTTGGGCCCAGAAAATGTTGTGGCCTTCACTGTATTTTGTTTTAAGGGTGTGAGTGTGTGTTTGTGTGTGTCTTGTTGCTGGATTGAAAACTCCTTTCAGATCTGTTTCCCAGTGCAGCATTTTCAAATGAAACAAACAGCTAATTTCAGCTCGTACCCAAAGCTTAACGCTTTATCATTAGAGTGACATTAACAAAACTGACATGCCAAGAGACCGCAGGTAAACTATACAAATGAAAAGGGTCCGGTGGGTACTCGAGGAAATGTATTGTAAGTGCATCAAAACAAAGTTACTGCTGGAACCAGTAACAGTCATGGTAGTTCTTTCAAAAACTCACGGATCCTTCAGGCACTCGGTTCTAAAATTCCTCAGAGAACCGTCCTTTGTAAAAAGGTGCCTTAAGGTTCTTCTGATGGTTCCAGCGGTGTGATGATGTGAAGAACCTCAAATAGTTCCTCAAGGATCTTTTCATTTTGACAGTGTACATCCATCACTTCCTTCAGCGTATCATAAAGCTGTTCAGAGCCGACGCCAGCAGCACTATTGTGTTTGGATATGTGTGTTCTGTGGCTCTTTGTGTCTGCTGGGTTCATTTACAGACAGAAGCCCTGGCTCATCGTCCCCAGGGTCGATGACATCAATATCATCCTCATAACCTCGCTGTATCTTCATAGCTCTCTATGCGCCAGCCTGCCCCGTTCCCACTCGACGTACGCGGCTGCGAGGGCGGGGGAGACTCTCGCTCTCCGGGTTTGTTTACCTATCGACAGACCACCGCTAGGGAACGTCTGCTATCGATTGCCAGCTTTTCGTTATTGTCATCGCTGCTGTTATTGGTGAAGTCCAGACACACACACGCAGGTACGGTCTTCAGCGTGAGAAGCAATTAGATAGGGAATCAGCATGCCGTGGGGTACGGGGCGGGTGCCGGGCCATTTGGACAGTGAGTCACTCTCTGGTCTCTTGATACTGCAGAACAACAGACGCTGCTGGTTAATAGCATCTTCTGCTTCAAGACGTCAGCGGCAGGAAGGATGATTCCAGAGTCTTGCTATCTGCTTCAAAACACCATTTAATATCCTCATTACAGCTGTGACTCAGAAGACACACTAATGGAAGTCTTCTTATTTAAAGAAAGCAGAGATATTACATTATAGTCACACAGTTAAGCTAAGAAGACTGATGTCACTTCGACTTTATTTTAGTCCGTCTTCCTCTAACATAATCTATAACACTAGAATGATGCTGACCGCTACGTTCTTAAAAATCACTCCTGCCATCTGCTGGCCGGTCTGATGAAGTGAAACAAGTTTCTCATTTACACACTGACACTTTCAGAAGTCACGTCCAACTTCCTCGTGTAAATCGACGTATGTGGACGTTATTAATTCACTTCATCACACACTAAAGCTGGGGTGTGTCTGGAGAATAATTGTAAAGTACAATAATAGAATAAATAATAAAAATAAATAATACATAAGATTTAAACAAATAAGGAAATAAATTCATTAATAATGAAAATAAATAAAGATAGTTAATTAATCTATTATATTTGAATAAAGTAAATAAAAAAGGTTAATATAATTGCAAAAATATATTAAAATGACATAAACACATAAATAATTAATACATATGAAATAGTGGGCAAAAATATAGAATAAAAGTAACTTAATAGAAACTCATTTTTTAAAGATATAGTCAAACATTTTAGATTTTAGGATGATCAAAATACTGGGTCTGTAATGCATGGGATGGGTGTAAAAGGGACAAACCCAACTGTTAAATTAACCTAGAAAATGTTCATATGTGACCCAACCGTGGGTCAAAACAACAGAGTATTTGGCGGCTGAAATAACCAAACAGTTTGGTTTGACACTTTTTGACCCAATCATGTGTTGAAAATAACACTGAGTTTAAGGAAGACCATACTTGTGTGTCCGTGGCATCTATAATATTGAAATGTTGTGAAGAACTGGAGAATATAATGTTCTCCCTCAAAAACACAGACACAGTCGACTAGAAAAGCTTTCTTTCTAAAATAAATTGAGCTTGTGGAATAAATCCCACCTCTTTAGTAACGTTGTCCTGCACGAGGCTGTAAAGCGGCACGACGCGGCTGACCTCCAGCAGGACCGGCGTTGGGCTGGGCGTCTCACGGCCCGTCTGTCTGCACAGGTGACACGCCGCCGGGCAGCTGCCCTTCTCCTGACAGCGGATCTCCACGCCGGCCACCAGATCATCAGACAGCAGCTGTGTCTTCAGCAGACCCGACAGGTAACTGATGAAGGGTACGGCTTTCAGATCCCGCCGGCCGCCCTGCTCCGTGACTTCTGTAGAGGTGACAGACATGAGTGATTCACATCAGAACTAAAAGATGATGAGAATAACATGAAGCAGAAACTAATTACTCTGCAACATCCTCGGGTATCACATTCAAGTACTATACTCTGAAACTGATGGTTTATTTACACATGAAATGGTAAAATATGACATTAAAAGGCATATATAGAAATAAAACCACTTAAAGCTGCAAACTGTACCTTTTTAAGTTATGAATGTTACACTAATGAGAAAAAAGTTTAAAGTATTTAAAGCCCACAAAGCAACATTTTAACAATCAAACATCCTAATATAATAACATAAATCATATTTTATATATTAATAATCTTTATATCGAAATACTTATTTGCATGTTGTTTGTTGGGGGAGTTAATTTTGACCTGAACATGTTTCTTGAGATGACCAATATTATCTGCAGAAATTGTATTTCAAATACAAGTTTGACTTCATTCTATCACACAAACAGATATGTATGTAAAGTAACCTGCAACAAACAGCAACAGCGCCATAGATTGCAGACTTAATGAAACTGTTCCTGCATTACAATTTCATGACGGCTGAACCACCGTGACTTTTCTTTCCTTATGATGTTACATAAGGTGATGAAAATACAGCAGATGTTCTCATCTCTGTTCATACACAGCAGCCTCGACAAACCAAAACAAAACAATTGTGAGGAAAAAGATTATTAATGAAGTGTGTGATGGATAAACAGATGTGGAGCTCTGCCCTCTCTCTCTCTCTCTCTCTCTCTCTCTCTCTCTCTCTCTCTCTCTCTCTCTCTCTCTCTCTCTCTCTCTCTCTCTCTCTCTCTCTCTCTCTCTCTCTCTCTCTCTCTCTCTCTCTGTCTCTCTCTCTCTCTCTCTCTCTCTCTCTCTGTGTGTGTGTCACATGAGTCATTATAGTGGACTTTAGCATGACAGTCAAACTCTTTGAAAAGCAAAGCAGGAGAACAAACAGTCCAAACAGCCTTTGCGTCTACAACAACACACAGATGTGCTGATCCAGAGCTCAGTGAAACCCAGCAGAGCCGCATCTGTACTGTTCTCACAGCATACAGAGGAAGAGAAAGAGAGAAAAAGACACGGATAGAGTAATTGGTAACAGCTTTTGAAATGATTCATTTCCTGTAGTGCACTCCATCATATTGAGTTGTTCAGTTCTGCACATCTGGCCCGGCGGCTCTTCATTACGTCTGTATTCACTCTATACTGCTGTGAATACAGCCTTTGCTGTTTTTTTAAACCTATTCCATCTGCTTGGAAAATAGAGTTTTGTGTACTACTCCTAACAGCTGGATTTTTGTGGTCATGTGGAGATCTGTGTTCTTGCCTGATACTATGGTAATGAAGATTTATACTTTAGAGTTGATTCCTATTTTAGAAAGTGGGAAGTGGGGCTAATTCTCATACATACTGTACGTCACATCACGTACATTAACAAGAAACTACTCAAAAAAGCTACGCTGACCATATTAAAAACATAAATAACCTCGAACGGACAAAAAAGTACATCACCAAAAAAGAGAAAGTGACTTTGTCTAAACAGTAACCAAACATGACTGAAAACATTGACTTGAAAAACAATCAATCATTCATTGCCTTGACAGTCACTGTCAGTGAAATAAATGCCTAAAAAATTCTTTTTTAGTTACATAAATCACATATGATTATATATTAAACGTTTGGACACTGGCGCCATAGGTTTGATCAGCTGTAACTATGGTTACGCCTCGATCTGGTCGGAGTGACCCGCGGGTCACGTGAACAGTGTTCCTCTGCCAGTAACCTGCAGTTTCCCTTTTAAACCACTAGAGTTTCTCACTGTATAACATTAATCATCTCATTATCACAATATACATGTTCAAATCTAAAGACAAATAAAACCATCATCTTACACTGGTCGAGTCTTTACAGATCAGTTCAGACGTGCTTCAGTATGTGTCTTGCTTTGAGGTTCTGAGGATAATCTGAGGATAATCTGAGGATGTGGCTGGTAATAAAACCGTCCATGCTCAAGATGCCTTGAGTAAAATCTTTACACTTACAGATAATTGTGAATGAGCTGAATAAATGAGCAATAAGTGTTATAGTTATATAAGTTATATAAATATAATCACAAGTTTTTGCCCTAAGTTTGGCTCTCTGAAAATAGTTCATCTACTGCCTTTCCAGAGAGCCAACGAAACAAATGCAGTATACAGACACAGACACAACAGGTCTTTATAATGTATGTGTGTACCTGCTCCCTTCAGTATTATTAGTCGTGTAGTTTATGCCTATTAAACACTTTTTTTGCTGCAATCAAACATTTCTGCACAACCATATAGTCTATTATATAGTATTGTAAAGTGCCTACACAATACAGTAAAACTAATGCCATATACACTTTATAGCTTTGGGGCTCATGGTACAGGTACCTCTATCCTAAAAGTGAAAAATCGGTTTTGTTATGTAAAAAAATGAACTTGTTGAACCACTTTTGTGATCTCTACCTGCTGATGGTTTGTCCTATCATAAACCTCTCAGAGCTTTCAAACAGAAGATCAATGCTAGATCAGATCTCTTGACCAGTCTGTCTGAAAACTGCTGATGAGTACAAAACAACAAAAGATTAATGGTACAGGAAATGCAACAGAAGATAAGAGAAATCCCTCACAGACACATGATAGAGAACATGTAAATTATATATAACATTTGAACCAATACTGGATTGCTGAAATGTTGCTATTTGATAACATATTTTACAATACTGTTAGATACATTGGTTGCTAATCAACTAATGCACACGTTTTATGTGGTATTAGATGTTTGTAAAGGCTCATAAGATTATAACACAGATGTTTGCTGCCATCTAGCGGTACATTCATACACTGTTACACATTATACTTTTTATAGTTGGATTATATATTAAAAAAGGAAACATATACACGTTGTTATAAATTCTATCAAGAATAAACCACTGTAATATCATCACAATTACAAAAAGTCCGATAAACGCTATTAACAATAGCAATGGCAATAATTTAATCTTCTATCAGATCTAAACTTTGATTTAATATAACATTAATGTGACTTTAATTCTTCGGTCTCATTTCTGTTTATGTGATATCTTAAGAAAATTAATAATGCTTTTACTACAGACACCACAGTTTATTTGACCCATGGTATTTATGATAAAACATATTAACCACAAATTCACCACTGTCACGGTTTATTTATGATATTTGTAGTTAAACTGGTTACTGCTCTTTTACTAAAATAAAAACATGGTACATTTTCTCAAGGGATGTATATGTTGAATGTTGTATTAAATCATTATATCACCATTAAAACGTAACTTTCATTTGCTATTTTTAAATATTCTCAAATGTTTTTTATTTTGTAAACATTACGCCTTTTTGTCTTTAAACAGATTACTTAATTAAATTACGTAAGTATTACTTAAGTATTAAGTAAAATAAAATTACAGTTACTTAATAAAGGCCCGGATGTTTCATTGGTCTCTCCTCACGTCAATCAACAGACGCTCTGCGCATCCCTTCCCTGAGAACCAATGAACGAGGCCGTTCCTACATAAAATGCCCGCCTCCGCCCGCCGTGATGACGTCATCTCCGCAGTGTCGCGCGCACCCGCTGACATGAGAGGAGCGCGTCGTCACGTCAGGTGCGAGCTGCTATTGAACTAAGGTAAGCAACTAATAACAACAATAATAATAATAATAATAATGACATGATGATAATCTTTAAGTAAACGTGCGTGAATGCGTTTTGTGTGTGATTGCGCATGTCGTCACGGATGTCGCGCGCGTTGCAGACTGACAATGACGGCGTTTTAAAGTCCGGGCCTATATTTATTAATATGACACACTAAATATATAGACATATAACTGCATATGATCAGATATATGTCTGCGTTTATTATAATAACTGAATGCTTATGATTGACAGCAGCGAGCAAAATAAACAGAGCAAACAGTGACGTGTTGTTGTTTTCAGTGTTTATTATTATTATTCCTTTATATATATATATATATATATATATATATATCTGTCTTTACTGCTTAAACCACCTATGAACTGTGATGATGTGATGATGTGGTGTATGAATGCATCAGTAGGTGTGGTGAGATGCAGCATCAGCACCAGTGCACATCATCACACTGTGATGTAACGGTGTTCATGACGTCATCGAGCCTCTTCTATACGTGCTAAAAGTTTTGCAGGTACTCTGCTCTGGTATAATAATGATGAATTACATCACCAGAACTATTACAGTCAGAGTGATAGGCCTTTATGTACCAGTCAAAAGTTTGGAAATACTTACTGCTGTTTTTTCTCCACATTTTATAGTAGTAGTAAACTAAAAATACCATGAAATAACACAATTGTAACTGTGGGAATTATGTGGTGACTAAAAGCATCTAAAATAAATGAACACTATGTCATATTTGATCATCTTTAAAAGTATAAACACTTTGTCTAAAATTCGTACATTTATTTTACTATCCAGTTTCACTGAAGAAATGTCTATCTATACTGGACTCTTATTGGTTGCTTTTTATTCATTATTTCCTTTAAGTAATGCATTCTATTAAGTTTTAAGAAATAAATATATTGGCACAATAATATTTTAATATATTTCAAACATGACTGGTACTACTGTTGTATAAGCACATATTTATTTGTTTTGAGATTAATCACCACCTGCCAAGAACTATTGATGAACAGTTCCAAAGAATACAGATATATTTATTTGAATACAGTGTTACAGCTATTTTGTGTACATTTGTTATTGTTAAATAGTATCTTATATAAGTAGAGTAGAATTATGTTCTTCACTGTCTAGATGTCAGTGTACCTGTAAATCTCAAGTTTTTTAAATAGTGCATGGAAATATTGTGAATATGTTTACACATCACAAAAACTGTTAGTGCTAAAAAATGTCTCTCTTCTCTCTCTTAGACGCCTTTGACACTGAAAGGCATCATGGCTACACCGACTTCTCTGGATCCAGAGCTGGTTCGGGAGGTGTTGGAATGCCCCATCTGCCTGGAGACCTACAATCAGGACCAGCTCCGACCCAAACTGCTTCAGTGTGGTCACTCGGTGTGTCGCCAGTGCCTTGAGAAACTCCTCGCCAGCACAATCAACGGCGTGCGATGTCCCTTCTGCAGTAAGGTGTCCCGCATGAGCAGCATTTCCCAGCTGGCCGACAATCTCACCGTGCTGAAGATCATCGACTGTGCCAGTTCCTGTGCATCAACCATGGGTCTCATGTGCAAGTCCTGTAAGAACCGTCTGCCCCGTCAGTATTGCCGCGACTGCGGCGTCGTATTGTGTGACATCTGCAGGAACGAGGGTCACCAGCGGCAAGGTCACGTCGTGCAGAGCATTCGCGTGGCCGCAGAACAGCAAAGGAAGGACCTCGGCGGGAAGCTCGCTAACTTACGGGAGGCGATGGGTAACATTCAGAAAAAGAAGGCAGCCATTGACAACGTGGCAAAATCGCTCCGACTGAAGTATAAGGCTGTCCAGCAGGAGTACGCCAAGGCCGAACTGCGGCTCCAGGAGGAACTGGGTCGCTCCCGGCGTGCCTTTGCCACCTCCATGGGTGAAATAGAGAAGCTGAATGCACAGATTCTGGAGGAGCAGACGTATCTGCTCAATATCGCTGAGGTTCAGGTGGTGTCTCGCTGCGACTACCTCACCATGAGGATGAAGCAGACCGATATCGCTCTCCTGGAGGAGGGAAGCAATAACGACGACGAAGATCTGGACTTAAAAACCAATCTGCCTGTCATTCTAAAACTGCAGGACCCTGAACTGGTGAAAACGGAGCACCCCAAACCTTTAGACGTGGCACAGCTGACGACAAAACCCTGTACCGTCAATGCAGAGGAGGAAGATGGACTTGAGTTTGCTGCTACCACTGCCGTCCCTCTGGACATTTATCGTGATATCGACATGGAGCCGGCCGTCGAAGAGACCGTCTGCGCGTCGCCTGGTAATTTTAAGTCCAAGTCTGTAGACGGAGGAGGACCTTCTCCAGGAGCTAGCGGTGGCCAGCTCTGTCAGTTTGTGAAAAAGATGGGCTGCAAGGGAAATCTGCCCGGCATGTTTAACTTGCCGGTGAGCATATGCGTCACGCCGCAGGGAGAGGTGCTCGTGGCCGACCGGGGAAACTATCGCATCCAAATCTTCAACCGCAAGGGCTTCCAAAAGGAGATACGCCGCAACCCCAGCAGCATCGACAACTTCGTCCTGAGCTTCCTCGGCGCTGACCTTCCCAACCTGATCCCTCTGTCCATCGCCATCACCGCTCAGGGTCTCATCGGCGTCACCGACAACTACGACAACTCTGTGAAGGTTTACACCACCGACGGCCACTGCGTCGCATGCCATAAGAACCAGCTCATCAAGCCGTGGGGGATCGCCGCCATGCCTTCGGGACAGTTCGTCGTGTCGGACGTGGAGGGCGGAAAGCTCTGGTGCCTGGCGGTGGATCGTAACGTCGGGGTGGTGAACTACAACCGTCTGTGCTCGGCGGTCAGGCCAAAATTCGTGACTTGCGACTCCTCGGGTACAGTGTACTTCACGCAAGGTTTGGGTCTGAACATTGAGAACAGACACAACGAGCATCACCTGGAGGGAGGCTTCTCCATCGGCTCTGTGGGCATGGACGGTCAGCTGGGAAAACAACTCAGTCACTTCTTCTCAGAGACGGAGGACTTCCGCTGCATTACGGGCATGTGCGTGGACTCTAACGGAGACTTGCTGGTGACGGACAGCGGACGCAAGGAGATCCTTCAGTTCCCTAAAGAGGGCGGCTATAACGTCCTCATTCAGGAGGGTCTTACCTGTCCCGTAGGAGTCGCTGTTACTCAGAAAGGACAGCTGCTGGTTTTAGATTGCTGGGATCACTGCGTGAAGGTCTACACGTATCTGCAGAGGAGACGTTCCTCTACCTGTTAGAGCCGCTGTCTATGAAGGACAATTATTAAGAGCGGTCACTTTAAATTTACAATGGCAACATGACTTATGTTATTATGAGCAAACATTCATCACTGCCGTGAAGCGATTGGACGGCGTCTGGTTTTATTTTGGCTGCTTTGGACAAATCTTTGGAATACAGCACAAGTGATGGCAATAACTGAGAGCGTGTGAAAGACTTTTCTGTGCTTCTTTACTGGCTTTAAAATGCAATTGATAAAGAACGTGAATCACTACAAACATCACAGTGATAGAAGATGTTAAACGTGCTGATGTAGAACACTGCTGGTGTGAGTGTCATACTCGTGTTGTTGTTGTTTTACTCATTTCCCACAATGCCTCAATGTTAAAGTGCCCCTCATATCTGAAATATCAACTAAAATAAAGTGTAACTAGTGAACATTACGCTTGGAAAAATCAAATGAAATGATATTTAACTGAGTTCAGTTGTGTGTTGTGTGTCAATGACTGTGTTTGGTCGTACCGTAATCTGGTTTGTAAAACCAAAGGACTCAGACACGCGTCATCACCGCAAAAAAACACCCTGTTTCTGAAATGATATTCCGCATTTAAGTGTCCTTGTTTTTAGGAGATGGATCTTAAGATTATTAGTCCATCAGATGTGAAATGAGGAGATGAAATCATCATGTTACTCGGTTTGCACATAATGAACGTTTGGTCTTCTGTTACCCTTTTTTACATTTATAAAATGATTTCTTCTTGAACAATCACTTGTTTTGATTCTGATATGATTAGATGAAGGAAGCGGTAATGATTATGTTCAGTATTGGTGTAATCACATATAAAAACACTACAGATGTTCTTTACTCATCATGCCTTTGGCTTTATGACACATCTTCTGTTACGTTTTTGCACGGTTGTTTTTGCGAGAGAGTTTTAAAGGAATTACAACTGCTTTCGTAAGATCACAACATGATTATGTGTTATTATACATTACAGTTACTGTCTGTGAAGTCCCAGATTCTTGTTTGTATTGTTCATGAGCAACTGCGTGCAATAAAGTCATATATCTGAGCTCTTTTATGATTAAATATCTTCACCAGCTCTCTACACAAGCATTTATGTGTACATGATTTCAATTATATTTAAAATCTTTACCTGAATGTTCATGAGCAGGACACTATAGTGTTGGTGTTGCGGACGGCACAAGATATGCAAAGATTTTACACAAAAAAATAAAGATTTTATTAAAATAATACCTGAAGGGCCCTCAGTGAAAAAAGATGCTTTCTACTTTTATTTCTTAACCTTGTTAACCATTGTACCTTTACTTGTTGAGTCTGGATCTTAGAAAGAGCCGTTCACACCAAGAATAAAAACTAAAAAGACAATTATAAAAACATGACTATAAGAATAACAAAAGATTTAGATTTATTCATTTTTTATGTGTAAGCCCTTTAAACGATGCCTTTGAGCTTCTGCAAATGTACATTTATATAGATGCATGAAAAGCACATGCCAGGCACGATGTGAATGAAATCTGTGACTCTGGATATCATTTTTAGACCAAATGATGAAATCAGAGCATTGAATACTCTTAAATACACGTGAGATTTTAGCTTTATTCATTGATTTGTTGATATGGTGTCACAGCTGACCGTTTGCTCTCTCTTACCTTTCTGATACTGAAGCCAGAGCTGCTGTTGAACTTTCTTGCTGGGAAAGTAGATGTTGCAGGTGAGTTCAGAACCGAACAGAGCTTCAGAGATATAATGAGTGCCGTACTGCTGAATAAACTCCAGGAGTTCATCACGTGTGCTGTCTGCTGTCAGAGACTTCAGAACCTTTGAGAAATCTGAATCACAAAACAAACAATACATGAAAATATGAAATATTTCACAGGAAGCAAATGAAGCATTGCAACAATTATCTACATTCATTTAGCTGACGCTTTTATCCAAAGCCACTTACAACTTTACCAGTGGCACACTGGGAGTGAATAGGGGCGAGGTGTCTTGCTCAAGGGCACCTCAGCTGTTTCCTCGAAATCGAACCAACAACCATCTGGTTGCAAATCCAACTCTCTAACCACTAGACTACAACTGCCCCTCATTCAACAACAGTTCGACAACAATGAACCACATTTTCTTAACATTTAAAAAACATATTTATTGCTTTAATATAAAACAAATCACAATAAAATAATCTTTATTGCCCCTAATTGTGCAATAGATACTTTCTTAGGTCATTCTTTTGATTTAATGGTGAAATAAGATGTTCTGTTTTGGGGTTTTCAAACTCGATGAAGAGTAGTTGACTAGTTTGCTATTGTGAGACAACAGAATGATACAGATGAATGAAATAATTCATGTCTTGATGTCACGCAGAGAGACATTATGATGTTTTACCTGTGGACAGGGTGATGGCACTGAGCTTCACCTTGTACAGGTTACTCCTCACTCTCCACTGCTGCATCATGGGATATCCTGTAGCTTCACTAAACTGAACGTCTCCTGTTACACAAACACACGTCTGCATCAGTCTCTACAGATGTGATACAGACATCTGACAGACATAAGTGTAAAAACAGATGTGTGTGTGTGACCTGAGATCATCTGGAGGTTGGGCATTGGTTCAGAAAGAACTCCTCTACACTGTTCCTCTACAGGAAGTGGTATCACCATCAGACCATCAGCCAACTGAGGAAAATCCTTGATGAAGTTATTATCCCTGAAATGACAACACACAGACATACAGTATATCACATCATTAATGTGCTCACTGACTTTTTTTCCCCATTAACTTCCATTCATACGAATGCCAAAGAGTCAAGTTTGATGAACTCTGACCTACAAATTTGCATTGCGTGACATATGCAGGCGTCTAAAATGTTCACGTTCTAAAAGTCTAGTGTGACCGTGGCATTAGTTGTAAAATAACTGAAGTGAAACACTCGCAGAGGCTTATGGGTAATTTACCCCAGACACACAATCAACTGCACATACTGTTTAACCCTAATAACTTCAGAAACACAACATTTACATGTTGATTAACTTTCCACTGAATAAACAAACTTCAGCAGGTCTTTTGACTCTCATGTAACATTAATAAGAAACAAAACTTCATAAATGAGATGCTTAAGGTCATGTATTGACATATATATTAGCACGGTCACAAGTGCTTTATTGTTTTCAGAAAATGGTCACTGCATAAAAATACAGCACACAGAGCTGATGTGCACTTTATCATCATCTGAATACTTTATATTAATGTGCAGGACAAAGGATATCCATTTCAGAATGATAATTCAACAATGCCTCTTTGTTCAGCAAATGTAACCCGGAGACATTTTGAGAAACATTGTGATTGCGCTGGGATTTCCACTTTCTCTCCAATCTAATGAAGTGTAATGAGGCGCCAATTAAAATCCCTCTTCAAACACTCCATCTCTTTAATTGAGCTTCTTCTGTATGAAACATCAATAACAAACACGACATTCATCAGCAGAAACACGCCTCTGGAATACACAACATCTGTATTCATGTGATTATACAGCAAATGAGATGCAGCGTAACATCTTCACCTGTGATGTCACTGCGTTTAGATTAATCACATGTGTCACAAATGCTGCTTATATACGGGACTTTAACTTTCCTTTTACTCAGTCGTCTGTACATTTTCTTTTTGTCTTTTAAAGTGCAAAGCAAATCTAAAGCGCAGGAGTCAGTGTGAGTCAATCAGGACATGCTTTACTGGAAGAGAGGAAACTCAAGGGCAATCGAGAGAGAGAGAGAGAGAGAGAGAGAGAGAGAGAGAGAGCAGTAAAAGCATTACTCACTCGCTCCCACACAAATCTATTGATTATCAAATGAAATCCCGGTGAGTCTGACCTGAGGACAGCCCGTCAGCTCATCAGGAGCTGCACAAATAAAAGTTGGCCTGTATGGATTTTCTTCTAAATAAGACTTTGTCCTTGCCACCAGAGTAAGCTTGTTAATAACTGTTTTATTTATTCCAGTGAAGTCGAAAGCTGCTGTTTTCACCTTCTGTGTTAACCACACTTACATTAACTCTCATTAAAACTTGACCTATTCTCATTATTTTACAGTCAAACACCTAGTCTTATTCAGTGAACGTGTGTAAATGAATGTATGTTATATTCAGGACTCAAGAGTCTTCATTAGCTCTGGATCTTTCTGGATGGTTTGGACCGCAGTGGATTTACACTGTCCGGTCTGTCCGGTGGACATTATATAACAGAACAAACAGTCTGAACTGAACATGCAGGAGAGAGTAAACTATCATCTCATACATGTGTGTGGTGTAGATGACATGACAGGACTCGTGTGTGGTTTAACAGGGTTTTTATAACTATACAGAAGGATTCTTCATAAATCTATAAAGCTCAGCCAGAGTATGAGCAACAGTAAAAATAACACTTCAAACACACCTAATAAAACAAGCAACATTCACATTTATGACAACACCAATATTCATGCTGTCAATGCTTCATCTTTGATGGGGTATATACTGTATAAAGTGTATATTGTATGGCCTCACCCTACACCTGTTAATAATGAAATTAAAACTGTTTCTGATGCTGTCATACACATGTTCACCACTAGAGAGATCACTTCTGCTGTAGAATTCACAGCTGACCATCCCATTATACACAACACACAATCTATTTCAAATGAGAAATATATATGACATTTACACATACACATCTATACATGGACAACAAGTATAACAGCTGCCAACCCTAAACAACAACTCGCTGACACATATGTACATCACAGCTCGTGTTATCATGACACAATCTCAAGTGTGTCTTTAGCTCGCTCAGATGTCCACCCAGGAAATCAGAATGGAAGCATTGATGGAAAATAAGCATGTGAATGTGTGAATTACTCCAGAACTATACTGAGGAGTACACAAATCTCAAATGAAAATATTCTTTCCCCTATACTGTAAAAAATGAGAACAATCAACTTGGCTTTATAAGTTATTTTACATGTAAAAACACAAGTTATTTTTAAGTTACAGCAAGTTACACAGCAAAGTTGATTGTACTGATAGTGTAACAAGATGGAAATGTTATGCTTGACTACAATCAGAAAATCCATGCATGAAACTCTTTATTTCACTTATCCAAAGATGAATGATTAATGCCACATCAAGCGTGTGATGTCCAAACACAATTTAAACAAAAATGATCCGAATATAACAGACTGGACAGTAGATAAAACAGACACAACGTCTTCAGTAAATAATCATTCAAATCCATTGATTTTTCTGAGTAAGATGTTTAATGTGTCACTCATGTGAAATGAACATAGTGCAGAAAACTTCATTTTTCTGAAGTTTTTAGCTCTGGTGGAATGTAATATTATAAATGCTATAACTTAAATTGAGGCTAAAAGTCATCAAATTACAGGAATGAGACACACATCTGAAAGTGAAAGTCAGTCAGTGTGTATAATTCATACTCGTTCCCTCATCACATAAGCAGATATTTCTGAAGCCGCCCACATTTCCCCGCTGTGGGCTCTGTTTCATACTCAACACATGATGAACAGAAATATCAATCCATCAAACTCTGCCAAATGATTCATCAGAGCTTCTGAAGCTTTATATTTAACAAGCATATATATTTATATATACAACCGCTCGCTGGCTTCTGCATCGCCTACAATCATGTTAACATTCTAAATTTCAGTGCAAATGATCAACACACGGAAATAAAGAAATAAGTCAAACACTTTTAAGTCCATCTGTTTGAGGAAAATTATACATTTGGCCTGTCAGACGATAAAACCTAATGTAACAAGCCATGAAAACTTATTTTTACATCTCCTTCAGGCGAGAACATTAACACATTCACTCCAAAACAACTCAGAGATGAATTAACCGAATGCAAACTGGAAATGTGTTTACAGAAAACATGTTGTATATTTGTGTACTGCTCGTGGGAAAAGTCCAGATCCATTAAATCTATCTGTGACATCATCATGACATCATTCAGTATCAGAACATTCTCTCCTCTTTATCGTGTGATGTGAAATAAGTGTTTCATCATCATTTTCATCAGTGTCTGTGCCGTCTGTATGTTATAACAGCTGATCTAGTGACAATATTATCTCTGAATGAGACCTCGATGAGACAGTTTGATTTGTGTTTAATATATATAACACGTCCTCTCGTGTCTCTGACAGTCAGATATTGGCAGAGACAGATCCGGTCGAGATGCCATATTGTCAGAGATGAGTTGTTAGTGAAGTGTTTGAGCTCTTCTTGGAAAGAACGCCTCGGGCTGTAGACACAACAGATGGACTTTCTCTAAAGACTGAGAGCAAAGATTTCATTGGATTCATCTATGGTGCTTCAAATGGTTCTTTACATTGATGCCATAGAAGAATGCCATTTTTGGTTAGTGAAAGAAACCGCTGCTTTCTAAACTCTTTATAGGCTAAAGAACCTACAAAAAACCTTTCGTGAACAGTAAGGTTCTCTGAATGTTAAAGGTTTTTTAGTGAAAATGGTTCTTCTATGGCATCATGAAGCATTTATTTTATTGTTCGATTGAATCTATTTCAGATGAACACATTTACTTCTTATTAATATCAATTAATACAAACACACACACGCACGCAGACAAGAAAGTATTTTAAATGTCATGAATAATAAATTCATATGATAAAACATAAAGTATATAAAAGTGGCTGTGTGTGTTAAACATCATTATTTACAGTATAGGAGCATAAATACATTAATAATGCATAAAGAATAACTTTACAATGAAGATAGATTGATTTAAATAGTGTACTGCATGTGTTTTCATATGATTCATTTGTTTAATAAAGTGTAAACTGTAGTCCCGGTGATCAATAAAGCATCACTACTCATATCTGCACTAGAATTATTGATAAATCTATTAAATCCAACAATATCAGTCTGTTCTGCTTCACTATCTCACTGCAGTGTGGCTTGAGGCGTCTCTATCTCCAGCATCATCTCCATCTGCTCTCTCGAAACTCCTTCAAAAGAGAGATTTACCAGGATATCAGTAATAGTCAGTGATAGAATATGCAATGAGAGAGAGAGAGAGAGAGAGAGAGAGAGAGAGAGAGAGAGAGAGAGAGAGAGAGAGAGAGAGAGAGAGAGAGAGAGAGAGAGAGAGAGAGAGAGAGAGAGAGAGAGAGAGAGAGAGAAAGAGAGAGAGAGAGAGAGAGAAGCATCATTGATAAAGAGTCAATGTCACCCTGGAGCGTTCAGCCGATTGCCGACTCAACACTTTATCATCTTCATAGAAAAACAAATCAGTGAGTTATTAGTGCACGTCTGAGCTGTGAATCAGTCATTTAGATGCTGTTCAAACAATACTGGAGTTTACTGAACATCACAGACTGTCTATGTGTTCTTTATCAAATCATAATTGAATAGATGTGTAAAGAGATTGTGTGCTGATTATACACTGGACTGAGTCAGATTTGGCTTTAAATCTTATACTGGGGTTTATTTTAAGTCCTTATGTTGTAGGAAACTAAAGAACACTAAGAAACATCATGACTGGCTAGAGTTCAGAACTTTAACTTCTTTAAATAAAAATGTGTAGATAACATGTAGACATCAGTGGTCCACCTACATCATTGCTTTTCCTAATAATCATGTTTTTGTACGATTCACATTCTTCTTGTAGAAGGATTAGCCACCTCACCAAATACATATACAATACTTTTCTAGGTTCCTTCAGCTACTGCACATGTGCAAATGTTCACAGACAATATTCAGTGAATCATCAGTCTTAAGCTATTGATGATTGATGACTTCTGTAGGTACATTCTCTCTTGTGCTCGTTCTCTTCATCTGTCTGTTTAGTCACAGATGGAGGGTGGTCACTCTCTCTCTCTCTCTCTCTCTCTCTCTCTCTCTCTCTCTCTCTCTCTCTCTCTCTCTCTCTCTCTCTGTCTCTCTCTCTCTCTCTCTCTCTCTCTCTCTCTCTCTCTCTCTCTCTCTCTCTCTCTCTCTCTCTCTCTCTGTGTCTGCAGTCAGCTGCACTATAAAACATTACCGCGTGTCACCTCACGCATCACTCCAGCTCTTTAGCTCTTCAGCTTATAAACTTGTGTCATTAAATAATAAGCGTTGTGTTAACAAGCATATAAAGAACAGACAGACTGACATGTTACTGTCATTGAAAGTGATTTTTCTTTGTCTTACCAACAGGGGTCACTGCCTAGTCGACACCAAAGATTCTACGGCCGCCTACAATAAAAGATTTTGTTCAATAAAAAACACAGCATGTGTCTTATAAATGCACCTGAAACTAAACGTCTTATGTAAAGACCCTTGATTTAAGTGTGTCTGCAGAATAAGACAGATGATGTGAAGTGTGTTCACACACCTGTACAGAGTCACATTATATGATGTTTAATCAAAACAAATCAACATTTTCATTATTATGTGGCATTCTGCAGTATCTCAGTCTCTCTATTTAAAACACTTTCCTTTCATTACATGAAGACGGCTGAATATAAAGAGCCAGACGTCTTATAATATAATGAATGCAATAAGAGATGAGTCATGCCGACACACGGCACATATGGCTCAACTTACTGGATGAAAAATAAAATTCACAATTATTAAAGACGGAAATCAAAGAGTGACATTTGGCTTGAACACACCAATTAAAATGATGTTAATGAATTAGGCTGATGTACTGTTGATAACACAACACAAGTACTGACAATGCGTGTGATAAATACTGGGATAAAATGGCAATAAAATGAAAAAAAAAATATATATATAATAATATTTTATCAAATAAAATTAAATGATGAATCTGGTGACTCTACATAAGACAATGCAAACAAAAGTCTTTATAAGATGCAGATCAGATTTACATTGAATAGACTGAATTAAACACTAGTCAAATATTTCATCATCATTCTCTTAAAGACACAGAACATGAATCTCATGAGATCAAACAGCATCAGATCTGAGATTCAATCAGTCAAACAATGATGTAAGTGTCAGCCTATAAAGAGTTAAATCCATTTACCACACACAGAAATCACTGACCCGCGTCTCTGACAGTTCATTTATATACACCGTTCTCAATAGCGGTTCAGTCATACATTGATTTAGTGTTTCCTAAAGGCTCTGTTGTGTTTTCTGCAGAAAGTTCTGCTTCACACCAAACTGTGTCATTACTGTAAATCTTAAAGCTGTTCTTCACCAGACAATATGATTCAGCTTTAAGAGTTTTGTTTACTGTATTATCAATCCCTACACATATCAGAAACTCCTATAGAACAACAAGAAATCAAATGGTGTTGCTATAAAGTACAACATTAAATCCAGCGGATTGTTGAATCTCTTTCAGATTAAACAGATGTTTAGCATTACTGCAAAGTACCAATAATAATTAATAAAGCATTTATCAGAATTCATTCAGTTTCAGCAGAAAAATCTCTAAAACATCAGCATAAAGACTAATAAACACTTTTCCTCTGGCCAAGAACTGAGATTTGTGTCTCTAACAGCTGTTGAAACTACTGTAATGTTCAGGTTTTTAATAGCTTTAGTCTTTTTGACTTTGTACTGTAAGCAAATGATCAAACTGTATATTTCCGTTTGTCCAAAAGTAAGATTTCTGGTTATAATAGAAAACGAACTAACTGTAATAAGTTTAGAAAGATCTTGTGTTAAAGTGATGTTTTATTTCAGAGATATTCTCACTTTCTCTGAGGCAGGAATCTCTCGAAACATTTCTCTGTCATTAGGAAAGAGAAGATGAAATGTATAAACATTGAGGAAAGAGAAGCATTAAGTATATAATAAGCAAACCATTCTCATGTGAATATGAACGCCTGGAGCTGATCGTTCCTCATGTGAGAGTTTAATCACATCTAAACTACAGATTTCTAGCTAAAATGAGCGAGAGAAACATATGAGAGTTTTACTGAAACCACAGAAGACTCTGAACTCAATGATGTGACTCTTCAAAACTTTTCTATTTCTGTCTGTGATGTCATTAGTCATGTTTGTGTTGTTGTCGCAGTACTGCCATACACAGATGAGTCTTTCCCATCATTTCAGGACGAGACTGGGTTCATGTCTGTCCTGACTGATGGATGTGTCTTGTCCAGTAAGGATGAGCAGAAGGACACTGAGTGTCTTTTAAAGGAAATATTGTGTTTGTTGGGGGTCGGTGGAGGTCTCTGAACCTTTACTCTCTGATTGACATGTCAATATATATCAGCGTTTCCAGCGGCTCGGAGGAGAGCGAAGAGAAATCTGACCATATCCATAAACACTGTTCATATTAACACAAAACTAAAGATTCTCACATTATTTACTCAAGTAAATAATTGTTGTTTTAAATCTGATTGATTTTCACATGTTGTTACTTGACATGATTCAGAATGCAGTAAATATTATGTTTTTAATACGAGGTGTACATGTACATTTTATCATGGATATTTAAATATAATGAACTTGTAATGTATTATATATTAATTCTGTAGTTTAATTTATATGAGAAGACCTTTAATGTAAGAATACATCATTACTAAGGAAATATATATATACTGTAAGTGAGTCAAACACAACTAGACTTTTAGTCAAAAGTGAAACACAATATTCTATACTGTAAAGGCAAAATGAGTCTGATTGTTGTGTAAAATATTATAACAACCACTGTGACACAAAAGACCAAGTGTTTTCATGGAGGCATATGGCCAAACCTGTATAAAAATAATGAATAATGTGATGGAGCATCTGTGTGTCTGTATCACATCTGAGTCACGTCTCTTCACATCTACATATCAAATCCTTCAGATACGAGATGGTACTTATCATTGTGTCTGTGTCTTATAGTGAATGCAGAAAATCTCAAGAGATCTCTGTTCATATACAGTGACAATACGCGCACCTGAATAATAAATCTATAGAAATAGATTTCCTTTCACAGAAGAAAAAGAATAATAATTTACTGTATATGGATATACTGTATACTGGTGTTTAATATTTTTTTACCAGAAATCTGATGATTCATGACTCAAATGAAAAATGACTCAGCGTGTCAGATCAGGGTTTACCTGTGTAATGTGTAAGCAGTAAAATAAACACATTTAATATATTATTATTATTTTAATATACCTTCAACATCTCTGACAATCACTGTGACCTCCAGCAAAAGATGAAGTAAAACCATGACATCCCTTCAGAAACACATAATCCACTGCTGTTTCACTGAGATTCACATCATCAATACATTCAGTAAACAACAGCACAGAGTGTTTCATGAGTCCTGAGCAAAAAACCATAATGAATCTGAGAGTGTATCCTCACCATGACATCACTATGACATAATAACATCAGCACAACACCAGCATCATGTCATGACCTGGCCATGATTTTGATTTTGGTTGCTGCTTATGAATTTTCAAAAATCAAATAACCTGATTGGTTTATTTCTACTTCTCAGTAGTAATTTCAGTAGTTTAGTTTTGAGCAGCTGGTAATGTATCTCATTTCTGTTTCCCAACACTGACTGGCCTTTAAGTATTTAACAACATGATGTGTTCATGAATGACATCATGACACATCAGGAAACATTCATGTTTATTTCACAGATGTGATTTCAGGGCTCTGACAAACAACACTTGAGCTAATCGTTCATCAGAGCGACAGCCTGAAGCAGTCATGTTTACTGTAAATGAATGTCATTTTCTCAAAGTGTGAAGAAATAAACCACTGAAGAAAGTTACATCAGTCCTCATTCATCATCACCAAACAACTGGCCAATTTCCAATAGTATTTTTCTGATGTCTGGACTCTATCAACAGGACTTTAGTAAAAGATGATTGAATATATTGAGAATAAATACACTGTGTGAGATTTTAAGATGTCCGCCAGAACTCACCTGAAGGTCATCTGAAAGACCTGTCCCAGATTAACCTGTTGACTTTTGTTGTTGTATCCGTGCAGCATCTCACTGAAGAGTGTGTTGTTGAAGCGTGTGTCTTGTCTCGGGCATTTGGGTCCTTCACAGTGATCCGTCAGCAGAAGACACGATCGCCCGTCAGCTGCCAGCTTATACTCCTGAACACACCTGAGGAAACACAGCTTTATACTGTATGGTGTAATCCTCACCCTACACCTAACTCTCACACAAACCTTCAACATCATTTCTGATATAAATACTATATATAAATGTTGGTCTCACCCGCAGAACATCAGCACATTACTGGAGGACGGGTCATCCGGCAGAGGAACCAGCTGCTGAAGACACAACTGCTCGCAGCCTCCATTAAATCCATCCGTACAGTCGGTACCCAGCGAGTAGTCATAGCAACCCGATCCATCCTTCATAGGCCGCAAGCCTTCTGGACACTACAGATGATAAACACACATAGATCAACATCACCGGTTACCTGGTAACTACAGATGAGTCTGAGAGGTTGAACGCTCTCGGCAGCGAGTTATGATGTCATGAACATTAATAAAGGGAAAACCATTTCAATACATCAGCCCTCTTACTGATTCTGCATAAAGACAAGAAATAATATTTGAAGAAGATTTTTCTGAAATGTAAAAAAAAAAAACATTGTAATTCAGTTATAAAACTTTTCTTGATTTCTTTCAAAAGCAACACAGATAGTCTTATTTGTTTTTAATGATTTGGGGTTGAAATAGGATACGGACATTTCTTGACAGTTTTATGAGATGATGAAACACACAAGTGTTTTTGTTATGGTTTATAAAGACAGGGATTTACGTGACAGTATCTTAAAGCTTTGACAGCAGGACAGCAGTGTGTTCATCACAAACATCACAAAATCCTCCTGTGACAGTATATATGTGCCTGTGTTTCATCATCAGAGAGATTTTCTTTATTTTTATAGCATTAGACTGTAATAAAGGCTTCTGTAAGATAAATGTGCACACAGGGTCAGTCCTGCAAGAGACTGTGAACTGCAAATATATTCACACAACATCAAACAAGATAGAAAGGAGAAATGCTTCAAAGCAAATCTGTAAAAGATGCAAAACTAAAGGTGATGATGGTGAATGTTTATTTATTTATTTTCTACACTGTCCTGCTGTCCAGTCAACATCACTATATCAGACAAAAGTGAAATAAAAACATGAAACCAGTGAAGAATCTGTTTACATCATACAACGAGAGGTTAACACGTGACTCTTGCATTAGTTTATATTCTTATTCTGAAGGTCATGAGATTTACTGTTGAATATTATAAAAGAACATTGTGTTCTTCATGCTCTCTGTCACGTGTTCATGCAAAAAATAACGATGAAAACTATGAAACTATGACTTCAGTGATCAAATCTGTAAAATCTGCATTGTAATGCATTTTTTGGAGCCAAGACACTATAACCAAAATATATCTGTATGAATTCTTTATGTTAATAAAAACATATATATATATATACATATATAATTCTTATTATTTCACGTGTTGGGTTCAGGAGGTTGGTGTGGTGTTTGGATGAGATGTGCCAGCAGCTCATTTACTCACAGAGACAAACACAAAGTGCCACTATATTAGAGAGTTAGTGTAATCGATGAGTCCACCGCAGCGGCACGTCAATACCAAGATTAAGAAAACAAATAAAAAACGTCTCAACTAATACAGCGTGTTCTTAAAGGGCAATGGTAAACTGCTCAACGGGCGGCTGTAAAAGACGAGATGCTGTGATCGCCATGACAACAGATGCTGGAGTCTGATCACCTCCAGATTTTTAATCAGACACGCTGTCATTAAGAGCTTTAATGAATGTGTGTGATGTGATGCTCATCTGATCTGTGACAGTCAGACAGACAGAAAGTTTTTAGTGGTGGTTTGGCAAATTCACGCTGCCCAAATGATTTGGCTTTTATTGATATTATTAACCGCTGGTTTGGTTTGCAGCCAACTCACAATGCCAGCGAGTAAAAGCTCAATCTACACACACATCTAATAACATGAAACGCATTAATGAGAAAACATAACAAGACAGCAAAGGGAAATAAATGTGTGAAAGGAAATGTTTTGTTATTTTTTGTCCCCGCTGGCTCCTCGCCTCACACGAGAGATGATGATGATGATGATATCTGTCCTGCATTCATTAAACCATTAAAGCAGCGGATATTGAAATGGAAATACTCTTCTCTACAGTATCTTATATTGTGAACAGTTCTGCCAACTGAGAACGTTACTGTGAGTTTGTAGTTCTGTTTAATATGCTTGTAATGTCAACTTGACCTTATCAGACGATGACAAAACAGAAAAAATGAAATGTAAAAAATACACTAAAAAACACAATTCATTAAAAAATATATGAACACAATAATTGTATGTTGTAGAAGATAATTGTAAATCCTGGTGTTGATCACATTATAATGACAGAATGTGTCTCACCAGTCAATGTCAGTATAAAAACATGTATTACAAAAGGATGAACAAGGACGAGTGACATTCTTCAACAGCTGAATGAGAGAGACACCAGAAGCTTGTTTCCTACATACTGTATAATAATATTGTGTAGCAGCAAGTCAATCATGACAATAATCTCTGTGCAAGTACACAAAGATGAACATTACTGTCCTGTTGTACACAGTTTTCAGTTGATCACAGAGTAACTCGTGTAGATCTGATCTCTGTACATTCATTCTCTGAAGAATAGATCATATTTATAGAATGAAGGAAACACAACACAACACAACACAACACAATCCAGCAGTTTTAAAAGTTCTTTATTTTAATTCAGTGATAAGAAGCTTGAAGAGAATGAATCTCTTGTGTTTCTCTTTCAGTTTTGTTTGTATATTTGAGAATGATGACGTCAGTGTTTATTCTGGCTAGTCTGATTGGACATCTCTAATGTCAACAACAAAACACAGCAAAGATTTTTCCTTCTTCATTTATATGTTCAGTTCAATGTTATTTGTACTGTATGTCATGTGTTTGTAGCTCCATCACATCCATGACCTGACACAGTAAATCTTTTATAAAAATATTTAAAATATTTCTTTTTTTATATTTTGTACTATTTTTCTGTCTTATTATCTGGAATTTGGATTGAATTGAAAGTTTTACTGTAAATGAAACATACAAAAGTTTAATTCAAGTCAAAAGTTTTATTTAATATGAAGGAATAAACTGGATTTCAGGATCAAGTTCTCCTTCAAATAAGAACTTCCAGCAGCAGATTTTCAGTATTTGATGAATTCTGTATGTTTGTTCTCTCGTGGTTTCTTCAGTCCACATTAAAGGTTATTTTGACCTCAAACAATCCTCCTAATAGTGTATTCTTCATTCCAGATCTCAAACATCAGTCCTTCAGTATATAATGAGTGCACGTCTCGCTCTCGTCTCATTATCTTCTCTCGTTTTTCACAGCAGATCTTTTCTTTCTCTGCTTTTCTCACTCATAATTCAGTGTTGTATCCTTCAGTCGAGCGTGTCACCTCATCTCTCTCTCTCCAGCGGTCTGCTGTTTTCTCTCTCTCTCTCTCTCTCTCTCTCTCTCTCTCTCTCTGTCTCTCTCTCTCTCTCTCTCTCTGTCTCTCTCTCTCTCTCTCTCTCTCTCTCTCTCTCTCTCTCTCTCTCTCTCCTCTCTCTCTCTCTCTCTCTCTCTCTCTCTCACCTCTCTCTCTCTCTCTCTCTCTCTCTCTCTCTCTCCTCTCTCTCTCTCTCTCTCTCTCTCTCTCCTCTGTCTCTCTCTCTCTCTCTCTCACTCTCTCTCTCTCTCTCTCTCTCTCTCTCTCTCTCTCTCTCTCTCTCTCTCTCTCTCTCTCTCTCTCTCTCTCTCTCTCTCCGTGTTAATGGCACAGGAGGGAGCCGTCGGCTCTGGACACACCTGGACTGAACTCCAGACAGAACATTTAAATCAGACAAACACAAGCGGTTTCATCTGCAATCCAGATAGAAGCGTAAGGATTGCAGGAGACACGACGCCTGCGTCTGAAACTTAACAACATAAAAACAGCCTCAGGGTCTAATTAAGAGAAAACAAAATATCTACTCTTACATTTAATCTGTCATATATACAGAGATTATATTTATATACAGACAGGACCTCTTAATGAATAATCAAAATTAAAGTACAAAGTGATTACTGATCATTTTAAGCATTGTAACAAAGATAAACTCATATCAGATAAATGATGTAATACTTACAGTTAGTCTTAAAGAAGTAAAACTCTTTAAATGAAGAGTTTAATGTTTGTTGTCGTCCGAGGCACTGATGTGAACAGATGTGGGGTGTGATGAGTTTGTGAAGGGGTGCTTTGAAGTCTTTCAGAAGACTGTTTTCATCCGTGAGCTCAATGAAGAAAAAGGCAATAAATGAATCAGAAGCAGAAATTGTCGACGGTTGGCACGAGGACGCTGAAGGTTTTAATAAGATCAGCCGGCGGCTCCGGCTCTGGACTCACCGCCGCTCGCCACCAAATACACTCAGACAATCTCATTAACTCTTCTTCATGTATATTTCATCTGGAGAGCTCCTCACTGAAATCTTCACTTTCAAAATCAAAAATGTATTTCACCATTTAAATGATGTTGTCGGGCCAGTTTGTAATTGTTGAAAAATGAAGTAGCCGGTGGCTAAACAGAAAGACTAATAAAGTTTCTGTGTTTAGATCCGGGCAGGTGAGGAACATTAACAAACATTATCTATGATCCGTTCAGAACCTTTAGAACCTTGTTTATAGCTTTTCTATATTCATTTTATATCAATCTGGTATGATTAACATTTTTCTTTACCTCTCTTTATTAATCACTTTTCAGTGTTCATCATTCTGATTGAAATAATAAATACTTGAAATAATATAGTTACATTTAATTATTGTTTATTATTTCTGAAAATACAAATTTTATGTTTGTTTATTCTAGCTTATTCTATTGTACTGTAAGTTATGATTTTGGATGAATAAAACATTGTATATTATATTTTACAACATCAGGAAGATCAGGTCATATCTCACAGAGCCGCCCAACTGCTAGTTCAAGTCATGGTAATCTCCAGACTGGACTATTGTAATGCTCTTCTGGCTGGTCTTCCTGCACGAACAATCAAACCACTGCAGATGATACAGAACGCTGCAGCAAGACTTGTCTTCCAGGAACCCAAAACAGTACTTTAACTCTCTTCTACATACCTACAACCCGTCCAGAACCCTGCGCTCAACCCGTCCAGAACCCTGCGCTCAACCCATCCAGAACTCCTGCTCCAACCTGCTCCAGAACCCTGCGCTTTCAACCCATCCAGAACCCTGCGCCAACCCGTCCAGAACCCTGCGCCAACCCGTCCAGAACTCTCTAAGGCCAACCCGTCCAGAACCCTGCGCTCAACCCGTCCAGAACCCTCGGCCAACCCGGCCAGAACCCTGCGCCAACCCGTCCAGAACCCTGCGCCAACCCGTCCAGAACCCTGGCCAACCCATCCAGAACCCTGCGCTCAACCCATCCAGAACCCTGCGCTCAACCCGTCCAGAACCCTTCACTCAGTGAATGAATGTGGTCTGGTGGTTCCCTCACAGAAGGCACTAAATCTCTCTCTCGCTCTTTCTTCTTCTCTGTTCTCTGCTTGTGGAATAATCTCACTAACACAATCCCATCTGTCACATCTCTCACCTCCTTTAAGAAACAGATAAAAACACAAACACATGACATCATAATACAAAATAAAATAAAAAAACCCTCTTCTTTCCTCTACAAGTTCTTATCCAACACTGTGAAACATTGTAAACTTAGTAAAGCACTTCTCAGTACTATTGCTGCCTCTTTTGATGTGTCGCTTCATTACACAAGTTTATGACAGATTTATTCTATCAGCTGTGAGGGTTTACAGGGAATAATAATAGCTCTAAAGCTGACATTTGCTTTAAAGTCTTCACTTATTCACTGTTAAAGTGCCGTTCTGTCTGTCTGTGTGTGTGCGACATTTCACATCATCATGCTAAAAATAAAATTACTCATCTCCTAAAACCATACGGGTCATGCAGATCTCAAATCATCACAGACGACTGAATAACTGTTAAAAACATAAAGTTTGACACCACATTTAACACTTAATTTATCTACATGCAGTTTTTATGAGTTCATATTAATTTAGACACATATGGTATTTCTGTACTGGTATTCCTATCTTTGTGGGGACATTTGGTGTTGTGTTAAATAGCAGGTGTTGAGTTTGTGTGCTGAAGTGAATCTCTTGACTGAGGTGAAGGTCACGAGCGCTCCTGTACCGTCTGACATCAGGACTGTCCTCTGTCATTCCTGAACGCTTTTACTAATCGAGGAACACTGAACACTTAAAGGGATTAAACAGTGAAGTGCACTGTGGACTGATTATTTTCAGACACGCTCTGTTTTAATAAGAAAGATCTGGTCAACAGCTGGCAGAAACACATGTGACGTGACAAAAGCATTAAAATACCTTCATTTACTCTCCTAAACTGTGAAAGAGATGCATTATAAACATTACAGACGAACAGAAACGCTTTGAAGACGACACACGTTCTGCCATCTGAACATCTGTTTCACTGTAATGAAGGCAAAGCCCATGTTTGTGCTGGGCAAAATAAATATAAAACACAGTAAAAATGAAAGACTATATGACTGATGTCAGTAATGTGCTGGTGTGCCGTGACCTGAAGAAGATTTAAATCATCTATATGTGAATAAATAACTGCCCTGTGACAGATTTCTTCTGATGTTCACCAGGTTATTTAATACAGAATATATCATCCTACATCTAAAAATATCTAAATAAATATTCTTCTGTTACCATTTACCTGTATATATGTAAAGATGCTTTGCACAACTGTGAAAAGTGCTATAGAAATATAAACTAAACTGAATTGAATTACACTGAACAAAATGAACTAAATAGAATTGAACTGAATTAAATCGATTCAAATTGAATCAACTGAACTGAATTAAACTGCTGTGAACTGAAGCATACAGAGCTGAATGAAATCAAACTGAATTAAATTGAATTCGGTTGCCAGAGTATTTCAATATAAATAGTAACTTTGTCATGAAAATTTACATCACAAACAATTTCAGGGCACTTTTTTTAGAAGCATCTGAATCTCATTCATGTGCAAATGTTTCATATCGCTTTCAACTTAACTTATTATCAATATAGTAATATACCTGAAATTAAAGAAATATGACAGATCTGAAACATTTACTTCATCATGTTGTTAAATCTGCCCAGAAATGACAAGCAAGTTTTCTGAACATTTCTGCTGTTTATCTATGATTATTTCATCTGAATGTTTGTGATTCATTAAAGAAATAATGTCATGAATGAAATAAAGCATCTGATCAGATGTTAAATCAGCGTCAGGCTTTTATTTTAGAGTGAAATGTATTAATCTATCAACACAGAGCCGTAAGATCATCAGTTTCACCTTCCAAATCTATTAAGTGTATTTCCTTCATCTCTCAATCTGCATGAGTAACACACACACACACACTGTCCATCACCCTGACCGCCGTCACCATGACAACTCACCATACAGCCGCTCGAGTCCATCCGTCTGTCAGAGACGCATTTGAAGTTTTTCCGACATCCACCGTTGTCTTTGGAACAATCTCTCACCGGTCCGAACGACGCCAGCAGATCATCCACCGTCTCAAAGTATGTGGACATGATGGCTTCCTCCCTACAGACACATCCAAACACAATCCATCATTCTTCACCACATCACAACATCTCAAATCTGTTTTCAGACTACTTCTGTTCTCTTTATGAGCTGCATGTGAATCAAAGAAGAGTAATGGAGTCATGAACAGAGATTCAGGTAGATGTGAATTCAGATGAAATGCTCTTTTGAATGAATTCATCACATGATCATACAGTAAATCATCCAGAAAACACACTCAAACCGTGTCCTAACCAAACGTGATGCCATATGACTTCAGTGATAAACAATTCGATTGTCCACATTGAATGCAAAAAATATTGTTTTCATATAATTCATGATCTTACTCTCCTGATGATTATTATCATGATGTGCAAAACTTTCATTAAATGAGATCCCCAGCTGTCAGACGTGACATCACAGAAGTAGAAACTAATCCTAAAAGAGTTGACGGTCACTCATCATTAATACTAATAACACAGTGCTTTTCATCAGAACAATAAAACACAAGAAGAAAAGAGATCCTGGTGAACTGTACATACTGATTTACAGATTTAGATCTTGTGTGTGTAGCAGGTGGACGTCCACAGGCGGGACAGTCACTGGGGTGGTTATTAGACGTCCTCACAGGCCAAAACTGTCTCTAACAAGACTGAAGATGATTTCTCATGACAGTGACACTGGCATTGCTCACAGGCTTACACATCAACTTAACAAGCTCTACACAAAACATACACACTTACAGCAAACAAACACATTATCAGTGGTGTGTGTGTCTATGTGTGTGTGTGTGTGTGTGTGTGCGCTGATGTGTGTGTGTCTATGTGTGTGTGTGTGTGTGTGTGTGTGTGTGTGTGTGTGTGTGTGTGTGTGTGTGTGTGTGTCTCTGTGTGTGTGTGTGTGTGTGTGTGTGTGTGTGTGTGTGTGTGTGTGTGTGTGTGTGTGTGTGCACGTGTGTGTGTGTGTGTGTGTGTGTGTGTGTGTGTGTGTGTGTGTGTGTGTCTGTGTGTGTGTGTGTGTGTCTGTGTGTGTGTCTGTGTGTGTGTGTGTGTGTGTGTGTGTCTGTGTGTGTGTGTGTGTGTGTGTGTCTGTGTGTGTGTGTGTGTGTGTGTGTGTCTGTGTGTGTGTCTGTGTGTGTGTGTGTGTGTGTGTCTGCGTGTGTGTGTGTGTCTGTGTCTGTGTGTGTGTGTGTGTGTGTGTATTTGAATGTGACCTGGACATGTAATTTACTAACAAACCAGCAGACAGACAGACATAAATAATATGACATTATTATTATAGACTCAATTCTAGCATCACACTCTTACAAATGAGATATAATTTACATGTAACATTTACTGTTTTGAGACCACATGCTACAAATTTGGGGATTCCACCTGGTATAAAGTAAAGATACAGTAGGTATAAAGTCTAAAAAGCTGAAATAATTTCAATGAAAATGTGCTGATTCAATGAGAGACGAGATGAAACTCATTTATCTTTTGATTCAGAAGAGGATGAGATTTTCTCTGGCATTTCAGAACTGTGTCACTATTGACAGTATGAATCATTTTCATGCTCCTCTGATGTTTTAATTGAATTCCTCTCTGACAGCATTCTAACCTTTAAGAATACACAAACACACACACAAGACTCAGGAAATGAAAGAATGGTTTTTTGTTCATTGTCTGGATCTCAGGAGGAATGTGAAAGCGGTGATGGATGACTTTAGCTGGACCGCACACAGTGATTTTCTAATTAATGTGAAGCTTGAATTATTGATGCTGTGGAGGGCACGACCACCATCCCTCCCAGAAATACATGTCAAAGTTCAGATACGCCCGACTGAACATTAAATCACACACACAAGCTTTTAATCTGAAGGTGTTTATTTCAGTGTTTCAAATGACTTTTGTAGACTAGAATTAAGGCTAGAATTTTTTTGAATATTATTATTAATTAGAAAACTTGAAAATTTGATCAGATATTGGATCAAATAACAAATAAAAATCAGTCAATAGTCACAGATAGAAATGTCTTCAGTGTTGTTTAAAAAGTTTCTCAGATTGAGATCTCAAGAAGCTGAATGATCAAATATAACACAGTGTTCATTTATTTTAACATAATTCCCACAGTTTACTACTATTGACTTCTACTGTACATGAATCACTGGAGAAAGACATCATGATTAAAGGACAATTATGAAGAATGAATCAATATAGTCACAGAAACAATGAATCACCTACAGACACTTTCCACAAGTGAAAGAGCACATGATTATTTACAGTAAAGGGTCATTATGATGATCAGAATCAACTTGATGTTGTTTCATTGAATGAGTAATGAAAGTATAAAGAATCCTGTATAAACACATACAGTAAGAGATGTCTGTGTTTCGAGCGATCACATCTGCTGGTTAAAAGGGACGGATATGAACCTTCCTGTTGATTCTCTGATTCTCTGGGTTAAGTGCATCAATCTTAAGTTTTATCTCTCTCTCATTTTCTGTTCCTGTCATGAACCCTGAAGTTTTCTTTCAGTCTCTTTCAGTTTCTTTACAGAAACACAACTGACTCTATGACAACCAATCAGGCTTTAGAAATGGCTTGTTATCTGTCGCTGAAAGTCTGTGTCAGACACGAGCAAACTTCACATCATCTGCTGTCATTTCACTGGAACTGCCCACAGTTTTACAGGATCTGCAGTTAATGTTTCCATCCTTCTTTCCATTCAGTGTGTATGTTTATATAAAGCTAGCTCATTTATTACAAACTCTAGAATAGAAACATACTAACATTGTTTTCTACACAAACACTAATGACATGAATTCCTCTGTAAGACTCAGATTATGATGTTTGTAAGACTGAAGGGTGGATGAACATCATTTATTCAGCGTGCGTGTGATATTTTCACAGGGTTAGTGAGGTGAACGGGGTTGATGAGGGTCACACGCAGGGTTAATGTGAACGCAGACATCTTCTGAACTCATTTAATCACATAGTGAAATATCACTGCCAGCCATCTATTAACTTTTAGTGGTAATTAAAGAAAAACATTTAAAGGGCTCGTGGCATTGTGGATATTGACTTCCTATATCTGCATATAAATATAATGAGTTATTTCCAATTAAATATCTATTTAGCAGATGTGTGACATGCTGTTGATAATCAAAGATAAAAAATGACAGAAACACACTGTTAGAGCTGATGATAAAGCTCATCTTCATCTGTGACTTAATGTAAATCCATTTACTACCTGATCTATACCAAAACATCTACATTTCCATATCATTCTCAAAATTATATGATAAAAATGAGCCACAACGACAAAGTTGTTGATAATAAGAATTAAGAACAAAGTGAGTTTTCTCGATCTAAGAATGAAGTCAAGGTTGAAGAAATGTGTTAAAAAGGACTTCATTTACTTCTTACAATTATAATGTGCTAAAAATGGAAAAGTATTATTTATCTTTGAACACACACACACATCATGTCTATTCAGTTTATAGGTAATATCTCATTATACCGCAGATGAAATGAGATGAAGTCACACAAAATGAACTGCAGAAAATCACAGAAAACATCAGATTACAGGGAATATATATAAATAATGATCTCTCTCCTCATCATGAAAAACATTACAATCTAAAGGGCACATTATCTTCTGCTGTATGTTACAGAATGACTGAGAATATGAAATATATCCTTACAATACTGTGACAAATTCATCCTGAAAATCTTTTCTTATTGCATTTTTATTCTTTTGAAGGTAAATAGCAGAACTGACCGTGTGATTATGAAGGATTCATATCTTGATTCAGTTTGTGCACCAGGTTTACCAGGACACAACGATGTCACAATGATGTTAGTGAGACAATAACATTGATTTAGTATCTAGAAAAGCACTGAAGCTAATTGTCACGGCTCGTCCCTTCACCTTCCCCACGGACTACATTACCCATCAGGCACTGCACCACACCTCCGCCATCTTTAATTGTCATCACCTGTTCGTCATTACCCGGACTCTTTAAAACCATCATTTACACACTCGGGGTCAGATCTCGTTGTTTGTTGTCCCTACATCCATCAGCCCTCTCATCCTCATCCTCATCCTCATCCTCATCCTCATCTCTTTCTCTTTGTCCTCTTATTGTTGTCACCATTGTTGTATATATTCACTGTGTTATTGCATTTACCATTTGCCATTGTTGTTATTGTCACCATTGTTGTATATATTCACTTTGTTGTTGTTTAAACCTGTGTTTTGTTTAAGTAAAGTTTATTTGAAGTTAATCATTGTCATCATCGTCACCCCCGTAACACTAATAAAGTATATCAATGTAAGTATATCTAAAGATAACCCTGGAGTGTCTGCTGAAGTTCACTATAGGTCACAGATTGTAGATATCATTCGAGCGTTTGACTCCCTCTCATTCTCATTTCTTCATTATAACTCATTTGAGATTAAACTCTGTTCAGATGAAATGTAATGAAGCAGTAATGATTATGTGGGAGTTCTGGTTCCCAGTTTAATTTCTTCACTCGTCTACTGTTCCTCTGCAAATATAATCACAACAACAAACTGTGTCTGTCCTGATAGCAACATTTCATTACCTGATACCAACAGCAGTGACATTTTTACAATATCAATTTTAATAATACGACAAAACCTCCCACTGTGTGCTATTAAATAACTGCTTTTCTCTCAAGCGCTAAAGATAAACATCATATTATCATATCTACAGAACATCAATAATCACAGTTTTTAATATGATAGTTTTTGATAATATTGGTATATTCTGACCGCCCTACTTCAAAAGAAATACTGTTTGGTTGATATTTTGGTGTACTATATTGACGTAATGACATTCATGTTAAATCCAAACAGACTAGTTATTGTATTATTTTCTTCTATGAGCAACACTTTAATGATGCTTCTGAATGCACAAGTCCACATTGCAAACCAACCAATTAAACTGATTAACTAGACAACTAACCCATCAACTTACCGACCAACCCAACCGATCACTAGCAACAATGCCCAGAATGACAGTTTATACAATCCTGAAGC
>CM032795.1:2157500-2182500 GCA_019155185.1 Beaufortia kweichowensis | reverse complement strand
AGGGTTGATGTGAAGTTGATGAATGTGTCTCTGCCTGTAATTCACAAATATGTTGTGCTTCATCATGGATTCCAGCGGGTGACTAAACTCTGTCTGTGCCTCTGCTGCCTTTAATTATGATACTTCATTTGAATGACAAATTTTAAACCGTGGTTAAAAAAACACTTTATCTTCCCAGAATAAAGTTGTCGACCCTTAAGTCTTGAAACTGAGATTACAGTATAAGAAGCATGTTTATAAGAGAGAAAGCATCTGTTGTGCGACTGTGTTGGAAATTTCTCTTCCCATCATTTCAAATTAACCCTGAATGTGTGGCCGGTTCAATTCACATCACAACTCCAGGACAGCTGATGTTTGGTGTACGGTGGGCATTAAAAGAGAATTTGAGTTCCACAACAGATTGTTCGCCTGCAGACAGCGTGATCTATGTCAGGCTGAATGATGTGTGTTCTACACAGGACATAAGCTCGTGGTAATGTTGAGTTTGCCCGCTCACATTCATCAAAAGCACCGCGTCTGTCGCACAGCCCTCAACTTATTGACACTTTCATATTGACAGAACAATGGGCTTTGAGCACAGCTGGAGCCGTCTGGAGAGGAATTGATCCAGGGATTTAAGGAACAGTTTGTATGGTGTAGAAGAACTGATGTACTGCAGAGTTAATGGCAGACGTCTGGGGAAAACATGACCTCACGGCATGAGTTTCTCAAGAGTCACAGCACATGAGCATCTATAAACAGAGCTCCTAAAGCCTCCGTCTGACTGCAGACCCTGAACTTCTCAATGGTCTGTACATCAATCCCGAGTGACTCTAGGGCTGTAAAAACAGGGTGTCCTGTCAGAGACTTACTGCAGATGAGTATTGATCCAAAAGCCTTATTGTAAATCAAGAGCGGTGGCATGAATCAAGAATGAATGTTGAAGTCCTGTGTGATGCTGCGAAGCTTTCATGTTAAAGCATGTCGGTCACTGAAAGAAATTTATACTCATTGAATATAAGTGCATCAGGAATAAAGACCAAGTCGCTATGGTCTTCTTATTGGTTGCTAAGGGGTTGCTAGGGTCTTTAGATGTGGTGGCGATTCCTTCCTCAATGTACATCTGCAGCATTCATTTAACCTATTTACTGTTTTTGCAAGAGTTACAAGCCAAAACTACATACAAGACATCAAATCAAACAAGAACAATCTTATCAAACACTACAGATAATCTCTAAATGCATTTTAAACTCTACCAGCATTACATCTGTAAATATAACACTACAGACATGCGTATATTCTCATCATCATACCGTCTCTTTCTTCAGACATAAACACAATCCATTCACCTTCTGCCTTAAGACATCAGACAGACCGAAAAGTTTTCCAATAGATCCATTAAATACAGTTTTTAAGTTTCTAATACGGTCTTCCTCTCAGCTAAGTGAATGCTTTAATAAAGTTTAATAAGCCAAGATACGATCACTTTTCACAAAATCACCTTTATAAAGTCAGTTTACCATGAAAGAGTGAACTAAAGTGATCACAGTCATTCATCATTACTGCTCATCTACATCACCTGATCATACTGTCAATGTTTTACATCTATAGTGTCTTATAGAGAAATATAAAAAGAGTTCAGTACTGGAGCAAAAAATATCAAGGAGAAAAATACAGTAGTGGCCAAAAGTGATGTGCTTTGAAAAACTCACATCTTAAACAAGCAGAAACAACACATGTACACGAGTCACGACAAGAGAGGATCAAGAAATATTATATATGACAAATAAAACTGTAATGAATGGATACTTTATTTCTTGACACGACTGTTTTTCTATGTATTTCTTTGTAAAACCCAACTGGAAAAAACATAATTGTATGAATGAAAAAAACCTAACCCTAAATTTAAAAAAGTAAAAGAGATAAAATGCCCTTGTATGCTGTAGTTTGCTCTTGTAATAATAGCCAAATGACTTTTTTTCATAATTCTGTCTCATACATGGTTTAATGGAACCTGAGGGGTTCTCAAAAGCAGTAAATAAAGAATAACATGAAGTGATGAACGTTGCAGAAGTGTGTTAAGAAAGTTGATTTTGATTTCATGCATGTGCGTCTCTTTCATGAGCTGAATACTGAGTTTGGATGATGTTTTGTTTATGACTCGCTCCAGCGAGCAGCTTTCACTCCGGATCTTCCCATTGAATATCATTAGCATAATGAAGACGGGCCATTACTCAATGTGCCACGCGAGACGTGACAGCCGTTTCCCGAGCAGCCGAGAGCCTGATACTGATATTCTCCTGATACATTAATCTGATATAATGTGTTCCTCTGAAACTCTGATGATCGCCGATGAAGAGTGTGTTTCCCTTCTGAAAGTGATTATTTTGTTCCTGCTATGATGTTAAGTACTAATTAAGCTTAATAAATCATTTACAATCTGAACTCAGTTAGAGAGAATGTATGCAGGTTATAGGAGCTGATTCAGTGTGAACCCACATTTAAACACTCTCATTATAAAGACATAAACACAACACTACAAAATAATGTGTGTCACAACACTGAACTGAATCACAAAAATAACCTAGAAAAAAACATTTACTGAAGTTAATAACCCAAGATGCTAAAACGTTGCTAAGTGGTTGCCAGAATGTTGCTAGGGTATTATTAAGCTTTTGGTATGGTTCTGGATGTGGTTGCTAAGCAGTTGCCAGTGATGCATGTCAACACAATGTAAAAGATCCCCCCCATGTCTCCATTCTACATCTTTACAGTTTCCAAGCTGCTCTGGGTAGTTGCTAAGGTGTCCCTGGAGTGTTCTGAGTGGTTGCTATGGTGTTGTTAAGCGTTTGCTAGAGTTTTCTGAAAACATTTAGTGTAGATAACATCCCAGGTCAAAATCTAGCCTAGATGCTAGAGCGTTGTCTAGTGGTTGCTTGGATGTTGCTAGGCAGTTTCCAGTAATATTTGCCATCTGAACCCCCCCAAATGCCTTAAAAAACTTTTCTGTTTCTAGGCGGCTCTGGTGGGTTGTTATGGTGGTTACTATAGTAATTCCTGCTTCCTCTTGGAGATGGTCCTTTCTCAACATATGTTTGTGGAGGTGGTTGCTAGGGTGCTCTGGTCTGTTGCTAGGTGATCGCTACATTGTTAATTATGTAAAATGAGCCATAAATGTCAAAGACATTCTGATGCAGAGATATCATCTCTATATCAATCTCTCACCAGAGTTCCTATCTGAACGATCACTAGTGTGCAGGGATGTGACGGTCAGGGTTAAACATCTATGATGGATTATTTATCTTTCATTTACACATGCTCACATGACCACAGCTGACAGCTTTATTACATAAAGCAGATCAGGATTGTTTAGTTTAGCTGTGATGTGTCAGTCCACCCGTGATGGAGATCACCTCTGGAGTTCCTCATGAAACCGGCTGTGAAATCAAGCATTTATATCCATTCCCAAATAAAAGCAATCACACGCTTCTCTTCTCACTTCTCCTCTCAGGCGACAGGAAAAGACACGACCGCCTCATTCCGGGATGAAATTGAAATGTTAATGAAAGCTATTTATCATCAGAAAGCAGAAATGATCTAAGCGTGCGAGGAGAGAGCGAGCGAGCGTGTTTTCACATAAACTGATATAATCCTATTACTGCACGCCAAATACAAAACACAACTATAGTGCTAACTTCCCAAAGATCATTCTCAAATGTGCCACAACTGCTTACATTTTCCATAATGCACTCACGAGTGAGATCATAATTCCTCAGCTGGCAGGCTTTCAAGAAGAAATTTAGTGTGAAATAAAAGTCATCCATCGCAGTGTGTCAGGAAAGCTTTCAGAAAGCTGACGATCACACTGACACGCTAAAGAACACATCAGCGTATGATGAAAACAGCTTGCTATGAGAAGAACTGCTGTGTTCCCCTGACAGTGAAGATCATACAGAGAGTCTGCAGAAGTTTACTAATAACTACATCATGATGAGAAGATCACAGACAGACAATGAGCCGAAAATACAAGAACGAGAGAGAGAGAGAGAGAGAGAGAGAGAGAGAGAGAGAGAGAGAGAGAGAGAGAGAGAGAGAGAGAGAGAGAGAGAGAGAGAGAGACAGAGAGAGAGAGAAACAGAGAGAGAGAAACAGAGAGAGAGAGAGAGAGAGAGAGAGAAACAGAGAGAGAGAGAGAGAGAGAGAGAGAGAGAGAGAGAGACAGAGAGACAGAGAGAGACAGAGAGAGAGAGAGAGAGAGAGGAGAGAGAGAGAGAGAGAGAGAGAGAGAGAGAGAGAGAGAGAGAGAGAGAGAGAGAGAGAGAGACTGACCTGACTTCTCCGGGGTCTTCAGTAACCAGTACATCAGTCTTACAGCTGGCTATAGGATTGATTGACAGCTCTACTGGAGGAACCACAAAACTCTTAGTGACCGGCAGCCAAACGCCCTGACCCAGACTGTATGATGACCTGCAGAATGACATCAACACACACATGAATGTCAATCAACACTGACAGACTTCATCTACTCTATTATTAACATTAACACAAATAAGGATAATCACACATACACACTATATACAGAGCTGTTGAAAATAAACACAACATGACAAATCATCATCATAATAATATGAGTAAGAAACCTTGACTTTAATCAATCAAACTATTGCAGATGATCTCGACTCATCTTGTATTCAGCGTGTGTTCGCTGTCATTAACTTCTGTTACATACTGATAAAGCTTTTAATGTTTTCACTAATGACCAGATCATTAATGGGAGGAAATTAATCTACTTACTTACAGACAGACAGAAATACTGAAGGAATACTAAACAGAAGTGTATTGATGCCTTACTGACTTAAAACAGTCCTCTGCAGTGCAGATTAATGAATGAGATTTACATTCTCCCAAAAGACATATATCATATATATTTACCAGAGTCGTGTCAAATTATACAAAATAACCTGAATAATGTTTAAACGCACCTGCTGTGATTGTGTCTGCCGAGATATTACACGGGTCAAAACTTTTATCATTTAGCAAACAGACCTGATGTGTCATCCGTCACGCGTGTTCTCAGGGTCTGAACGTGACCTGTACGTGACCCTGGACATGTGAATTATTCTAGATAACTGCACACATCCATTCATAAATCACACACAGACAGTCCCGGTCTCGATCCGGACCATCAATTGACACTTCAGAGGTCATCGATCGGCCCGTGAGCCTCTGATATCACTCAACTAAATGACTTGTGTGGTCAGACGATCTGTGGTCTGACCAGTAAAGACTGATCATATAACTTTCACTATTTCCATCTTTGCTATTAGACCCAAGCAGAGAAAATCAGTTCAGGCCTCGAGTCTAAAAATGAGGAAAGGAGCAAACATATATCTGGCTGGTAAATGAAGGAGAGACAGAGTTTAATTGAGAGAAACAAAGTGGGATATATCTCCATTACATTAGGTAATTGGCCAGCGAGGAGAATGCATTTGTTTCAGCTGGTCCGCTCGCAGTAGGAGGACAATATGATCTAAACTTTATATCACATTTACACTTCTGCTGCTATTCAATCATACACTTTATTGTGATTAATCTGCACAATAATGTTGGTCACTCAAAATACCATGAATCATTTTACATTGTTTACTTTTCTCTGAAATAACAGTCGTGTGGATTGACGTCAGTCACTATATGTGACTTGAGCAATTAAAGTCACTTATAAACAGACAGACATATACTGTAATAAACTCCATACAGTTAATCATCATACAAAACTGAAAGATGGTTATTATTCCTCTATTCATAATCAACTTCATTTCAATCAGTAAATGATCTGTCATCAACTTTTCATATTCAGCTGTCTATAAATCATTAGGTTATTATCAATTATTTGTTGTAATAATGAGTGATTTTAATTAAGAACAACAAATAATACTAATACTAAAGTGCAATTACTGTGATATGGAAAATCAAACATTACAGTGGTACATTACACATGTATGTAATGTATATTTCTGGATAATCTAGTAAATGAAACACTATTAAATAATCATTTATCTCTTTGCAATGTTTGAGGTGAAACACTTAATCAAAAACATTATAAAACAGATTTGTACTGGAGTATTAAAGCCATTTTAAAACACAATACACACACGTGACCAGTGTCTCCTGTGTATGTCTTTGATGATTTCATAGGTCTCATTATTTCTTCTGTGATCACGCTCGGGTTAATTCATGTGACAGGTTATGACAGAAACGGTTCAGAAATCTAAAGTGGCGTTCTGTGGTTTGTGACCTGAACTTGTGTCCTTACTAAACCTGATGTTATCTGGAGCACATGAAATATTAATCTATAAAGCCACTAAACATTCACTGTGGTCGAGCAGAAACTCTCTCCTCCACCAGACTGATTGAGTGATTCGAGTAAAATCCTGCGGTGTTTTCCACCCGGAGGATGAGAGACGCTCGGTCAGTCTTACCTGAAAATCTTCTCAGGTGCCTGTTCTCCTGTCACCAGGTCATAACCTTTCTCCAGGTTTGAGTACGGCCATGGACTGCAGAATAAGCTCAATGTTAGATTAAATGATTTCTGTTTTAAAATGTTTTACTCCGGCAGCTGTTGACTGGTGTGATTTGATTATCATGCACAGATGACAGCGGTGTGTGACGCTCACCCTTCATTTCGACCCCAGTCAGTGCGAATGCACAGATGCTCGTGCTCCGGGTCAGATTCATACCCCTCCAGACAGCTGCATTCCCCTACAAACACACACACACAATTACTGTCACAACACAATCGTCTCAATACTGTCTTTGAATTATTTGACTGTGAAGACCCATATCTCTGTGTAATAAAGCAAACACAAACATCAGCTCTGTAAACTCTTAGAACATCAGAGAATCTGAAGAAAAGTTCATCTCAGACAGCCTTAAACATCCTTTAAGATTTATCTAAAGAAATCTTCTATATTTTGAGTGGCCAGCGCTCCAGACACATATACAGCACTACTGCGCATGGCAACGCAAGCTGAAATCCCGGCTCTGGCGTCCTTCCCAAGCCCGCTACCCTCTCTCTCCTCCCAATCACTTCCTGTCTCTCTACACTTTCCTGTCTAAAAATGATAAAAAGGCGGAAAAAAAAGAAATCTTCAATATTTGTTTGTGGTTTTGTTTGTCTTACAGATCAAAGCAGCAACATCTTCAACATCATCAACATTTACTAGTTCTGCTTTTATAAATCATGTACAGAAATCAAAGAGGAGTTTATGATTTGCAAAACAAGATATGAAGTTTACAATTCATAAGGAAAAACACAGTAAAACATAAAACTGAAATTGAAAACTAAATCATTCCCTTCGTGCAGTGTCATCTGCTGTACCACATATAAAACTTTCAAAGACAATATAATTCATAATAAAATATCTATACTTTCAAAATGTGTTTTTACTGAGAAAAACCCCCACATTTGACATCTGCATTAGCTTTTAATGTTTCATTCTGTAGAGATAATAGACTTCACCAATAATGAAATATTAAAGGAATAACATCATAACACTTCAGGTAGACATTAACATATCTGGAAAAACACAGTATGATGAAAATAAGATGGTTTCATCTTTTTCACATGAGTTTATGATGAGTAAAAAAATAAAATCCTAAAATCAGATATGAGAGAAATCATGAGGTTAATTTGTGACTGCAGGGCAAATGAAACGATGATAAAAGCCCAGGCACACCTTCATATTTCATGAGCTGAAGATCTGAATATTAGTAATAATATGCTCTCGTCTCCACGACTATAATGATGATAATACTCTTGTGTTTTCATCAGCACAAACACAGCCAGAGATACTGGTGACAAACAGGACAAAGATAATGTTTTAATCTGACATCTTTATACATGAATACAGTCATCATTCACACAACAGATGTTTAGCAGAGATTGACAGCTTTATTTATGTTTATTACTGTATAAAGTAAGAATATGTCAGTCATTCTCTGGAAAGTCATACAGGTGTCTTTAACTTGCAGAATAACATCACAAACTCATTTCAGTCATTTTATTATGGAAATGTTGTGCTTTGTGACTCTGGTCACATACACATACTGTATATTTAGATATTCAGCATTCAGATAGATATTAGATAGCATTCAGATGACTCTCTCTGTTTACATGGATCTGTGAAAATGAATAAAGCAGGGCCAGTAGTTGGTGATGTCACAGGTATGTGTATGACATCACTGTCTTTACAAATTCATATTTTTAGAGTTTACATAGACATTATATCACTACTGCACTCAAAACCGTTTTGTTCCTTAAATGCCTTGTTGTGTTAATGAACGGCCAAAATGTTTTTTTAGTTTTTAGTTTTAGTAAAACATGTCTCATGTAATGCTCATGCAGCTATAAGAGATGAAATAAGTTTATGAATGAAAGTGTTTGATCATTTATTTGTTATGACCTCATTAGTGTTTAACAGATCCACCTGTCATCATGAACGTTTCCATCTTTTATACGTCTGAGAAGCATCTTCTGTCCATTATTATGATTTACAGTCTCAATCAAATGAGACTTTCAGCTGTTCAGCAGGTAGATTGACTTGAAACACTCGTCCTTCACAATCCTGTATGTGTGTGTGTGTGTGTGTGTGTGTGTGTGTGTGTGTGTGTGTGTGTGTGTGTGTGTGTGTGTGTGTGTGTGTGTGTGTGTGTGTGTGTGTGTGTGTGTGTGTGTGTGTGTGTGTGTGTGTGTGTGTGTGTGTGTGTGTGTGTGTGTGTGTGTGTGTGTGTCTGTGTGTGTGTGTGTGCTATTGCACTCTTTCATAAGAAAGTCTCTCTGTTTCTCTCTGAAAGACTCTGTATGTTGTTTTCTCTTCTATAGATTTCACACTGTCGAGAGCTTCATACAGTCCTGTATACTTGTGTGTTTCTCTACTACAGTTAAGATGTTTGAATAGATTATTGACAGCATTGTTTTATTATAAAGACTGATCTGAGAGCAGTCTAAGTGTGTGGCTGGTGGGATCTCTTCAGGTTGTGTTTGTTTATTCAGTCAGACAGTTAACTGTACAATAACAATAAAGTTGTGCATTTTCTTTAGGTAATAGTGATGTATGTGATGCTGAAGGCAGAACTGTGATTACCCAGCATGCACTGCTGCACATACTATACACATCATGATGTTATCTGTGTTCTTTACGCTGGTGTTTGTTGTGTCGTGTGATGTTAAATGAATTTAGATGCTGTATAGTCTTCAGGCTGTATTATAAGATGCTTCACAGCGGTGCGACTGAAGGCCGGTACGGCTCTTCCTATTCAAAGACTCATTTAAATGCAGCCTTAAAATGTGTCCTTTTTTCTATTGGCTGTGAAAGATGGAACGAATGAATGAATCCTTCACAGCCTCGGCTATCCTGAGATTCACTGCATGAAGGTCGGGTTTGACAAACAAACTGGACTTGTGACTGTTTCCATTAGAGAATGAGACACAGATCTCAATCACAGAAGTCAAAGCTGAACTTTTATACAATGACAATGTGTGATGCTCAATGACTCTGAAGTTTACAAAAAAACAAGATCAAATCCATTAAACTGCCTGTTAACCATGAATAAAATTTACATTAACATGAATGCCTTTGACAGATGCTTTTATCCAAACTGCCTTACACCACATGTGTGTTCAATAGGAATTAAACTCCTAATGTAATCCAGTTCAGCTTTACACTCTTAAAACTAAATCTGATTTAAAAGCTTCTTCACGGTGATGCCATAGAGGAACTACTTCTGCTTTCCTAAGAACCTCTTTATAGTCTAAAGAACCTTTTGTGCATCAGAAAGATATTTTAAAGATTCTTTCTAGAACCATTCAGCAAAATGTTTATTCCATCATGAAGCACTTTTATTTTTAAGACTGTAGAAACACTAATGCACAAAGCCAAGAAGTGTTCCTGTACGATCACATACACACACACCTGTGAAACACACACTTGCTCAAAACACTCGACACTGTACAAAAGATGTGATGAAAGACTTTAATCTTACCAGGAATATAAATGAATTTACTGCACAAAGAAACTGTGATGTCCTTGATTTCAAATGCAGAATGAATGCGTTTGTTGTTTGTGTGACTTCTGCTGACACACAGACTTTATAACACACAAACTTTCTTTGCCAAAAGCACACTTTTGTGTTTCACATACGGGTCGATTCAACCGGAATTATTCTGATCATTTTACATCTCAGCGTCTGACCGCGGGTGATAACTAGACGCCTTCATTAAAATCAGCTCCTGCCTCGAGAAAAGCAGCGAGGGCAATTTTCTGATCTTAAGGGTGATGGCGTGGGCAGGACGAGAGAGATGCTGTTGTTCAGATGAACGCTTTCTCAGCGTTACACGATCGCTTCTGTTGAGACGATTCATCACGTCCGACTCCCTCAGAGACACACGGACGGCAGTAAAGAGAATAAATACGAGCGCTAAACCCTCAACAGCATGAAATGACATAACCGTTTTGTTCTCTATTAGTTCTCTGTGTGGGAGAGAAAGAGAGCGGCCACAATCGAGGAATATTTATAGCGGATGAATACGAGAGAGGCTCGGCTAGTTTTCATGAAGTCATGAGCGAATCGTAGATTTCTGAGTGAGGAAAGAGCAGGAGAGAGAATGGGAGCCGATAACCTTGCGGTTTAATCAAAAGCCGGTTGCGGGTCGAGATTGAGCTGGCGAGCGGCCCGGACGACTGAACGCTCGCTCGCAGAAACGCTGTGTGTGGAAAGACAAGAGGCTTTTATCAGCCAATTGTCCAACAGAGACGAACGGCCGATAAGAGCTGAAACATCTGATGAACACAACAGCTGAATCATCTCAGCATTCCCTTAAACATCTCCTGCTGTAATAAATACATGTGACCTGCATCTGTGAAAACCACGAGAGATAACGAGCATCAACGTTTAATTTCACTGTGAGTTTAATCTTTCACATGTTATTACTCTGTCAATAATAAATATATTCATGTTAAATTCTCACACAATACTCTTTACATTATTTAGGATGATTTTATGTAAAAAAAAAAAAAAATGCTTTAGCTGGTTTTCACGGACTGGATCACATTAATTCCCAACTCTACATGTCTAATGCGCTTTACTCTTCAAAGGAACATTTCACACAGAAATCCACTTTTTTAAAAGAAAATGTTACTGAAGTGTCATGAACGTGCTCACAGCGGATATTCTCTTTAACAACTTCATTTAAAAGTGCATTTCTGAGTGAAAAGCATATAAGACATGATGTTCATGAATTAAGAAATGATAAATGACTCCATCTGCATATTCAACAGCATCTACTGTACATGTAAACGTATCCTAAAAGAAATACTGGACAATAAAGAATACAATCAATTATTAATAAAGAGAAAACAGTTGGTTCTGTTTAGTATCGTATGAGTTTTAGCTCATAACTCTTTTACAGTAAGTGTTAAGAGTGAGAATCCATAAAGATTCTTGTCTTTAAAGGTGCTACAGTATATAGAAGACACAAAGGGTTTCAGACAAATATGGTTCTAAACAGAACCTTTACCATTGTTAAAAATCTTTCAAAAGTGTTGCTTATGATCTAGTTAATGTTCTTCTTATGATTTCAACTTCTGGGCTTCTGTAGATCTGAACAGATGAATGTAAGATATTAAAGATTTCAGACTGATACAGAACTTCTGCTATTCTGTGTTCACCAAACTGAAGCTGATCAAACTTATTTACTTTATCATATGTACTGTTGAAATTTGCATAATTCTTCTTCTTATTTTCCAGTTTATTACTAAACAGCTGATTTAAAACAATCGGTATAGTATAAAGCTTTACATAAATAAATATAAATAAATACATTTAATATAAATGTAAATCTTTATATATAAACTTGGCTTCCTGTTGATTACATCTCATCTGATCTCCAGTCACATGAACTGCTCTGAGATCAGACACATCTGCTAATTTAGATCAATAATGACCATCTGTGACTGTGTAACAGCTCATAACCTCTGCTTTTACATTTTCATATGACACATGATCAATAAAGCAATAAATAATAATGTACATTACTCTATTTTTACCACTATATTAATCATAAATCATGGTGGTAACAAGACATTCTGTGACTTATTGCTTTAAAGAAAAGCAAACTGATACAAACACTAATTTATTGTTTAAATGATCGGATCATCTTAATCATAAAGATTCAATCTGAAAGTTTTGCTTCTACTGTATATCTTTATCTCTGTTTGACATATAACATTGCAGGTTACTGTATTTTACTGTATTTAGTGAAATAATCTCAAAATGACATTTCCTAAAAAATGCAACATGACAAATGATAAATTAATATTATAAATGTATTTCATTTATATTACGTTATGTAAAATGTAATTGAATCAAGGTTGGGAAACGATGATTATTTATGTCTGATTTTGTTTATTTTTAAGCATTTTTCATCTTTATGTTTGAATAATAAAGGCCATAAGCTTCACCACAAAGAAATAAAACAGTTTAAATGATCTGCAACAACATGAATGTAGAAAACAGAATTACAGAAAAAAAAACAAATAGTTCCTTCTAGATTTAGAAGTACTGTGTACTTCTTAGTGACAAAGACTTGATGTCAGTAGAAATAAAAGATGATATTTCAATGCTGTTGTCATAAACACACAAGACTATCATTTAGTCTCTATTATATAAATACAAAGACATCACAGACATGAAGCTTTTCTTTAATCTGATTCACTTGACCAGCTGTGAGAACACAATGAAATCTATTTCAGACAGAGATAAAGGATGTGACCAACAATCACCTTCTGTCCCAGTTACACAAGCTGTGAAGACATCACCACAAAAAAATGACATCCATAGAGAGACCAGTCGATTACACAAACAAAGTATTTGATAATGTCATTGAACAGAGGTTTGACACCTTTATGATGCGCGTTACGCTTCATATGTGATACTTAAAGAAACTATAAGGAACATCTTGTGTGCAGGTCTTGAGGAGTGTGAACGGATGAAATGAAGGATCTAAGAGAACTGAACTAGTACAAGAAGCTGAAAATCACTTATTACAGCTGAAACATCACAATATCTGCACAACTTCACTTACATCTCAAACACTCACAAAGAGAAGAAACACATGAGAGATTCTGCAGCATCGCTCTGAAAGCGTTTAGGAGATTACTCTCCGACTCATTGACTCGGGTTTTATGATCAGCCTCTTTTGCATCTTTGTTGAGAAAATGGCATTTAAAGCTCATAAATAAACCGCATGATCCATTAAGTAAAACGTGTTGACTGATTAATAGACAGAATCAATTTTTTAAATGAAGGGGCCGGTGAAATGGCCGTCAGCCGGATGCTGGAGTGTAAACGCTCGGCTTTATTCAGCCGTATTAAATGTGTCCGGCGTAAATGTCCGGCTATAAATCTATAAACTGAACGGGTCACGTAAACGAGCCTGAGCTTCTGTTATACACCACTGACTGATGACAATCCATACAAGACTGCTTTATACTTATAATATATATAAACACTATAGCTACAGTATAATATTGCACATCACAGCTGAAATATAAAGTGCACATGGAGCTCTGCTTCAGGACTATGGTGATATATATATATACAGTATATGTTGAGAAATGTGTAAATATCGTTTATTATACAAGTGAATCTGACTGTCCTGCTGAAAATAGTTTCTATAACAAATTACCAGTAAAGACCCACAGATACCATTATAGTTTCCCATAAAACCAATTCAATTCCCATTATAACCATTAAATCCAGTAGAATAGATGACATTAGTCTGTACAGTCAATGATGAAATAAAGTACTGTGATGTGTGTTATTTATTAACAGCTCATCAGGTTTATTAATAAAACTGACCTGAGAACAGTGACTACACAAATGAACACATCAGTTCGTGGTGTGAGGAGCTGGTGGAGGAATGCACATGATGCAATACTGTACACTTAAAACTAGTTTGTTTTTCAACAGCACAGTGTGTTTTCTTTTGTCCTCTGTGTCCATCTGTTTCTTTAGATAACATTTACCAACATAAGTTCACCTTGCTAAAGACAGTACTCTCTCTCTCTCTCTCTCTCTCTCTCTCTGTCTCTCTCTCTCTCTCTCTCTCTCTCTCTCTCTCTCTCTCACGCAGCACTTTTTAACTCTCCATTCCTCTTGGTATTCTCCATTCACCTTCACGTAACCTTTAGATTTTTTTGTTTAGGTATTCTCCATTCACCTTCACGTAACCTTTAGATTTTGTTTAGGCGGTTCATACATCACGCCGGTATCATTCATATCTGACAGTGCATTAGTGAACTCATGCGGCTCTGGAAACATTATGTGCTAAAAGCAGACGGGATATATTCTAAAACGGGGTCACGCTCTCATACTCATCCATTCTTTATCCCAGTTTTAAAGAAAGTCAGATAAATGTCATGTCACACAGCTCAGAGTTTTAATGAGGAGCTCGATTATTATTTGAAATAAACACACAAGGAAAACTATTCTCAAAGATGTGCAAGAGAACTAGAGGCCAAATGAAACCAATAATCTGAGTTAAACTCCACGTAAGCTCTATAGAGAACATGTGTCCATTAATACAGAACATTGTCTGATATCTGTGGCATACACTGCTTACAAACATAATCATGGCACAGATGAGAATGTAAATCAAAGCTTGTTATTTATAAATGCTGAATGTATTTCACTCCTCACTGTTGTTTAGACTCTAGTAGTCACACTTTGGCTGCGTCCAAAATCACATCCTGTGACAGTACGTACTGAATTAGAAGTAGTGTCTACTTATCAACCGTCAAACCAGTACGTTCTATATAGTATGAAGACGGGAAGTATGAATGAAATTCGGACGCACTACGTGACATACATTCCTCACAGCAGCCCGAACATTTAATCTTATTGACATATTTTACAGCCAATTTACAAACATATCCCATCGATTTACGTTGTTTAAAAGTTTAATAAACGAGTCGTTTATTTGGACGATGTTAAACAAGCGCAATAAAAGCACAAGCACTTAAAAATAGCCGCGTCGCTGCTTTCCGCCATTTTCTAAAATAACGCAGCCTCCGTCTTCTTCTCTGGCTGACTCAGCTCCCCCGGGGCTCATGGGATAGAAAAGTGTCCATCGAATAAACACTTCAAAGTCTAGCCGGAAGTAGTAGACCATCCGGGTACTTTTCACCTACTGTTTTCAATACTATGAATTCGACATACCACTTTGGACGCCAGCCTGTGTCTAAATTTATACAATCAAACTCTTGATATTTTATCATTCAGCTTCTTGACTCGATTTTCACTTGAAGACATTTCTACTATATAGTATGTTTTTTTCAAAAAGTAATTTTAAACATTGAAACATATGGCAGTACTGTGTTTTTCTTTGCTGAAAGCAACAGTAAATATACATGAAATATGAATTGTGTGTGTTGATCATTGTGAACACAATGTGTGTGTGTGTGTGTGTGTCAACCTGAATGAGACCTTGAGCTCTGGATTACATGAGAAGGTCCTGTGTGTGTGTGTGAGCTCTGGATTAGCGAGAGAAGGTGTGTGTGTCTGTGTGTGTCTGTGTGTGTGTGTGTGTGTGTGTGTATGTGTGTGTGTGTGTGTGTGTGTGTGTGTGTGTGTGTGTGTGTGTGTGTGTGTGTGTGTGTGTGTGTGTGTGTCTGTGTGTGTGTGTGTGTCTGTATCTGTGTGTGTGTGTGTGTGTGTGTGTGTGTGTGTGTGTGTCTGTGTGTGTGTGTGTGTGTGTGTGTGTGTGTGTGTGTGTGTGTGTGTGTGTGTGTACTTAATAACAGATGTGATAACAGCATTTGTCTGGTATGTTTGTTGTCTGTATTTAATCTGTCTCTCTATAAATCTATTAGTGTAAATGTGAGTTGAGCTTCATTTCTCTGATGTATTCATGTCTGTTTTCACACACACACACACCTGTATCTTGATCACAGAGTTGTTCACAGGGTTCAGTTGTCCTCTGACCGCAGTAGTCTCGTACCCACTGTGTGGATGTGTTAGTCTGATAGTACAGGGTCAGCTTAGCTGGATTTAACCAGTTGGAGACGTCCAGATAACTTCCCATACTCACAACAAAACTGCTTCCTGTTTAACAAACACAAACAACATATATCACAACAAGAATCCTTTTGGAAATGCAAAAGTAAACACAAATGATTTACACAGCTCTTATAGTTGTTTCTGCACATGAAGTTGTGATGAGAGAAGAATTTTAAGACTAAAAAAATGACACTTTATGTTTGCGTATGACCTCATCAGTATATGACATCATCAGTGTTTGTGTCTCCTGTCGTGTCTGTGTGCGTGTGTTTGTGACACGTGTTAAAGATAAGAGCACTTGAAATGAAATGACTTTGCTGTGTGTTATAATCCCTTTAGGTCTGCGTGTTCAGAGTCAGTCAGACCAGCAGCTACTGACATCACACTTCACCACATACAACATTTCATCTCGTTTCATCCCATTAAGATAAATTAGAATACAAGTTTAAATGAATGATTGTGAAGCTGATCATGTGGATCAGACACATGTTTGACACTCATCTCTCTGTGCTGTTTTAAAAGAGTATAAGATCAGTTATCACAATCCATCATGATCTTACTGCTGTTTGTATTCATTATGATGAATGTGTTTAGCACAGCATCCACAGAACTATATGATCAAAGAAAGATTTAAAGGGAAAGTTCAGTCAAAACATGAAATATCTTTCATCATTTACTCATTCTCGTGTCAAGTCTTCTGCAGAACACAAAAGAAGAGATTTTGAAGAATGTTCATAATTCAACAACATACAGATATAGATTTATAAACCACATGATGACAGATTATTGTTTAGGTGAATTAAGTAACAAACACAGATGAATTGGATGGGTAATATGGGCTATATTTCAGTGATGTTTAGATCTCTATCATCATGCTGTCATACACACAGACAGTCTGTAATTACACTGATGCAACTTTCACTAAAGCTTACAGACAACACACAGTCAGATATAATCAAATATAAACAATCAGAAGCACTAAAGCTGTGTTTCTGTATGATATAACAACAATGAGAATCAGTCCTGAAGCTCATTCATCATCTAGATCATTATCATACAGTATTATATATATATAACAGAGTCCAGTTCTAAGAATAAACTGGTTCAGCACATAATCCTGTAAAGCTGCTTTTAGTATTGAGATTCATTCATTCATACAGAGAAGTGTCTCACCATCAGCGATGAAGTGTTCAGGTACATGAAGTGTAATCTTCACGGTTAGAGGACATGACGTCTGTGTGCCGTACACCACCGCCAGCACACACGTGCACACCGTGATCAGAGTTAATGAAGCTTTACTCATGGGACTCTGAGGACAACCTGAGAGAAGAAAAAACACACAAACACACTGACTACACACTTCAAAACAAAGATCTCTGTCGGGTGCTATCGTTTTATAAAGAACTAAAAGGTTCTTTATTGTGAAAAACGGTTCTTCAGACTATAAAAAGATAAGAAAGAAGTTGTTCTTTAAATGAGTTTTGATTTACAATCTAAAAAAATCTGTAAAATGAAATTTCAACTCTGAAATATGAAAGTAAATATGTAAATAACAGATGTGTTCCTCTTGAGTAATGGCTGACAGGTGAAACAGCTCCACAAGAAAAATCCTTCATTTTAAAACGGTATATTGTGTCCTATTCAATGGATTTTTAATGAATGGAGTCGACAGCCATTGTAAAGTTCACAGTATGATTGTATGATAAAACAGTGTTGTGTTTTCCTACAGGACGCTCGCTCTGAGTAAGAGACGGCCGGTGATCATGACTTTATACAAATGAACACGTTTATTCCTGATGGATCTGATTTAATAACAGCTTACAGTCCAACAAGAGCAATTCATCTGCAAGACAAACTAAAGCTAAACTGTCCACGATCAGACAGAAATGACTAAAGATGATCTGACGCGTCACATATCCTGAGCGATCGAATCAAACGACACGCAGGATGAACAGCACAGACTCTGACAAAGACGAGAAAAGCTATTGATCTACAGGAAGACTTGAACAGCAAGGTCAGAAACACATTATAAAAGCCTAATTTATATCAATTAAAGCAGAATTCTTCTTTTGTCCTTTAATATGATGGGTTAAAAGTCTCTGATTTCTTAATGTAGAGAAACAGATAATAGGTTTTTATCATTATTCAACAGCTCTTGATAACAGTGTTTAGATAAAGACTATAAATAATATTGAAGCTGTTGTCTTGGTAACTGTGGTAATATACACCCGGTTACAGTGATTCGTTTCATCATCCTGTCTGTACAGTATCTCATCATTACATTAAGACAGATTGGAGAGAAATGAATTGTAAACAAAAACAACACACACAATGTACAGAAATAAAAATGGAGTTTAACACAAAATCAGAGAGAAAGATACACATGTAAAATGCTGTCAAATGCAGTCATCTCATCTCAACACGTTCACAACACATTTATCCTGTTTTTACCTCAGCTTCAGGAGCGTTCTGCCTTCACAGACATCATCTACACAATCTTACTGTGAATACAGTTCTATACAGACAACAACTCACATGCTAAACTACAGTCTAAGAGACATCACACATATTATAATATTATCATGTCTAAATTCATATTTTAGTAACATGTGATGCTGCCCTGCGATTTAGTCCTGTTGAGTTGTTTGTGTGTTTTGTGTCATTGTGTGTTGTTGTGCAGTAGTGATGGATGACTCTGATGATACACGCTGAGCCAATCATCTTTACCTGCAGTTATTTGTCTCTCAACACTGATAAAATAACAGCAGAAATGACTGATTCTTCCTCCTCTGAAGGTGTCGTGACACGCGGCGTGTGAGGCAGGGATTGGTACCGTGAGAGTTGTGTGTTCTTCTCTTTCAAGTGTTTAGCAGCTTTGAGTCTTGTAAACATCTGGCCACAGGTGACCTGTGTAGTTATTTCATGGTGGATTTGATTTCACAGTGATTCTGGACGTCGCTGTATTCCTCATGTCACAATACATACATGAGTATATTTCTAGCAATAGCCAAAAATACACGATGTGGGTAAAAATGATCAATTTTTCTTTTATGCCAAAAAGCATTAGGATATTATTTAAAGATCATGTTCCATGAATATATTTCCTAAATTTCGATTTTCTCAATATTTTGAATTTCTGCACCCTCAGATTCCAGATCTTCATATAGTTGTATCTCGGCCAAATATTGTCCTATCCTAACAAACCACACATCAATGGACAGCTTAATTATTCATCTTTTAGATGATGTATAAATCTTAATTGTAAAAAATGTACACTTATGACTGGTTTTGTGGTCCATGGTCACATATGTGACCCCATCTACATGATATTATTGAGTTAGATAATCTACATGATATTCATTGAAGTCTGTGTAAAGAACGGTTAACCTCCTATCCAAACTGCTGGGATTGTTATGGTTAACGGTCGAAAATATGACTGTACAAGGCTCAATATATATATATATATATATTCATATTCATAAGTATAAGAACTGGACTGTAACTTTATTGACAATTTCATTTAAAGAATTATAATTGTTATTATTGCTGCAAATAGTTTTCAAAAAGGTTATTTGTTTTTAAAACTGAAAAAGCCTTTTTACAGTATGTGTGTGTGTGATAATGAATGTGATGTCATTACCTTTGCTCCGCCTTCTGCCTCTGTGTTCAGTGTAGAACTTCATCTGATTGTCATCATCCATCTCAGATCCAGAATCACCCTGACGACTGAACACACCTACAGCTGAGAGAGAGAGAGAGAGAGAGAGAGAGAGAGAGAGAGAGAGAGAGAGAGAGAGAGAGAGAGAGAGAGAGAGAGAGAGAGAGAGAGAGAGAGAGAGAGAGAGAGAGAGAGAGAGAGAGAGAGAGAGAGAGAGAGAGAGAGAGAGAGAGAGAGAGAGAGAGAGAGAGAGAGAGAGAGAGAGAGAGAGAGAGAGAGAGAGAGAGAGAGAGAGAGAGAGAGAGAGAGGAGAGCTATTAAAAACTAAAGCCATATGACACACATAACATCAGAATCCCATCTGCTGGGTTAGTAATTTACAAAATGTTTCACATAACTTTCATGACTTTGCTCGACATAAAAGCGATTGAATATGAGAAGATGAGAAGTAGGTGGACAGCAGGGTGAAATAGAAGCTGAGATACAGAAGTTCAGCTGACCGTCTTATGAATCCCAGTTTCTGTTAGAGAGAAAGATGATCAGATGATTCAGATGATGTGACATCAACAAAAGAAGAAAGAACAGATCACTGAAGACACAATCTCATTCTTTATTTCCAGAAGAAGTCTAAGTTTGGAGGTTTTTCTAGCTTTCAGGTGATGTCCTCCATGTGGATTTCCTGCGTGACTGGTTTCATAATTCAGGTTTTCCTGCTGCAATATTCCCTGTTTCTGAATGCAGTTGGGCTTTTCTTCTCTTGAAGATGTTTAACCACAAACTCTACAAAGAAACATCATTCCTCAAGTAAAAGAGACACCTGCAGTGATTCAACTTTTACACACTTCTCTCTTTCATCTCATGCTGGAGAAACATATTGTGTGATGTGTCTGAAAGTCTCTACATGACCAGACAGTTTCTACCTTTACAAATTCTAGATGTTTTCCAGAAACTCAAAAAACCCATCTTGGACATAAATGACAAATTGTTGGTTAGTTTAGGTGCATGTGTCTGTTTGTTTAGGTTTTGAGTATGATCTATCTGTGATGTCACTATGACATCACATTATCTAACTCCTGTCACTTCATTTATCTACCCGTCTGTCTCTTCAGATGGTGTAATGTGTGTTACAGACATCACAGATAAGGTTAGCGTTTGGTTGAGCTGTCACATAAATGAAATGCACTTAACATTAATCTAGTATGTTTATGTCTCTCCTGAAGAATAACTGTGTGTGTGTTGATGGAAATTAAAGGAAATGAGAACAGCATGAACATGTGAATGCATTAGTGTTTACTGATGTAGCTTCATACAGCGGTTATCAAGTCTGTTTTACACTTTGACTTTGACTTGAACATGTTATTAATCTAGATGTTTTACTTAGAAAACAATATTACACAAATCTTATTAGATCTTATCTTATTTGTCATATTAACAACTTATCTTGATTTCCTCACCAAATTCTGAAAATATACTTTCATGAGATGCTCTTTCAAAATGAAAGTAAAACAAGACGACGTTATCACTTTACTTGTGCAATCCTACAGCAACGCCAGAACACTGATTTGTAAGGAATAATCATCAGTATCATTTAGTGCCGTTGACTGTAAAGTGTTTCGCATTGCATTTCTCCATGCAGATATTTCCAGCAAAACACGTCTCAAGGTCTAAAAACAGAGCAAAGACAGAACTGGATCGACAAAGCCAATTACCAGCCGAATCAACCCTGATGCGAGAGAGAGAGACGAGACTGACCGACTCCATCGTGAACACGTACAGAAAACACAAAGATCAAAGCTGAACTGAATGTGTGTGATGTTAAAGAGAAGAGACAGATGAGGAAACAGAAAGATCGGTTAAATAAGAAAGGTCATTTACTAAGAGCTTCATGTAAATGCAGAGCGAGAGAACGTCTGTTTCTGTTTCCTATTCCACAAATAAATCGTGTTTAGGAAAACAAAATAAGCATGTATGTGATGAAATGGTTTGTGAAGCAGGCCGTGTGAGTATAGAGCGAATGGAATTAAAGAGCTTTATAAAGTCAAACACTTTGAATAGTTTTATCATTTATTATCACTTTTATAATGATAAACTAGACTGTAAGAGACATCTACATCATGTCAATGATTTCCTTCTGTGCAACACAACATCCAAACTGAGTCAATGACTATGAGCTAATAAATAATCAAACAAGAATGAATTATGCTGCTGTAAGGTTCCTCTTATAAAAAATGCAAGATGTGATATTCAAAAAGAAGATATTACACTGCAGATGATGGTGAAATAACCTCAGAATTGCAATACATAAAGGTGAAAAATGTGAGAATAAAAAATAACACGGCAAGAAAAGCAAAAAACATAAAACGCATCACAATTCTGTCCTTATGTGTGTTGATCTAAAGTGAGTGAAAATAAGAACACAAATATTCTGCATTTACTGTGTTAAACCTGAAGATCATCAGGTCTATAAAGAGTGGAGACACAGGATTGAATTTAATCAGATTCATTACTGTCTTTACTATAAATAAAAGATGAAGATGAGCAATAAAAATTGTATGGATATGTTTATAGATGTGCTGAAATCCTATTGATTCATATTTTTCCTTTTTCGCTGTTGGTTTCTTAATGTTTTCATTAGTTTTCCTTGCGAACATTTTCTGGGAAAAAATCCAATTTGCTTTGATTTTCTGCACTTGTACGATTTCTGAATAAAGAATTGTGTTTTAAAGACAATAAAAGCACTTTTCTCTCTGGAGACTTTCAGACGCAGAACAGATGGACACAGAGACTTTAATTGTTTAATTGTGAGAAAATGAGGAGAAATGACACAGACGGAACAGCCTGTGATTCTTTCTTCTTTTATCTCAACAAATCGTTCCTCATGGACCATCAGTAAATATTACTGAGCTGATTTAATTTAACACAATGCAAAGCAATGAAAGATCAAGTTATTCAACAAGAATCTGTGTTCTGTAGAAAGACAAAAAGAGAAAAGATGCCGCTGAGAAAGATCTTTGAGATCATACATGAGAAGAGACAGATGATCGTGTGGATTCATGCTCACATTACACACCACACTAATAATGAAGTCATAGCAAATTTCATTTCTTTCTTAAAAATGCTTTTAAGCAAAGACCACATGTACATCAGACGGTTCTGCTCATGAACTCTTATGATCAGAGTTTCCTCAATGAATGAAAGCTTTTCTTCTTTATTTCTACATCATGTCTACACTCATCATCATGATATATCTAGTTTTGACTGTATGGTTGAATAAAGAACCTTTAACATGTAAACAAGCTTTCTGATTCATTAAAGGTTCTTTGTTGGACTATAGAAAGTATAAAAATGATTGATCATCACATGTCATCACAGTTACAGCACTTTTATTTTTCACATGTAGCTGGTTGTTGTTTGTCTGATATCTTTCTATTTCAAGCTCACATTAATTTACTCACTGTTACCTGTCATGATCTATTTACAGCAGTATGATATGAGAGGCTGGACCGTACTGTAATATTTACTGTATTTTTCTCTGATTTACAGTATATAGTAACACATACACTACACCACATTTACAGTTAGTAAAATACAGAACAGAGCAGAGAAAGGCGTAACATTCGAGAGATTACCTCGATCTCTTTTTACTCTACAGGAAAGATGCTGATGTTTCACACATTCTAGTGCACTTAAAAGAAAACATCATTTGCTGTTTAATTTGTTAGGAAATGTTTACATTCATAAAAAACTGGATTATGGCTTTTATTTCTCACTGTTAGATTAGAAAGATGAAACATTTCTTTAACATTATCAGTCGACACAGACAAATCCAAAAGTGTAAAAATGAATCATTCAGAAATCTGCTTCCAGCCTGATAAACACATGAACATTAAGATGAACAGAACTCATTTACTTACAGACGTCTTAAAGATTCACTTACCAAAACACACTGTTCAAGTTTTAAAAGAGCAGATGAAAAACTACTGGTGACAAACCTTAATGACCAACATCATCACAAGCCTTAAACACACAAACATCCAACTAAATAAACACAAATCTTCCACAGACAGAGTAAAGAGCGAAAGACAAGTCATTCTGATTCTCTGATCATACACTACACATCTCTTTTCTTCAGTGTCTCTTCTGACAGATGACTGTGGGATTACTGTGTTTTGTGGAGACACAATAGAGTTTGTGTATTTGTGAATGCTGGCAGCCGGAGACATTAAATCCTGCCGGCACAGAAAGAGCCAGACAGAAACTAAAACAACATCTGTGTCTGTCTCAACACCTACAGACTTCATACTGTATTTACACAAACAATTCAACAACGAAATATAATAATACACTAAAACACATTAGCAGTCAATTAAATGACACAACACTAAAAGATTGATCCAGTCCGGGACTTCATCAGCTGTCTTAAAGAAATTCAATTCAAATCTCCTTAAATCTTTTATTGTGTATTGATTGTTGTATAAAAGCAATGAAGTTTTCACCTATAGTTGGCCTATAGTCATGACTAAATGAAGTAAAACATCTAAAACCTCTCCTACTCAAAAGTTCTATCAAAAATTTCAATGAATATTGAATAATTAACTGTTGTGCCAATTGAAAAGATGGAACAAATCCCTCGATCATTGTGAACTGGAGACGTTTCACAGTTTGCAGTAACGTTTGTAGTCTGATCTTTACTGTCTCTTTCTTTGTTCTTTTATTTTCTTCTCTTTTCTCATTATTGAGCGTGTAGCGAAATCTCTTCATGTGCCCAACAGTCACACAGCATCTCATCTGATCTCTATCCTGACCGCTGGTGCCCTTCACACCTCTCTCTCTCTCTCTCTCTCTCTCTCTCTCTCTCTCTCTGTCTCTGTCTCTCTCTCTCTCTCTCTCTCTCTCTCTCTCTCTCTCTCTCTCTCTCTCTCTCTCTCTCTCTCTCTCTCTCTCTCTCTCTCTCTCTCTCTCTCTCTCTCTCTCTCTCTCTCTCTCTCTCTGTGAGGGTTCAGGTGGGTCAGCATCACACCTGCTCGAGCCGAGCATCAGTCTGTTGTAAAGTCACATTCAGAATCACAGACACTGATCAGACCCATGAATCACCAGTTAATGCTCAAATACATGACTCGCATGACTACTGCAATCACACAAGCAAAGACAATGACAAAGACATGTTAAATGTGATTCTTTATCTGTGAGGAACTGAATATTCAATAGTCAATAATATTGTCATGTGATTATAACCCATCTGCAGTT
>CM032795.1:2080000-2155000 GCA_019155185.1 Beaufortia kweichowensis | reverse complement strand
AAATATATATATATATATATTGCACCACATTTATACAGAGAGAGATGAATCTAAACACAAGCGGTTTGGAGAGAGTTTAGTTCAGGTCTATAGTCGAGGCTGTTGATGTCTGATCATCTCGTCTATGACACAAAACATGTGTCTGAAAGAAATGATTTTCTCATTACCACACCATCATCATGACTCATGTACAAGCCTCAAAATCTCAAATCAAACTGTGTGACACGTTAAGAAGTGATGTGATTTTGTGAGCTTTTAATAATTAAACAAGCATATTTATAGTCAGTATCTCACTTCTGTACTCATGCAATGCATTCTGGGATTGTGGGGACAGTAAAAGCTCTCACATCCTAAAGCATCTAAAACTCTGTATACTCTCTTCTAATGCTCTTCTTCCAGTAATATGATGCTTTTCTGTTTGTGTCAGGAGACCTGTGAGCTCAGATGCTCGTCTCTCTCTGTCACGGGTCACATCAGCACTAAACGCTGTATATCTGCTGACCGTCCGTCAATCACATCACTGTCTGCTCTCGTTTAATGAAAACAGATGGAGTCTTGCTGCAGATCCATAACAGAGAAATTCATACATTATCACTTTCAGCTTAATGAAGCTCAGTGAACATTCAACCCAAAATCATCAGCTGGAATTCAATCCAGATATTTAGAAAAAAGTAAGATATTACATTTACACTTCTGCATTATACAAACAGACATGCAGGGCATTAGACTATGTGCAAGGTGCAATCTTCAAACCCATGCCTTTAGTGTTGCTAGCATCATGCTCTTAACTGAGCTATAGGGAAGCTAAAAATGCTCAACACAAAAGGTTAGTTTTGCATAAACACACGTATCAAATCTTTCAGTTGTGTAGTAAGACAGAATCTTGTCTGTGTGCCGTACACTAAATCACAGCTAATGTCTTATATTGAACAGAGTGTTTGTAAAGTGACTTTAATTCTCACAGATATTTTTCTGGAGGTGGTGATTTTCTTCTCTTGAACACATGGGATGAACCGCTGCTTTATTCACAAATTGTTTTTGCTATATGCCAGGCATAAATTAAATTTGCTGTTTGGATGGAAACACGGCTATTTCCTTATCCTCGAGTGGCTGCAAATGCAAACATGAGTTGTTTTATTTGAATATTAGAATGAAGTGTCTCAGCAGCGAGCGGTTCCTCTCAACTGTTCCAAATCTTAATCTGCTTAAGAGTCCAAACCCGCATGTAAATTCATGCAGATGTTCAGCGGGAGGAGAGGAACTGTGAAACTGCAGCGTCAGACGCAGAGGTATTAACATACACACACGCTGACCGTGTCTCGTGAAATATTTCACTCCGTATTCTCTTCCTTTGCTTCTTTTTTATAATCTTCTGACAGCATCATGATGGAGGAAAGCTCACGAGAGAAACGGGGCTTTAATAAAACAACAACATGAAGAGATGCTGATGTGTGTGCGTATCAAACCTCTGTTGTGTGTTTGTCCTCTCTTGCGGCCGGTGGATGAGCTGTGTGTGATGTTGTGGAAGTGTGTTATCTCCATACTGGTGTTAGTCCTGAAACTGTCCTTAAACCTCAGCATCAGAGTCTCCACGCTCTCCTGATCCTGATCCAGCGCTGAAACACACACAACACACACACTTCTGCTTAAAATCTGCTGGATGATTTATAACATGAGGAAAAATGCTGTAGTCACGATTATCTATTTCTGTATTAAAAAGATAAATGAGCGTGAGATGATATACTCTATAAAAGAGAAATGAGGTCACGTGAGTTCTGCACATCTCTATCATGACATTCACCTTGTCTTCAACACGCGTTACGTGATCTTCATCTTATCATGAACATGTTCTTAAAGAGACAGAACCGCTTTAAACAAACAGCTCAAGGATTAGCATGTTTTCTCGAGTTATTTATGCAAACATGACGGCATGTATTTTTAGGCGCAGCACTTATATGAGGACATACAGAGAGAGACGCATCGTGCCGTGAAGTTTGAGCGTTATTTCCAGCAGGCAGAAAACCGGAGTGCCTCAGGGGACCGCGATGACCCATCTGAACATGTTCTGGCCCATTTGCACCCCAGCAGAGGCATTACATACAGAAATAAAGTTCCCGCTCTTATTGTCTGCTCCAGGAACTGAAGGCGGGATGAGATTTATCTCCCACCTCCATTAGAAAGCCCCAGAGCCGCCCGCACTGCATCACAACTTCAATTAACTCCAGCTATGAAGAAGACTGAGATCTCAGCAGAGGTGTAATGATTCTGGACAGGACCGCTTTCATCCCCTGAGGGAGATCTCACAGATGACTGAGACCGCTAATGACCGAAGGTGAGATTTATTTTTATTTTACACAGTTTTAATGCTGCACTTTTACTCTGTCCAGTTAACATCTGCATATTTAATGTGAACACCAGACACGAGATCAGCATGTAAAGACCTTTAACCATCACGTTTACACTAAATCACAACTTAAAACCAAACAGCCAAAGTGAAACATCTGTGTCTAAACTATTTCCAAAGTAACACAAAAATAACATTTTAAATAACTTCTAGTTTTGTAGTGAAAGAAATGATTAGGTTTGCACAATTATATCTTATTTCAGACATATGCTCGAGGTCAAATGACCTAAAACTGAATGTTTCTAAGAACTGAAAAATTAAACTATTAGTGTCCAAACACTGTTATCCTATAAATGTAAAAAAGATTTAAAATGTTGTTAAAATGCTTTAATTCAACTCAATATAGATTAGTTAGAGTATGTAACGGTGTATGTGGCTAAATTCTGATATATATGATATATATGATATATTATGCATTTTGTTCTGTTAATAAAGCAAATTCTAACCAACATAGTCCAAACCCAATCTCTAAAGTTGTAATCTAGTGTTTAGAGAGTTTTCAGTATCAGCAGGAAACACCTGAGGTGCTCTTGATCAAGACCCATTAAACCCAGTTACTCCCAGTGGTCACAAAGCGTCTGCTAAATGAATAAATGCACTTGTAAATAAACATCTTCCCTAACCCTAAAATCTGATGATGTGAAACCTTCAGTTCATAATCTCTGCAGATGGAGAATAAAGTGATCTTCTCGGGTATGAACGGCTTGTGTTCATTAATAGAGGTTCAGATATACGGCGGTACAGCAGATCATACTGTGTTCCTCAATAGAAGATTAAAGCTTTTGATTCAATTTGAAGGTTCTCTGTCGGTGTTGATATTGCTGTTGTATTCTCATTTGACTAATCTCTCGCTGGGGTCGACAAGACTATTGTGAAAATGCTAATTTCTCTAAATTCATTTCTAATGGTGCCTTATGTATTTGGCAATCCAGAGGAGAGCTGAACGCCGGTCTCTGCTGAGAGAGATTGTTCATCCACACGGGAAAGATTCATTCTCTCCTTTTATCAAAACACAGCTGAAAATAAAAACATGAAAATAAATAAACGCTAGTGCTATTTGGCAAGTATTATACATTCACTGCTGAAAAATAACACTATACTTCCAAATACTTTCACAAAACACCATCAAAATTCTTTTCACTTCAGAGGATAATCATACACCTTTGTGTTTCTTTAAAGCCACTGATCACAGATGTGCTAGAACAACAAAAAGATTTTTCTACATAGAAATAGAGTATGTGTGTAGTTGACAAATGTCTGTCTTATGGTGTGACATCCAAAAAACTTTAAGAATTAAGATAAATCTTTCTCATACTATGTGTAATTCTATGAGTTTTTCTTTGACATTTTGCACATTAATGTACATGATACTGTATATCATCTGTTTCTGAGTGTATATTTTACTGTATATAATATAATACCGTTGAATCTACTATACAATATGCTGTATATGATACTGTATATGATCCCATATATTACACTGCATATAATACTGTATATAAGGCCGTCTACGCTGTCTGTATATGATACTGTATATGCATGAGACTGTATATGATCCCATGTATTACACTGCATATAATACTGTATATAAGGCCGTCTACGCTGTCTATCTGTATATGATATGCTTGTTACATTTCTGTTCAATACTCTTTTAAGAGTATTTGTTAAAGAATTGTTTGGATCTCTACAGATAAACTGAATATGATAAGATACATTCACAGAAAGACACGGCGTGTGCTGTTACACATGAGGATGAAAGCGTGGTCAATCTTGTGTATGCATGTATGGTAATACTCAGTATTCTCTATAGAGTCTTTGAATGTGCTCATGACTAATCCAGCCGCAGCTAACCAAACAAATGAAAACCAGACAAGATCCATTTAAATCCTGCCCTGTCGTAACTGAGAACCTGACGTAAGACGGGAGGTTAACGGCCGCATGAATATTTCATGTCCATGACCCGTGTTTGTTCTGCTGGGATTCAGAAAGAAAATCTGAATCCAGGGTCTCGGCTCTTTAGACGCCGATCGTTCACCGCTGACGGCTCTCTCCGTGTCCACCTTGCCAGCGCTGTCACAGGTTATTGATCCAGTGTTTATAAATGCAATCTTTCAATAGCCCTTCTGTTATCTGTGCTTAAACAGAAATCATTGGGTTTATTTGGTGGCTGTTTTCGTATGTCCACTTGTGTAATCATTCAGGAAAGATTTAATCAGCTAATAGATTCTTATAGAGTAAACTAAAGAGGCCAGAAACACTGTTAAATATTCAAAGCGTTTGATAGGACTCGAGGGCCGTATGAGCAGAAGTGAATATATGAAGAGAAACAGATCTTATAAAAGAGCACAAGACTGAATGAGATGAATAATCAGATAATAACTGCTGACACAGGGTACGAGTAAAGAGCTGTGGATGGATTTAAAACAACTTTATATTAGAACTAACAGCATGTAAGAGGCTGAACACATCTATTAACACCTAAAACAACAGAAACTCAAGTAAATACAGCACTTCTTTACACACTGCTAAAACATGTCAACACACTCAACATGTAATCACACAAAAGCTTCTTTCTCTGTAACAAATAAACTACACTACTGTGGATTCCTTTAAAAACTGTTTCTCTGGGTTTTACTCGTCCTTGTTGAAACATCTGAAAAGGGTTTCATCCCTGTACTGCACATGAGTAAAACACAAGACACTTTAACACACATCATTACTGTTTATTCTCTTTTCACATGAGTAAAAAACACCTTCAAACATCAAATCATCCATCATCGTGATTTGGGCTGAATGGGTCACAAATGGTCAAAAGCCACTTTTTTACAGCATATTCAAACATATCCACTATAGAAAGTGTGTTTAAAACAAAAAACATTAGTGACTACTCCTAATAGACAGGATCATATTTTCTTTTGCCTTCTATATTTCTTTATAGTTATTAAAAGATGCATGTAAATGTATTTTGCCATGTTAACTATTCTACACATGTGCACTTCTAGCATTGTCTCAACAGAGTAAAAGAGACCAAAGAAACCCTCGACAGAAATCACAAACACATGAAACAATCTTTACTACTTCATTATTTCAATTAGAAGTTGTTCTAAACACATTGCTGTATTGTGCTGGGAAGCTAAAGATGACATTTCTTCAGGAAGCTTGTAGTAATGTGAAAATCTTCACCTGTCACACCAGCGGTGAAATGATTTGAGGCGATGTCACGGAGCGATCTGCATGAGACCCGAAGCCAAAGTCCAATTCATTTAGTCACGTGTGATCGGCCTGCCAGCGGTTTTCTGCCCTTTGTTTCTCCTTGACTCTCATCTTATCTCTCTGGACTCTTATCAGCACAGACAGCAGCTTTAAACAGTGTCTTTAGGAATTGGACACAGGCAATAGCAGCGTGTCCAGCTCCAGAACTACATCTCAGTGGAATGATGCCAGCAAACCCTTCAAGATAATCCACCAAACCCACTCAGAAGATTGCGAGAGACCCCGGGGGCTCGGCGAGGGGACGGCCTGAATTGTTTGTTTGGGCTTAAGTGTTGTGTGCTCTGACGGGTCCCGCGTGGAACGGAAGAATGTCAATTACCCGCTCGAGACACAAGAACCAATGCCGGGATATAACCAAACACAATCTGAAGAACAAGACATCAAGCAATAAGAGAACGAGACGTACAATAAAGATCACAGGAGTGACGGTGAACATCTAGAAACGTCTCTCATGAGAGATCGTCAATGTCAGGTGACGGTTTAAAGGAAGATCTGTGTTCAGAAACGTGTTATAAATCCCACAAACATCAGAATGTGTTTAAGATAAACACACGTGTGTTCATTTATGTAAATGTGATGAAAACATTATAAAAAATATCACATGAACAATAAGTCCAAGAACACTTTAATAACATCAAAACTTGCTGTGTTTGACAGAAGAAAGTCATACGGGATTATACGACATGAAGGAGATTAAATGATGACAGAATTTGTTTTTATGTGTAACTCCTCGTGTTTTTTATAGATTTGAAGAAGCAATATCTTGAGATATCTTCCAGTGTTTTTCCTGAAGAGGACATGTTTATAGACGTCAGTTCCTCATCTGATCTATACTGAACACACACACACACACATGACTACTAAATCACATGTTAAAGCTGTCTGGCTTTATAGAGAACAGAAGAGGCTCGTGCTTTTCTCAGTCTGTTTTGTTTGAGACATTCAGCAGCAGGTACAGATTCATCGTAATGCTGTTCAGGCCATATTATCTTTATCATCCAATGCTTCCCTTTGCATTTATTTATTTACTTACATTACAATAATAAAACTACAGTGATGATAATAATGAAAACATTCATAAAAAGTGTCCAATGCAAAAATAATAATCATGAATTAAATATTTAATTAATTTAATTTAATTATAATAAATAATAGTTATGAACAGGTGTAGGTGTAATTGTTTGAGTAAATCTGCTTTTAAAGGTTTAATTAAATGTGTGATTTGTTCTCTTCTGCATCTTGTCAACAGAACAACAGCATGTGTGATGTACAGATCAACATCTAAAGGTAATCCAGAAGAGCTTTAGTGAGCGTCTGTCAATAACAACACATCAGAAACACACCGGCTCTCCACCTATACTTCCTGTCAATACAGCCTTAACTATAGCAACAGCACCATCACACATCACTACAAATGATCAATCACAATACCTGGTTTATGACTCATTATCTCTTTTCTGTATTTATTTATTATTGAGTTTCTCTCAAATGCAGTCTGGTTTGATCATTTAACCTCTCATCTCTCCAGTACAAACAGATATTCTTTTCTTCATTAGCCTGGGTGATAAATTGCTCAGTTATTCTCTTCTGTACCTTGTAAACTCTTTTTTTTATATATATATAAAGGGTACAGCTCAAGTTTTTTAGCATCATGTAACTTCATAAATGGTTTAAACAGTCTTACTAAAAATATATTCAAAATAAGATTCACAAATGCACAACTTTAATAACATGTGCTGGATTTCCTCCTCACAATGATCTGTGCAGGTGTGTTTCTCTCATAAAGGACTCATGTGATGTTATTTTAATCGATTTATTCTGTGAACTTAAAAGCATTTGCTTCACACAATATACTTATAAATGGCCAATGCAGTAAATATCTGGATATTAACCATTTTTGATATCACAAGCATATATGAAAGATATAATGATTTGAAAACACATTATAAAATCAATTTGGATATGTACAAACATTCAGAAATGTGTAAATACAGCTGTCATGTCTGTATTTATGAATCACATTTTGAAAATGTGAATTTGCTTATGCAGTTGTGAATCATAATTTATACATTAATTGAGAATTTTTAATTTAAATTGAAACTGTTCTGATGACAAAAAAATAAAGAAGACTGAAATAAAGTGAGAAATAAACCAGTTAGACATGTTTTATAGATTAAGATAAACTAATACAACAAATTCATTTAACACATCCAGTGCTATACTATGTGACATGGCTTAATGTTAGTTCAATCAGTCTGGACTCCCATCAGTTTTTCAATAATATTATGATTTTATTAAAAAATAACCACTTAATTGTTATATTATGATTACAAAAAACCCCTGAGAACATGACAGAAGATGAGAGGTCTGCTATCCATCTATAGTTTGTGAAATATAAATGTGTGTGATGTCTGCAGCTCTCATACATGAATGAACATCATCTCTGAATCACAACTCAACTGTGTGTGAAGTGTAATAATCAGCTTTAATGAATGACCAGTAAAGATAAACCTTACAAATCATCTCACAATTTAGTAAGAAATGATGATCAAAATAAACCTAAAATGTATTCTAAAACTATGGCTATTTATTTACAAGAGAGCCAGATCTTATAGAGAACAAACCTTCAGCACACTTGGGTTTCCATGAGACCTGTACTAAACTGGGTTACTGGTACCTAAAACCAGCTAATAGAGAGATGTGATCTGACCAGAAATGAGCAGCGGTTTTAATGAAATAATGATGATCATGTGCATCAAAATACTGACAGAACCTGAGCTAAAGTTTCATGCTTTCATTCTTCTTTTGTTGTGGATGTCATGTTTCACATGAGTGTAGTACTAACAGACTTCTTATGATAAGATGTTACATTACAACCAGTTACAATGCATCTAAAACTCTCTGAAGTCATCTTACAATAAAACGTTTATATATCTTTGTAATATTTTTTGAAATATCACATTTCTTTATAAATGGCATTAGACCGGCTCTGTTTCTCATCACAAAGATCTCAGTCGGGAGTTTGGTTTAACGTGTCATGTGGTGATCCATCAACGTCCTGCTAATGTTATTAACTGCTGTACAGTACATGTGTTGTGAAATAACACACTGGATTCTCAAAGCAAAAACACAAACATGATGGAGATGGTAGAGAAAGAGATAAATCTGTCTTCAAAAGAGATCAAATCACATTCACTTCAAAACTCAGTATACAGGACACACGAGAGAAGATGTGTGATTTACATGAACCAAACCCTGGATTTATTCTAGTCAAAGTGCAGTTGTTTGTTTGGTAAATGAATCAGCATTAGTATTAGCACAGGTCATGGTAAGAGAGCTGTGGTCACTGTGATGAGACAATGATAAATGTGTAGTAAAATGTTCCTGTCGCATGCAGAACAATAGAGAAGAAGCAGTTTAGTGTTTGCTTCAGTAACTTCTAAAGGGTAATGAAGCCACAGACCTTCAGCATCTGGAGAAATCCAGCTGATGAGAAGTGACAGGCCGAGCCCATCGATCCGAGCGCTCTGGATCTCATGGGAAGAGCTTAATGGACGCTCAGCCCGGTCAGACAACACGCATGTCTGATACATGTCACTGCAGAATCATGAGCAGAGTAAAACGCTCTTTACCGTGACATTTAGACATTAGACAGCTCTCTTTTCACACATTACTATCAATATAACAATCAATCAAATTACAATAATTCAATCGATTTCTTTTACACAAAAGCACAATCCTCAAATGAAAGAAAGCTGATCTTTTGCGTTTAGAGATATGGGCGGGTTCATGACTTCAAAGGTACTTCAGTAATTACTAACACATGTACGGACTGAAATGAAGCAGAGACGACATTAGGCAAATGTAATTATTACAGCCCAGCAATTCATCAGAGCCGCAGATAATTCTGTTCATGGAGAAGGTGCCGTAAATGAGATCAGCTGTGTGATGATGTCAGAAGAATCCTATGATCTCTCTCTCTCTCTCTCTCTATTTACTGTACATATTACTGTATATGCTGTCTGAACTCCAGAACTAAAACTCCAGAATCTTTGTCTTACAGAAATGTTTTCTTGTCATTTGATGCTTTTAAACAGTATGAAGGAGTTCACATCTTTTCTGAACGCTTATTGATTAATTTAACTTCAATATTTACTCCGTCATCCATTTTAAAAACATCATACAAAACTAAGTGCATTCTTTCAAACCAAAGACTGAGAAATATTTCAGTCCTTACACATGAAATTTACATGTGCAAAAACACACATTATCACGTTTACAGTACGTCACTACATCTTTAACATGTGAGTCAATGGATTTTTAAATGGAAATTTATATTTAAATCCACACACTTCACGTGTTTTTGCACATGAGAAATTCATGTATATGTAAAAAATTTTTTTGTCATTGTAAGAGAAGTAAATTTGGGACTAAATGTTTGACTGGTGATGTAAAAGTAAAACATTTTTTACATTTACACATTTGTCAAATGCTTTCATTCAAAGTAACAAACAATGCATTCAATCCATTTTTAATGCTCGCTGGGATTAAACCCATGATCTGAAATGAGTACAGGAAGTTCATTTGTGATCACAAACATTCCTGTGAAGATGTGAAATATAATCAGATTTCAAGCACATATTTCACATCGTTCTGCAAGCCAAAGGCATGTTTTCATATTTTACTATTCAAGTAGGTCAACTTCACAGTAAGAAGATCTAATTTATGTACTTTATAAAGAGATTATAGAGATTGTGACTGGCTTTACAGCATATGTGTAATGAGACCAGCTGAAAACTACAATACAAACACATCTACAGACCTAACGCATGCAAATAAAGTGATAAACACGACAGAATCTGTGCTTTTAAATCCAGCAGATCTATTTACACGAGCTGGTGTGAATGATTGAACGAGGCAGATGGTGAAATGAACATTTAGACGATTCATCAGAAAAGAGCAGAGCAGCGATTTAACAAATCAATGAAAGAGAAACGCAGCAGCAGGTGCTGATCAGATCACGTCACATCTTCACATACAGCTGAAGAAAACACAAATGAGCCTCGCTTTAGATGATACTGACGCTATTGGAGTTAAAACACCTCTTTATTTTGAAATTAAAGACAAGATCTAGAGTGGTTAATAAACTATAAATAATGAAAATTCATTTGTCAAATATGCTTATTATGACACTGCAGCTCTAAAATATACTTACTAAACGAGATTAAACTCAATGATAATCTCTCTCATTACACTCACAGACAGAAAACACAACCATATACAACATCCCACAATGTACAGTAGCTTCATTTCATTCATGCTTTTATAATTATGCTTTAATCAACTCTTTTCAATAATGTCTGTAAATAATAAAACCTGAGGATCAGGTGAGTACATATACTGCTGCCTCAAAAACTCTTTTCATGAATAAAGTTTGATCACACATCAAGTACAGATAAAGTAACACATGAAATGTGCTTTTAATCATAATGATCAGCACAGCGGCGACATGATTCACGCGTCCATACGGAGTGCAGCGTGAGAAACAAGAATGTGACATTTCAAAACAGTCTGATTATAATGATGTTGGATTTCTTTGAATGAGTCTGTGAGTCTGGTCAGAAGATAATGTCCTCATGCCCTTTACATCACACACATCTACACACACTCAAGACATATCTGAATGATGACTGGTGAAAAAACAGACACCTGTGCGCACTCTCTCTGTCTCTCCCTCTCTCTCTCTCTCTCTCTCTCTCTCTCTCTCTCTCTCTCTCTCTCTCTCTCTCTCTCTCTCTCTCTCTGTCTCCCTCTCTCCTCCTCTCTCTCTCTCTCTCTCTCTCTCTCTCTCTCTCTCTCTCTCTCTCTCTCTCTCTCTCTGTCTCTCTCTCTCTCTTTATTTGTAGTTAAATGCAACGCATGTTGTGCAAATGCAACAGCAAATCAGGCCGGAAACACTGGCGACACATTCTCCAGCTTTAGTTTCACAGTGTTTTAGCACGTCTGCCCCCCGTGAATCAAATAGCAGGTGATGCAGCAAAGATCTGCAAGCCATAATAAAAAACCTTTTACTCATAATGAGATTTTATTTTTGTTCTTTCTTCTCTGGACACACTGCGAGTTCTGCCCTTCTCCAGCGTTTCACGTAGAAAATCTTCCTATATGCAAGAACAGAGAACAGTCACTTTTACTTTATTATTTTAAACTTCTAGACAGTTCTCAGACTGATTGTTTTGGTTATGGTGTTCAGATACTTTCATATTTGTGAGAGATTTTTGTGTTTCTCACTGTGGCCATGTGATGTGTTATTGTTTTTGACAACCTGAGCACATCCAGTAATAACTGAACTTATAAACCCTCAGAAAACAGCAAAACACACACGCGGTCATTTGTTCAGTCAGCGTGTGGGTCACAGTAAACCTGCGGGTCTGATATCATGTGACATGTGATTGTAAATGTCTACTGAAGCCTGAAATAAGGTCAGTGTTTGTCTGCTACATTCAGCTTCCTGTCTCACAGGAGTTTCTCCTGCTGGAGTGAGTATTGAAAGACTGAGCTGAGATCCAGACATGAGCTTTAGGGTCTGAATACTGAACACACATGTGAGTCACCCTGAAGAATTTCCATAGAAATATCTATAAAAACAACTTTAACCTTTAACCTTAACTTTAAACCTGTACAACTGTATTTAAAATCACTGATATAAGCTTCTCTCTCTCTCTCTCTCTCTCTCTCTCAGAAACACTTTATTCATCTGCAGTGCAGACCGCTGACAGGACAACAGCACAATGACACCTTTCATTCCTTCATCTCTATCAATATGAAGAGATTGACTTCTATCTATGCGGTGTTGTGAATAACTGAAATGTTGTCCATATATTTAAATCAATGATAACAGGAAATATTCTGTTCAGTTTCCCAATCATTCAGTTCAATCTAATATTAATACAGAATTCCTATACGACTCAATTTTTAAGTATTAGTGAAATATTAAACAGCACTGTTCTAGACGGGCTGAATCGTCTGTCTGCTGCTGAAGGCTGATATACTGTAGACTAAATCTAATCTGTTACTGAATACAGACCAGACAACATATAACTAATCTACATGTCCATCCGTCATTTACTAAGATTTACAGTATACTACAGAATTCAGCCATAAAAAGGTTTCATAGATAGACAATGTTGTTTTTGCAACAGTCTTCATATGTTGTCTAGGTAGAGTTTTTGGAACAGTGCTCATTTACATGTAGAAATATATTAGCCATTCATTCCTTCTTTCTCACAAATAAAACTGTGCTTGTAAATGAATGAATTGTAGGTGTATAAATATGACAGTGATGTGCAGAATACAGAATCTCTGCTGTCTCACCTGATTCCTCATTCACATCCGATGTGACTGACAGTGATGCTGAAATATTCCACCGTCAAACTCCCTAGACACATTTATATCCCACATAATCAATTATACACACCAAAAACCTGAAAATTACTTAACAGAGAGAAGCCAACCTGAAACACTACTGCAGAAAAACCTAAAAACCTTCTGATCACGAGTCCAACTCTAACCACTAGACCCACAAGACTAATCACTCACTCACTCACTCACTCACTCACTCACTCACTCACTCACCCACTCACCCACTCACTCACTCACTCACTCACTCACCCACTCACTCACCCACTCACCCACCCACCCACTCCACTCACCCACCCACCTTCCCCACTCACCACCACTCACCACTCACTCACCTACCCCACTCACCTCCACTCCCACCACCCACCCACTCACTCCACTCACCCCACTCACCCACTCACCCACCCACTCACTCACTCACCTCACTCACCCACTCACTTCACTCTCCACTTCACTCTACTCCTCACTCACTCACCCACTCACTCTCTCACTCACTCACTCAATTCCACCCACTCACTCACCCACTCCACTCCCACTCACTCACTCACCCACTCACTCACCTCACCCACTCACTACTCACTCACTCACTCACTCACCTGCTCACTTCACTCCTCCCACCACCTCACTCACTCACCCACTCCACTCACTCACTGACCCACCCACTTCACACCACTCACTCACTCACTCACTCACCACCTCACTCACCACTCACTCCTTCACTCTCACCCACTCTCACCCACCACCCACACTCCACCACCTCACCCTGGCCACTCACCCGCCACCACTTCACCCACCACCACCTCACACCACTCACTCACCCACCCACCTCCACCTTCTTTCACTCCACACCCACCCACTCACCACTCTCACTCACTCACTCACTACCCACCCACCTCCACTCACTCACTCACCCACCTCACTCACTCACTCACTCACCCACCACTCACTCACTCACCTCACTCTCCACTCACTCACTCACCCACTCACCACCCACCACTCACTCACTCACTCACCCACTCACTCACTCCACTCCACTCACTCCACTACCTCACCTCACTCTCACTCCACCCACTTCACTCCACCCCACCTCCTCACTCCACTCACTCACTCACCACTCACTCACTCACTCACCTCACCACTCACCAGCCACTCACCCGCCACTCACTCACTCCTCACCACTCACCACCACTCCACTCACTCACTACCACACTCACTCACCCACCACCTCACTCTCACCCGCTCACTCACTCCACCACTCACTCACTTCACCACTCACTCACTCACCACTCCTCACCTGGCCACTCACTCACACTCACCCACTACCACTCACTCCCACTCACTCACTCACCTCACCCACTCACTCACTCACCACCACTCACCACACCACTCACTCACCTCAGCCACTCACCTCACCACCACCACCACTCACCACTCACCTGGCCACACTCACTCACCCACCACCACTCACCACCAACTCACCCACCACACTCACCCTCCACCACCGCTCACTCACCCACCCACTCACTCACCCCACCTCCTCACCTCACCATTCAGCCTACTCACTCACCACCCTCACCCACTCACCCACACCCGGCCACTCACCTGCTCACCTCACTCACCTCACCTCACACATTTGCAGGATTATCCAGGGATTTGTTTACACGTGTAATTGGGTTCTTGATGAAATGACAGGGAAAAAGAGAAATTACAGCGTTCTTAAAAAAATACTGTGACTTTAACAACTGTGTAAACTAACAAACAGTGAAGAGATGAAGAAAATGACTCATGCTGTGATTGTGCAAACTGTTTCAGGATTAAAATGAGATTTCCAGAAGAATGTTCTTGTTTGTGAATGAAGAGAGATAATAGAATAAACTTTCTCATTATTTATTCTGTCCTAAACCTTCTTCTGTGCGTCATCATCAATCAGATAAAGCTTCATCTTCATTCACAGACACATGTCAATAACATCACCACAGACTCCAGACCAACACTGACAATGACATTAAAATGGGTTTTTTAAATGGGTTAAAACCTGGGTTTTCCTAAAACACTTTACTAAAGAGCTGTCTGATGCGTGACAAGCACAGAAAAGTGATTCTGAATGAATATAATCTACTATTTAAACTGGTTGAGTGAATGTTTCAGGTTTATGCAGCAGAGAGAATCTGTGATTCAGATGTTTAATGTAATAGCTGTCAGATGTACACACAGGGTTAAACACATACAGAAATGATACTCCTCTCTGTAATATCATATCAGTTTCTCTCTCCGGTGGAAAGAGTAATTCACTGGTCACTGAGGTCTTTCACACATGATTGGAGAATATTTCCCTTTTAACTCTTGAACATTATAATAAAAAGAAAGGATGAATTTCATTTCAAGATCAAACTTAATCATATCAGATAAGAAATATCAAGAGTTTCAGCAGGTCATGTGACCGTCTGCCATATTTGACGCTTCATCTGTTTAATCTATTTACTGGAAAATAAAGTACAAATGATTTATTTTCCTGCATGAAACACTGTCCGATGGTTTTCTGTGATCACTGACGTACAGCACTAATGACTGAATCAAACACAGACTGTCAAATTTCATCTCCACTCATCATGTGTCTCTTTTATGGGCGGTACCAAAGCAAACAGAGTACTCTTCTGGGAAATACTTTCTTCTTTTGCCGAGAAATTCATGAATAAGATGAATAATGCTGTGAGCTATCGGCTAATAAAAATGTCTGCACGCGCCGCCCATGTCTAATGTACCATTATATACAGACTGAAATCAGACTTTCCAAGCTTTATCTTCATCTTTCACATAATCATGATAGATAGACAGACAGACGGATGGACAGAAGAGTCTTATGAAGAATTCAGGTCATTGGCTATAATTATCCTGCGGTTGGCAGGTGACTTCACATCAAACCCCCAGACGAGCTCTCGTATGTCACATCAGACTCTCGTGAAGAAGAACATTTCTTATCCCATACAGAAATCACTTTAAAAACTCTCTGAAGATAACGTGAAGTTAGATTTTAATGTACGCTGGTTTCACCGCAGACACAGATGGATTTTGGTTATCGGTAACTCAGGTCTGTGTGAGGATTCAGAGATCAGTCGACATGTGCCATACTACATGTTTCTGAAATCAGGACCAAGAAAACACTACCGTGCCATCATTAAAACATATGGTAATGTCGATATAAAACAGCTTCTTACCTCTATTATCCATACAGTGTTTGTGATTGGCCTCTCCCATCACCTTCCCCAGACTGTCCACGCTGCAGGTTCCCTGACTGCACACGTCATCATCCAGATGAGCCTTTCCATCCAACATCTGTCCGGGCTGATCGTCCTCCTCGCAGTCACAGTCGTCCAGGATGGGCGTCTCACGGATGGGCACGCCGATGACCGAGCCGTGCTGGAGCGGCCTGGACCCGCGGTAACTGTCCCGACCCTGCGGCGGTCCCAGCAGAATAGACGGGATGTAATGGATCTCGTGCGTGGCCTCGGTGCTGGCGCTCTTCTGAGGAGCCCGACGGCGACGACACCACCGATGACGGGTGTACAGGACCAGCGTGAAGAGGAGGATGAGGAGAAGAAGAGCGATCAGACCACCCTGAGAGAGAGAGAACGAGAGATGTCAATACATCCTAAAACAGAAAGAAACATTAGCGAGACTGTGAGGTTATGAATGATGTAGAACTTTAAACTAGTTCTTGTGTGGGGTTTTTCTTCAGCGGTTTAATACTGAAGGTCCAGAGCTCATAAAACAGGTCAGGATGTATTGCAGTGAGGTGATTTAGCTCATTTCAGGGTGTGTCAGTGACATTAAAGAGTCGTGTGTGTGTAAAACTCTTATATCAGCAGCATACTATAATCTTTATAAACCTGAAACTATATTTAAAACAATTGAACTCAATGTCATTCTGCTCTGTAGAACATGTTTTCTTTCGTGTCTGTGTGAAGACATATTTGAATTAAATTGATTTCTATTGCACACTCTACGATTTTAAAGTGTTAAAAAACTTTATTTAAAACAGACTTTAGACAGATTTAGGAAAAAACAAACAACACATTTTAGAAGACACATAAGAGAAAGAAAAAGAGATCAAAGGAAGATTGAACAGAATAAAAGAGTAGTGATACTGTAAAATAATTGTGTCATTTTGATCTCCTTAAACTTTGAGAAACATTTTTCATCCCGTGAAATCAAAGAAAGATCATTTTTGATTATTAATGTTCCATCATCACAGATGTTCCTCTGACATCCCCGTCTCTTTTCTCTCTGCTACTATATAAAATGACTCGAGTGCTGTTATTAATCTCTGATTTTAAAAATTCCATCTTCATGAGGAAAAACAAACTCCTCTGAAATTACAGCTCACGCACTGCTGGCTGTCATAAATCATACAGCAGTAGATGGGCATTTTCAATGGAAACAAAGCCATTAATCTCCTGCAGCAGCTCAGCCAATGAGAGTAAACTTCCCTTACAGTGAAACACAGAGGAATGAGAGCGATCGAGTCCTTCTTTCTACTTCCCAACACTCCAGGGACTTTCTGAGCACAATATCTCTTGTCTTAAGCTGAAAACAATAGAGCCGGCTGGCAAACGCTGTGAATGGAAATGAAATGGTCACATACAGATAAAAGTAAAAGTATGAGACGGTGAGAGAAAACATCTCTTCATTTGAAACGTTCACACAATAGAAAATACACAAAGAAACTTCATGTAATACTATGGCTTTCTTTGGAGTATTATGTGTGGTATGATTGTGATACACTATTTGGTTTTATTTTAAAAGTAAAAGCATTTTATGCTTTTTTTAAAGCATAACCTTAAATTGTTATAATTTAAATAGTATGTTACCACATGGGTGTAAAAATACCCTTCAATCAAGAGCGATTCTCTAAAAACCTGCTTTATCATTTCACTTCCTGTTTTAGTGGAAAACAAGAGAAAAATATACAGATTATTTTTGCAGTGTTCGAACATCAACATAGAGATTATATGTAGATTATCAAAACTGTAAAGGATATATCCTGTATTACTGTAACTGTACCATGATACGCTACAGATCTCATTATAAACGGATGTTTTTCTCATTCATTTTGTGTTCTAGTTTCGCCTTCACCCATCAAACATCTGTCCAAACACCAAGAGGTCCTCAAACATCCAGAGATATTCTCTTTAAGAGATAATGAAGAATATACAACCAGAAAATGTGTGACAGATTTATGAGACCATCTGCTGTATTAGTAAGATTTGTGAAGGCGTTGCATTACAGGGACACAACCTACACAACTCAAATCCACCGAGAGGCCGTCTGTAGAGGACAATGAAACATATGAGCAGAAAACATTCGAATATCAGCATTAACAGGGTATGAATATCTGCTCATTACTCATGTATTATTAGTGAGGATTATTCTGGCACTCATCAGCGTTACGGTTTTCTGCTGCTTTTCTACAAAACCCCTAAAGTATTCCAATGATTTATAAAGCTATTAGACTTTATTATTTTCACCTGCTGGATGATGAAAATCTCCCAGCATGTGTCTGAAACCGCTCACTCTTTCACTATCCCCAATACAGTGAATGACATTTCAGTGACCGCATGAACAATTTCTTCACTCAGAATTTAGACAACACTACAAAATGGCCGACACCCTTTATAGTGCACTACAATATAGGGAATAAAAGCAATTTCAGACACAGCTCCAGTAAGCCACATCCCAAAAATGTATTATAGAGACTCAATGTCAAACACCCTAGCAATCCTCTGGAACACCTTAGCAACTGCATAGCAACGCACTAAAACCATTCTAAACCATAGCAACACCCTGACAACAAGAAAAACATTATTTCTTTAATAAAATGTAAACATGTGTAGATGTTTATATGTAACATTTAATGTATAAGTGTAAAGGTGTAGGTGACTCTCAGCATCATTCTGTGACCAGATCAACAAACTCCCACATCCACTACACACACCACATTCATCTAAATCACACCCTGCATAGACAACATTTAAAACATCATAATCTCACTGGCATACAGCTCTGGAGATTTATTCTTAGGTGTGATTTCTTTAGGTATGTATTTGGAGATTTCTCTTTAAATATAAATTAATTCAAATAAAACAAATGGTCATATATGTTTAGTGTGTAAGGCTATTAAATGAATGTTCATTGTAATGGAGAACTCGTGTGATATGGTTAAATAATTGGGTTTTGAATAAATTTGTAAATAAGAAATATAATTCATATTCAATTCATATGAATATATTTAATAATATCGACAGCAGTTTTGGCTGATTTGAGATTTTTCTTTTGGTAGCCCTGCCTGGACGAGCAGATTTGGACAGGGTTTGGGCAGAAACCAGTTTAACGGCAGTTTGTTCAGACTGGGAGACAGTTTTTCATCATGTATGAGTATGGTTTTGTGTAAGCCACACAGCTGCTGTATATAGTGTGTGTTTTTGGACCGAATGTTTCATGCAGACTGTGTGACATCTGTTCTGTCTGTGAGCCCCGGGGTGCAGGGATGTGCTGAGATGGAAGCGGTGTTACCCGCGGGGAACTCTGTACGGCTCTTACATGCGAGAGGGCTTATTAGAGTCGGAGTGGACTCCCGCGCCGAGCGCTGCGTGAGACGGTCTCTCCGCGCGGTGTGACGTTTAAGTGCCGGCTGTCTCCTCCCACTCCAGTCCCGACACCCCGTCATCCCTCTGTGTCTCACTTTATTTGCTTGTTTTCTCAGCGTTCGGTGTAAGAGACGGATCTGAAGTGAGAGAGGTTAGACCCCCGGCCGTACCAACACCGGTTGTGTTTAATAACGGCCTTTGAGGAATAGAAACACATCCCATAATAGTCAACAGCTTTTTAAGCCCTGTGTGATTGTCTGATTTTTTGTTTGGACAACAAATTCAAATTAAAATGGAAAATAAAAACAAGACAGCATGTCTTCACAATGGAAGTCTATGATACTGTCTATGTATGAATGCTAACAGATATGAATAACTCTTATCCTCTCTATCTGACCTGATCTGACATTTAAGTGAAATGTTTTATTAAACCTCCACTCCACATGATTGCATCCGCTCAGAGCCAATTCATATTTTGGATTGAAGTTTATGGTTTTGACCCGATTACATTTAGTTTAGTATCACAGGTGTTACTGTGTCCTGACTCGCTGTGTCTGACCCCGTCAAACACACACAGAGAACACAATCTGTCCACCTGTCGCTGTCAATCTGTCTGGACTGAGACGGTGATCTGTGGCCAGATTTGGCCGTCTCTTTGACTTACGCTCGGGTATTAGAGAAGAGTTACGAAACAGCTCGACACCGCAGACATCAGAGCGACAGATGTGACCTTCTTACACACGCTGGACAACAGAGAAATAAAGCGAAAATAAAGTGAGAAAGACGAGGACAGCAACTGTTTTCTACAGGAATTATTAAGGGACACTGTGAAGATCAACAAGACGGCAAAGTTCAGTTTCACAGACTTAAGATATCTGAAAATATAGGATTATGAAATAAATGATTATGAAGTGTAATTATTGATATTGTGTGAATATTACACATATGATAACACAGTAAACTTCTGGTTAACACTCTTATGTAGTCGAAACTTATGTAGTTTTTAATTTTTTTTTTGACAAAAAGGTAAATAAAATAAATGAAAAAAAATAACAGACAACATTTTTTTTCAATTAGATTCTTAAATAATTTTTTTGTTAAACTGTGTTGTGAAAATCTGAGACTATGTTTTCAGGTGGATTGATTTCCATTTATATTACCACAGTTTCATCACAAATATCATGGATAAACTAGGGTAATTTTTCATAAGGTTAACTTAAGTATTTAATGGTCTCAGATAAATGTCACTTCTCTATGACTCTATAGCTGTAGGTCAGGGGTCAATGCCTTCCGAAGTGAATCAACCAATGAGAATCAAGAAGCAGAACTACAGGTACCTGCAGTATGATAAAACACTCACTGATCTTAAGCGTACATGGATGAGAGGAACATTTATACATCTCTCTTAAAATGTAAAGTCTTACAGCTGTAATGTGACTAAATCTGTGTGATTTAACATGAACACATGGAAATGATGACAGAAGAGAATTCATCACCTTTGAACCCCGCAGCAGTTCTCCATAATGCATTATACATTTACAGAAGATAAAATATTTGTCTCCTAATATTTGTAAGTCGCTTTGGATAAAAGCGTCAGCTAAATGCCTAAATGTAAATGTAAAATCAGTGAATGTTGCTCAGAGGAATGGAGGTTACGTCTGTCCTCAATAATCATGTGCTGATGGGACGACACAGGCGACTGTTGTCCTGTTTCATCTCTATCATGTGCCAACACAACGTCATCATGAGTTTCTACAGCGAGACACGTAAAAACATTTACTGTGACAGACAAAACAAACATTCAACACGAGTGTTTGTGTGTGAAGAGGCAGAACTGGACCTTCAGACTCCTAAACCAATACACTGAGACCTCAGATCTATCAGCAGACTTCAGTATAAATGATCAGTATTCTCTCCACATTTAATACAAATAGTAAACAATAATAATATAACATTTATCAAAACTATGGAAGTTTATTTGTACAGCGCTTTAACAATATAACACTGTTTCAAAGCAGCTTTACAGCAGAATAAACAGAATGACAAACAGTGAAATATAAAAGCTCATTTAATAACTAAAATCTAATATCAGCTCAGTCTCCTAGTGACACTCCAACACTGAACCCAAACTCCATTAATGAATGTATATATATATATATATGGAGACTCACTTGGAGGGTCATTTCTCCTCTGACGCGTCACAGCTGCTGTCAGTAGTTTAATAAAAATGATTTGATTTAAAGTCGTGAACTGAATTTACTAAAGTTTGAAGCCGTGTAGATCTGAGATTTGAGTTGATCTGGATTATTAGTTGTGATTGAATTGAACAATGTGTTTGTGTGTGTGATAAACTAGGTAGTAGTTAAAAGACTAATATTCTACAGTAAAGGATCGTTTAGCCGAGGATGACTAAGAGCAGCTATAACAGAAAGTTGTGAGTAAAAGCATCCAAAATAAATCTGAAGTATGTTATATTTGATTATCACTTCCCTGTTTTGTATCTTGTCATTTTCTTTAGACTTCACCCTGAGATGCTTTTAGTCCAGTATTGAATAAATCACATCACATCCATTCTGAACTATAGATTTTTCCTCATTATTCAGTATGTTACACACAAATACATTGTATGCCTACAACACTGATTAAAGACATGAAGGTCTTTAAAGAGATCATGAGGAACATTTCTGTAAACTTCTAAACTTGTGAATAAGCAATGATCATTATGATGTCAATAATGAAGTGAAGCAGGAAAAACAGATTCATGTTTGATGTGAAATGAAGCCGCCCCTCTGTTCTGTACCAGAACTTCCCTGATGAATATCAACAATTAAATCCATTTTTACTCACACTCCAAGAACTTCATCTGATAGCGATCATCATTCATATCAGACCCGAGATACAATCGAATCTCAATTTGTCACGCCAGATGACATCAGAACAGAGCGTCGTTTAATATTCATGGAAATCAGAGGCGAACGGGCCGGTGAAACGCTAATAGTCACCATTTGGAAAGCAGCGTTGTGTTTAGAGATGGTGTCTTTAATGATGTCCCATGATGCTTCTGTTTGCATGGTAACTGAATATAATTGGCTGGTGATCATGCATCAATGCCGCTCATGACACTGCTGGCTAAAGTTTCAACACGTCACCGTACGCTTTAAAACAGGAGGAAAGACGGCTGAGATCTGCCCTTCTCAATGACATTTGGAGACGGACTGTAATTACTGTGCCAATAACACCAGAGGTCAATCCGGCACGTAATTGTGAAGTCAGACAGCCTACAGCTAAACACGGCTAATGTTGAGGATTGATATGATAAAATGTGACTTTACACAGTGTGTTAGTAAAGCGTTAACCTTCAAATACATAATGCAAATGTCAACTTTACCAAGTTTTTCTCAAAGGTTTTCATCACACTGATAGTTCAGATGGTTTATAGAAGTTTATAAAGCATTTGTTTCTGTTTAAATCATGATTTTTCATAGTCAGATAAAGTGTGTTTTCAGAATTATCACATTCATAACAGTTCATATTCCTCATAAATAAACACATGAACATTAAAATAAAATAACTATATAATGTTAAGAGTCATCTCTTCTTCATTTGTTGGGTGTTATTTTGCTTCTGGTTTGTGTATTTTAATTCACAGAAATCCTTTAAAGTATGTTTCCTCTCATAAACATGTGTTGTTTTTGTCACATTCATAACACACGAATATTTTAATTTTGTCAAATAGAAAACTCGTGTATAGACTGATATCTGTCTGATGTCTGAACTCTATCAACATGGCTGTAGTAAAATATAAACACATGATTCTACATATTAAAAGTAAATACATTCTCTGAGAATTTATATTTTATGTTTTAAATAAAAATGTCACGTCCATAACAGTGAAATTGCACTAAAAATTCTTCAGACTTCTTCTGACTTTAAACTAAAAATATGACTCTTCCACCAGCTGAAAGCTGTTATCAGATATAACTTGTCAATCAGACTAGAGTAATGTTAAATACATAAGAGATTGTACTGAGACAGATCTCTCATTCCTCTTGTGTTATATCAGATGTTTTTAGACGTTTCTCGGCTCTCTCTTTCATTATCTAAAGCGTCTGCTTCTGTCTATAGATATACAGTCAGTGATGGTGATACCCAGAGACGATCTTCTCTTCTGCCGGTCTCTCGTCTGAACATCACCAAAAACATCATCAGACATCCAGACCAGCTGCTATCATCACAAACATTTATTTCCTCTCACAGGTGATTAAACCAAACACAGAAAAACATAACAATACATATTCACTGAATGAACTGCAATGAAGGTTCATCTTTAACAAAGAAGGTTCCTAAATTAATGAATGTATACAGCCATAAAAATCATAGCAAGTCAGTTTTATTTTAACAACATATCAGCACCAAGGGCCATGTCCACAACACCATAATACCAATAAAAACTCCATTAAAAATAACAATGCCTATAACAATGAAGAAATAAAATAACATTTATTATACATCTTTAATCTTAATACGTGATAAGAATTAAATTAGTTTAAAGTTAAATACAATGAGAAAAAAAATCAATCTGTTTAGTTCTTAAAGCTTTAATAAACTATGTGGGTTTATATACTAAATTAATCTACACTATATAGTGAATGTAATGAATTTAGCGGTATGAGCACAGAACCCGATTTCTTCATAAATGCTTTCTTGCCACAGAAACGTTACAGATATGAAGAAACTCACATTCATTGCAGTCAGTCACTAATTATTTTCTTTCCCTGACAGCAACATTTCTTTTATTTTACATCAACGTCTCATCCAATCTCACAGCAGAAGCCTGAAAAATGTCTTTCAGAAAGCTTTGAGAAAGTAAAGCCTAATGGTTGTGAAATGACTTCAGCGTTTAGAGAGAAACCTGAAGGAGAACACAGATGTTGTCACTTGACAGTCATTAACACACACAGAGTTTCAGGGAGTAACAAGAGTCTCCAGATAATCTCCAGACGTGAAAATATGAATCAATATGACTGAAGGAAATAATGTGAAAGAGACATTAAAGGGTCTATAGGACAGAGGAATGAAAAGCACAGCGGGGCATTAGGGTTAATTAGATATGGAAGTTCTTTTGGCTAATCTCTGTGAGTTATGTAAAGGGAAAGAAGATGTCTAGCAGGTAAAGCAAAGTCATTAAGAAGTGAGACAGTGAAGTCATTAACTGTGTGTTCTCCAAAACATCCACTGAGAGCAAAAAAAGATCATTTAACATCACATTCCCTTAACAGAATGACAGGAAGAGAAAACACACGTCTGCTTACCATCTGCCAATAACATGCACAGAAAAATCTTTCAGTCATTAAGATCCATCTATCAAACAGAAACATGGACAATTTCAGTGTTATGGACGTGACATTTTTAGTCAAAATTTAAAATATAAATTCTCACAGAATGTGTTTATTATGAATATATAAAATCATGTGTTTATATTTGACTAAAGTCCTGTTGATAAAGTCCAGACATCAGAATAATATCAGTCTATACACGAGTTAACTATTTTAAATAATGTAAATATTCATGTGTTATGAATGTGACAGAAAATATTTGGTATTTTTGGTGTGTAAAATACACACCAGAAGTAATAATACCCGACAAATAGAGATGACTCTACACAGAACATCAAATAGTTATTTTGTATTTAAATTTTCACATATCTTTATAGAAAGAAAGTCATTATATTATTGTAGTCTTCTGACACCGGCATGTTGATCCTCGTGTGCCATGATGAGCAGTGATGTCTGAAGTGCTTTATTCTACTAATGCTCAGAATTCATCAAAACACAGAGCGATTAAAGATTCAACCCGTCACATCCGGCAGTATCTTACAGCTTACAATAATACTGCTTGTATAGAATGTGTTATTCATTTTATTTTAGCATGTTAGACAAATAAACCTGTGAGCCTAACGAGGACAAAAGGGTTTGGAGAATGATGAATGGAGTAGCTAAATTATCCAGAAATAAATGATATACATGTTAAAAATAAGTGATTTAGACCTGCACTGAAGTCTTTATCAGAAGAAACCCTTCAGAGCATCTTAACAACCACATGATAAAATCCTCTACACCATCTTCAACACACATTACAGCATTTACCTGAACAACATCTTAAAGTATGAAGAAGAAGAAATATCCACACAAAACTAAAGCTTGTTTCGAGTGAAACCACCCGTCATCACGATCAGTGTGTTGGCTGTTTAATTGTGTCATATTTTAATCAGTGTTGGAGCGCCGGGGCAGAAATAAATGATAAAGTCCAGAAAACATGAGGGCGGATGACACTGCAGAGGACAGACATTAATATTATTAATCATCTCTGTGAGAATAAGGCTTTCTAATAATGCTCATTTTAAGTTATGTCATCCAACTAAAGCTGCTTCAAAACGTTCCTTACGGAGATGCCAAAGAAGAACCATTTTTGGTTTCCCCAAAATTCCCCCAAATTTTTAAATACATAGTGAGGCACAGATTGAGACCATAATTTTACAATGATAAAAATAATCCCACCTGTATTGAATGTCTTCTTTACAATATTTAAACGCTAAATGACACACTGACGGCATGACACACATACAGTAAATACATCATTCTGTTGTTTCTGACCTGCTGCGTCTCATAAAATCCTTCAAAGTAAAAAGAGCAGCAATATATTCATGAGTAACCTGTAATAACGCATCTCTCCCCGCAGCCCTGAACTCCTGGTCTCCAGCGGTAACTATTGCCATGGTAACCTTACAGACAATGGAGAGATAAGTGAAGAAGTCGATTCAGAATACACGAGACTCGGCCAGGAAATATACGAGGAATGTGTGACAGTAAAACAAAGATCTGTGTTTTTACTTCTGTCACGAACGGTTTAAAGGCATGTATGTGTTTAATGTAAATCACACCGACTGCCTGTGAATCCAGCGGCTGACATGAAAAATACCTCCATTCAATTTCCTCATAAATCAACCTTTGAAGAAAAATCTGTGATTGACGTCCAGAAAAGAGGCATTTATCACTCGCCAGCCACACCATCACAGATGATGAAATAATGAGACGGCAGTCGAGTCGAGTACAGCAAGCAAACCTCAGACAGCCTGAATCTCGTTCACACCAAAATATACTGAGAAATGTAAATATAAGTCCAATGTATTGTGTTGTGATTTGTTTGTTTGTGAAAGTCACAGTAAAGTTTTGTTTGTTTAATGTTGTTTTTACACACATGATGTGATTGTGAAGTATATGGATTGTAGAGCGGCACATCTGCGACAGGTAAATTAAAGTGAGAGAGTTTAATCTGCCAAAATATGCAAATATATTCAAACTATAGGGCGAGTATTACGTTTGTTTGTCTCCAGGAGAAAATGATACGCACAGCTCATCTCTATCAGTCGCTTCATAGCAATTAAACACCAGAAAATCCCAGCAAAACAATCCAGTGATTTCATGAAAGCACATCATACAGACAAAAGAGATTATGACAATAATATTTCCTATAGATTCTTTAGTCTTATAGAAATATTATACCTGTAGAGAAGAAGAGGGGGTGGACTCCATTATATTCTCGTATTGAAAAACTGTCAAGCGGCGTTCAATGATTAAAGCTTGTGAATAGGAAATGAGAAATTGAGAAGCGGGAGAAGGTTGACTATCACTCATGGCTGTGACATCACCTGAACCTGACGTCTCTTTACACCCGAGACCAACGCTAATGCTCTTTAACATCATACAATCATCTTCAAATAATTTATGAAATACATTTTAAGGCCATTTTACTTCTATGACATTTAGAAGTTCAACGATCAAAAATATCACCGCTAGTATGAAAGATTTCTGGTGTGCATTTATTGTCTACAGGGCTCCTGCCACAAAGCTTAATATTAATATTTCATACAACAATGATTAGCTGTAAATCCAGTGAAATATTCATTTGCCCCTCAGATATTGCACATATATAATGACTGGGCTTTAACTCTTCACACAGGAGAGTTTATTAAAGAGAAGAAGAAGAGGAAAATCTACTGAGGTAAACCAATTAAAAACAGAAGAAACCACGAGGGACCGGATTCTCTTTCAGCAGATTCACATGATCCAAACACACAGATCATACTGATTCCTAACCGAGATATTAATATTAAACGAGATATTAAACACACTAGAAATGAATCTAATAGAAACACATTACACTACAATATATTATCTACAAATACATTAGTAAACACTCAAATTATCTATAAATGTTTTAATCTAATTTATTAAGAAAAAACTACTTTTATTTACTAGCTAACAATAAATTCTATAAGAAACATTATTTATATTGAGAAGTTACGATTTATTAATAATGATAAGCTAGATATATTTGGGAAAATATGGAAGCTTGTATTAGATCTCTTAGAAATGTGATAACTACTTATTTATGTTGTTTTTTTATACTGCATTATACCGTTGTAACTCTTACATTTATTTACCTAAATATTATTGTTTTGTTATTGTAGTATTTTTGTATTTACTTTTATTTTATGTATTTATTTATTTATTTTTATTTATTTTTTCCCCCTCACACATTGTTGATGGTATCTGTATGGTACTCCTTTATTTTGTGCACTAGAGATATTTATTTGTAACTAGTATTTCGTACTATTGTTTTTCTTTTGGACCTTTGGACAAATGTCATATTAAAAAACTAAATAAAGTGAAAAAAATATATATATAAGAAACTATCTCAAACTTATCCAGCAATAAAGTATTAATTACTGAAATCATGTGGTGTCTGTCAGCTCATCTCTGATCCATCATTGTAAATAATCTATATAAATAATCTAATTGTATATGTTTGTCATTTTTCTCAAGGTTTATGAACTGATCACCTCACTGTCTGTCATCTGCAAACTCACACCATACCATCATCACCTGTGCTTAAAAAAACATTTCAGTCCGTATTTCTATCACATCTCATCTAACTGTACATCATCATAATTATGTCTTTAAGGATTTTTACATTAAAACACATTCAAAACCTCAAGCGGGTGGCCTTCAGAAACATCATGAAATCCTCACAAATGTTTTAATTGGTTACATTTCATTAATGTTTTATCATCTGGATGATTATTACTTCTGCTCTTCATATATTTTATTCTACACATATTATCATCACAAACAAGAACACACCCCAGCCGACTGAAAGACCATGTCATAGTATAATGCAGACATACTGACGTGCTTTATGCTGAAATGTGACGGATAAACTGAAAAGCTCTTCGGTAATAAAATATTGAGGAGTAATTAGTCATTTGTGAAGTCTATTGGGTTTGAAGATCTGTGAATGAATCACTGTGATCTCACTACAAGAGCTTCTGCATTTATTAATGACCTTTAGTCTACATGCTTGACTGTCCAACTGAGATGTTGGGAATCAATGGACATTCATCTTTAAACAATTATCAATCATCTACTCCTTCAAGAACTAAATCACTGCTGCCATAAACATCTTCACATGGACCAAACACTGAAGACGGGTTGCCAGATATTTCCCTCATCTTGCCTCGACTTTGAGAAACACCATGTTTTTACTGTAGTATTACACATTGATGAGTACAAGACATTATAACCTAATATACATTTTACCACAACTTTTCAAATGAAATGTCCAATAGACCGTTATGATAATATGTGCTCCCGACTTTACGCATGACACCGTCTGATCAACACTTACAATTATGTGAATAAAGCACAGTATGACAATTAAAAGGAGGAGGATTAATTCATGTATGAAGTGTGTTAATCCTTCTCTCTGTGCTATTGTCCTCTGTTTACTCTGTAAACTCATATTCTATTAATAAAGTGTTATATTTAGCTGACACGAGCAGATGCTGTTAGCACAGATATGGATTTTATTGGGTTCGAGCGAGTCCTGAAAACTAAATTGAGCGGTTGAAAGGTTGAACACTAAGAAAGGCCATACGGGAACATCCTTAAACTCCAGCATACATCATCTCTAACATCTCTTATAAAGGTCTTGACACTATAAAATATCAATGTACACACAAACACCACGGTTTAAATTTATTAATGTGTCTAAAGTCTAAAAGTAAAGCGTGTAGATTTCTGCTGGTTCACCACACATGATAACTATAGCTAAAGATGAATCGCTTCAAATAAATAGCAGCGTTCACGTCACAACTGAAACAAAAACTGTATTATATATAATACTTATATATTACAAGTACAGTATAAGAAAGCTGGCAAGATATTGTGTGTGCTTTATATCCCCGACACGACATGTTCATCTGATACTGACTCATCTGGAAGTATGAATAAAATCTCTCTTTAAAAGACAAAAATTCCTTCTAGAAAGAGCGACGGCTTCTATCGACTCTTCTCATCATACAATAATTTCATATAGTCAAAAGCGTCCGTTTCTTTGCAAACATAAGTCAACAAACGTTCATGAATGTCAAGGTCAGTCAGTCATCTCTATGACACTGTAGCATGAGAGCTTTAACATTAAAATAACATTATCATTATTGTTTGCTGGCATCATTATAGTCACTGATAACATCCATAATATGAACATGTCATACATGGACAAGAGACACACATATTATAAACAGATACAGAATGCAGATGAATTCAGGGTTAGATACAACTGAACGCATTTTGCCCCAAGAAAACCCATGAGATCACGTTATGAGCGTTTAGATTAATAATGTTAGCGTTCAGTTAAGAGACAAACTCAGAGACGGATCCACAACAAACTTTACTTAACAAAAGGTAATCCAGGTAACAAACACTTCTCACAGGAGACTAAATAAACAAGGTTCAACAAACATCCATAGGCAAACTGGTTTACAAACACGCACAAGAATAACAACAATATCGGACAACGACTGAGAACAGAAACAGGTTTAAATAGAGTCCATGAATAGTGATCAGGTGCAGGTGAAATCAAGATGGCGGCTGGTGATGGGGAACAGGTGCGGTGGGGTGCAATGCATTATGGGAAACCAGAAGGGAGGTGCAGGGTGGAACCGTGACCAATAGTTTATCTAAAACTACTAGATTATTTTCTTTAACTACACAAAAAAACATTTACATGTAAACACAAAAAATACTGTACTCTGTCATTAATATTTTGCATAATACAATAATGAGAATGTTATTCATTTCTATATTTCTATACATACATTAAAGATAAAAGCGGTCACGGTAGACTCTCTGGATGGGAAATGTCTATGCAAACCTGACTGCTGAAATGCAGCAACATGAAAATGTTCACATGTATACGGGTGAGAATGAAAGTCAATGGAATAATCAAAGTACAGTTAACTTACTGTAAATATGTTTGTGTTTAGCTTTAATTATCTGTGTGATCAGGTGTGTTCATGTTGTTCATGTTGTTGTGTTATAGACCCTGATGGATGTGTGTGATTGACAGTGTGTTTGTCTTCATTTAACAACATGTAAAAGAGCATCACACAGTAAAAATCACACACTAAAACACAACTCGTCCTCCACATCATGTTATAATTCCAGCACAGCATCACAACCCACGGTTGTAAATCAATATCGGTGTTGTTTTATCTGAGTGGTTTTTGTGTATGAATTACATTGTTACCGTCGGGCACAAACACACACACACACACACTTCTGCTAGTGTTTCTCCAGACGTGTGGTGCTGCGGGTGAGATGAAGCGATCGTGTTTGGTCTGCTCTCTTTTGTTTAATGTGTGTGTGTTTTGTGTGACAGTTATTAGTTCTCAGAAAGTGTTAATAAGTCTCTCATCCCTCGACAGCCACAGACTGATATATCCTCACACGCTTTCATTATACACAACAGAAGAAAAGCAGAAGTGACTCTGATACTGTGAATCTTAAATGTTTGAAATAAAATCAGGAGATTCTGTAACATATGGAGGGTCAGTCGACTTGAACTTATTCAATTAGAAATCACTCGAGGGGACGTTTATCTAACGCTTGTGCAGCTCATTCAAACAAGAACGAAAAAAAACATTTTGGAAACACAAGTATTGACTGTCATTTCAGATCACATTTATACGGACACTAATGTTGACCTTAAAGGAATAGTTAACACAAAAATAAATATATATCTTTATTCACCCTCATGTGGTTTATAAACCTGTATATGATTCTTCTTCTTCAGTGAAACACAAAAGATTTATTAATTAAATGAGGGTCAGTGTTGTTTGATTATCAACATTCTTCAAAACATCTTTTGTGTTCTGAAGAAGAAAGAAAGTCATAGAGATTTGAAACAACATGAGAGTGAATAAAAGATGAAAGACTCTTTATTCTGGGGTGAACTATCCCTTTAAGTAACACCACTAAATATCAGACTCATGAATAATGCAAGCGATATGATCAGTGAGGATGTTTGTTTAAGGGTCGCCTGGGGTCCATCTGTATTCCGGACAGGCTGTTTTTAAATGAAGCCCTGAGGTAAAAGGTAAAATCCAGCGTTAAAACCACAAGAGCAGAAAGAATCTCCACACGATCCCATCGCCTCTGTTTGATACACAACACATGAGAATAAAAAGATGAATGAATGTCAGTGTGTTCGTGCCCTGAGGGCAGACCGTGAAAACAGACCAAACACTCCACATGCAGCCACAGTCTCCCATCTGAAACATTATGCAAAGGCACAGAGACGCATGCTGCATGCTGAAGCACCGCATGCTCCCCTGCATGCATCCGCTGCTGCTGATGATAGCACTGCAGTCTGAAGAGCTAATGACAAACACGTGAAAATATGACTAGGGCATTCTCTCTGCGGTTGCTAGGGCGTTTCTTGAAAGTTGCTAGGGAATTTCAAGGTGGATGGCCATGTGTTTCTAGTATGAACTGCTAAAGCATTTCTAGCTGTTTTCTAGGGTGATTATATGTGGTTGTTAATAGAAAGAATTGCTATGGAATTTCAAGGTGGTTGGCATGGTGTTTCTAGAAAGAATTGCTAGAGCGTTTCTAGGTGGTTGCTAGGACATTTCTAGGTGGTTGCCAGGGCATTTCTAGGTGGTTGCTAGGGCATTTCTAAAACATTACTTTCTAGGTGGTTGCTAGGACATTTCTAGGTGGTTGCTAGGGCATTTCTAGGTGGTTGCTAGGGTATTTCTAAAACATTACTTTCTAGGTGGTTGGCATGGCGTTTCTAGGTGGTTGCTAGGGCATTTCTAGGTGGTTGCTAGGGTATTTCTAAAACATTACTTTCTAGGTGGTTGCTAGGACATTTCTAGGTGGTTGCTAGGGCATTTCTAGGTGGTTGCTAGGGTATTTCTAAAACATTACTTTCTAGGTGGTTGGCATGGCGTTTCTAGGTGGTTGCTAGGGCATTTCTAGGTGGTTGCTAGGGTATTTCTAAAACATTACTTTCTAGGTGGTTGGCAGAGTGTTTAAAAGGAATTGCTAGGGTCTTTCGAGGTACTTGGGTGTTTTAAACAGCACACCGTTTAGTTTGTTGAATTACTGCTACCATGATCACTAGAAAAAGTAAACAAATGTTTAAAACTTGAAATCATTTGCCATGTGATTCCCATAGACACTAACAGGTCGATGTGACATGTGACAGCAGAGATGATTTTTACAAAAACTCAGATGAAATAGTGCGTCTTATAACTTACTGACATAATAATTTATTGATGAGGACAGAGTGCCATAAATCTATTCCAGGATAGCAATTTTCTTCATTCATATTAACGCTGTTGAACTGTTAAACATTCTACAGTAACATCTAGAAGAAAACACATTGCATAAGTCATCTCTAAACTGTGTCTCATCCTCTGTGCTCACAGAGATGTCAAACAGTCGTATCCTCAGATTACTCCAACAGTAATCCATCTCTACAGTACATCCGTGTGTGCACAAACTCATTAGCTACACATGCTCTAGTGAGATCGTTAACTATATAGTGATCATTATCTCCACTCACTAGTGCACGTGTGATAATTTACAGATCCCCCTCTGTTTCTTCTGTCTGACGCTGAGATTTTTAACACATTATAACTTCAACACGTTTCCTTTTGCAATGCAATGTGTGATCTCTTCAAAACCCGCTTGCCGATGGTAAAAAAGCCATCAAACTATTTGTGAGATCTTCAGATTATATTCTCATTAAGAGGAACTGCAAGAACGTGTTGTTGGATAATAACATTTCCTTATCAAAATGACCAGTGGATGACTAAGTAAATATCTGCCCGTTACACTACCGAGTATAAAACAACACACTTTTAATGAACAGGTGTGAGTAAGTAAAGCTTTTCTCAGAAACAAGTTAACATTTAATCCACCAGAGTATTCTTGTGTTTCTTCCATCTGCAGTATTCTTCTTTAAAGAATCTATAGCACAAATCAAAAGAGAAAGCATCTTGTTTTCATGGATATTTTCATGTGGGACAATCATCCACACGTCTATTAAAGCTAACGGTGCTTGTAGGGTCTCATAAATTGGCCTTTATTAGGTGTTCACTGAAGGAACCGGAGTCTGAGAGCAATTGACTTTGTACTACACAGAAATCAATAACGCATATGAAACTCAAATCTCTGAGTCTTTTAAAGTTTCCTTCAGCCCGTTCACCCCGTAAAATACGCTGATGAAAGCAAAGTTCAGCCGTGACCGTGTTTAGCATGTGAGAACGGTGGACATGATACAAAAATACACAACCTTAATTATATAAACAACAATAAATTTAGCTCAAAAGTCTCTCTAAATCTTCACTGTATTAATCACTGAAATGGAAAATTGTAAGAAGCTCAATAAAAATAAATTAGAATTGAATTTTGTTCGATTGTCTTTTGTAAAGTGTCAATAAAAAGAAATAACTAACAAAAAAAACCCTAATAATAAATGAAATTAAAATATTAGTAAAATATGAAATATATTGTTTGTCTTATACATATTCAATAAAAATATTTGTTTCCTGGTAATAATAATAACAACAACATTTATAGAAGAATATTCTGTGCCATAATGTGTGATAACTGTAAACGTATAAGATCACTGAATGAATGATTTTTCATTTTCATTGATGCATACATTAACTGCAAAACTAAATCTATTTACTCGAGGAATTGGCGATGATATTTTTAACATTGCAAGTTAAATTGCTTAACTGTTGTCAAAAATTACCTTGTGTGTTAAAATATTAGAAGTAAAAAAATAGGTTTTCTTTATGCTAAATCTTTTTGTATGCATAATGAAATAAAAAGAGTGCTTTCTGATGTCGGCGTCTTCGACAGATGTAATCATATTTTCGGTCACAGCTGTACGTGTTTATTGCCCATCAGTATGGGTAAACGCTCTCTCGCTGTTAACTCGTATCTTTCAGCGCAGTCGTTCATCTTCAGAAGGAAAGGATCAAACTTCAGATAACAACAAGTGAGAATAAACAGCGTGTGAGCGACAGTCAGCTGGTGGAAGTACACCGCTCAACACCTTCAATCTGTCACCTGCTTGACAGAATCACAGTTAATGATGTTCAGTGAAAATGTCAGCGCGCCGCTGGCCGCTCACACACGCACCTCGTTCTTTAGTTTAGAAGACAATATCCATCCTCCATCCTCGCTCATTTTCACCCGGTGAGCGTTTCACCTGTTAACTGTCGGACTGGATATCAATCTATCACTATAATCAGTGTGCGACTTCACAGATAGATGGGAAGATAGAAGAACACTCTCTGGTGGAAATGATGCGTCTTACAGACGCTGTTTACCATCATTCTGGGACTTTCTTTCCACGTGGCTGCTGAACTTTAGTGCTCTAACAGTGTTTACTCACCATCACAGAGATGTGCAGCAGGTGCATGTGTTCATACAGGACACGCGGGGGCTCGTGGACGGGAGGCTGAGTCACCTGCGACAGCTGCTCTGAGCTGCTCACGGACACGTGGAAATAAAGCGTCCCGTTCTCCAGCCACTGCTGTTTCCAGTGTACCTGAGAGATGTCCGCGCCCGTCCCCGACATCTCTGAAACACACAGACCAGAGGAAACGCATCAGTCACGTGATCAAACCTCAATCTGCCATCGGCTCCCGATCTTCAGTTTTCAGTTAAATTGCAGTGAATAGGTTCATAATAAAATAAACTTAAAAAATGTTTTTACATGTATATTCAATGGAAAAATACGACTTGTACTCTCATATACTCACCAACTTTAAAAGTCAACAACAGAACAACAATTTCATTGCTCTCTTTTGCACTATATCTATCAACTTTGTATCATTTTCATTGATGTATACTAAATATCTAAATGCAAAACTGAATGTACTTCTAGGAAATATTATCATATTTTTATAATAGAAATTAAAATCTTTAACATCAATTCAAGTAAAAAATCTCTACACTCCAAAAATAGATTTTAGTTTTCCTTATGCAAAATCTAATTTATTGTTTTCTTTCTTTTGATTTTAGAATGACTTGTTGAAGTAATTATGTGGTGTGTGTGATATATGTTAGTATTGCTCCGTGTGATTAATGTTCAGCTGTAGGGCTGAACCTCCGTCTGGGCCTGTAGGCAGCTGTATTATTTTCTGACATCAAATGCTGAGATATTATGACATTCTAAGCAAGGCATTCACTTTCCCCACATCAAATGTGCTTTGTTGAACATCAAACACTTATGAGGAAAGCGAAGACCTTTATAGCAGAGCTGGCTTGATTTCTAGAACGCTGCTTGACGTCTTTAAACTAAAGGTGACATTGTTAGATGTGCTTGAAACGGTTTCGACGTGAATGGAAGGAATGGAACTTCTAACTTTCTGACAGCTAACGAGTTTCAGGTGTTTATGTATTAATTTACATCCTCAAAGTTGCTTACAAAACTGAAAAAACTCATCACACACTCATCTAAACAAACTTCTTTTTATTCTGTGAAACACGAATGCTGTACATGTTTAACACTTTCAGATGAATTTTTCTATATATAACTGGTACAGGCATAATTCAATAATATTAAGAGCACAGATCTGAAGTGGTTCCTAAACCATCATTTTAACATCTCCTGTCACCATTCAGTTCAGAAAACCAGTTCAGCTCTGTAATTAGAGATGAGATCCACACCTAAAGCTGACACTTCTGATCCGACTCCAGCTCTGATCAAATGTGTCCAGATATCAGATATGTGGGATGGTTTTCCATGGATCCGAGCTTGCGGTCTGACCGCTCAGCATGACCTCGAGAGCAATGAGCCTGATATTTTCAATAGATCTGCAGAATCACAGTAAAGCCGTTTCACCGGCAACCAGAAGGAAGAAATGGATACTGGAAGAGCTCACGGTGGCCGGAATGATGAGGACAGGACATTCAGAACCAATGAAAATCTAATGCAAAACAAGTGTCGAGTTCACTGAAGGGGAAGCTTTTGCTCTTTCATAACTCAGAAGTTTCATTTAAGTTTTAACTTTGTCTCAGGTTCTGTCCTGACAGTATCATCTTGTCCACGATCACATCAGCTGACGGGTGGACTAGTTTATAATCATTTCTCTGTTGCTTTATTAATCAAAAAGTTTCTCCTAAAAGCACCTTTTCAGCATCTTTGGACCTAATGGAAGTGAGAAACCATGATAAACTCTGTAAAGCACCTTTAATCAGCTGTCTGTGACCACAATCAGAGAGAGAGAGAGAGAGAGAGAGAGAGAGAGAGAGAGAGAGAGAGAGAGAGAGAGAGAGAGAGAGAGAGAGAGAGAGAGAGAGAGAGAGAGAGAGAGAGAGAGAGAGAGAGACACAGAGAGAGAGAGAGACACAGAGAGAGAGAGAGACACAGAGAGAGAGAGAGACACAGAGAGAGAGACACAGAGAGAGAGAGAGAGAGACCTTTAGAGAGAGAGAGACAAAGAGAGAGAGAGAGAGAGAGAGAGAGAGAGAGAGAGAGAGAGAGTGTAACCGAGCCTGACGCCCATCACATCCTTTATAATCAAAACACACCGACCCGTCGTTACCAGCGGCAACCCTCGGGCCAAACGCTGAAGCAACATAAACATAAATAAAAGAGAAGCGAGGTGGTCAAGTGAACATAACAGCCGGATCCCTCCATCTCATGACACTATCAACTTCAATTAGCTTAAAAACTGCCTTTCCAGGCAACAGGCCAAAACTTTCAAGCCATTTAGATCAATTTGCAGTGGATTACCATCACTACTCAAAACTGAATATATTTGAATAAATTTCATGTATTTTAGGGTCTGGCTGAACTCAACTTGCTGTGTTTCAATTAGTCAATTTGTACACTTTGTTTCAATCTGCATCCTCTATGTTTAACAGCACAGAAAGAATGAAACTGCACAACGGCTTTATTATCTGCTGACAAACAAACTGCACTCGGTGTAAATGCTGACAATCAACTGAATGAGCCGTTCAATTATTAAAACCATCAACTTCTTACTCCAAATATATTACAACAACATCATTAATAACACCAGATGTACATGTACACACACGGCTGACGCTTTCATACAGAGATGCACATAAAGCTTTACATTAATCAGTCTGTGTGTTGGGAATCAAACCCACAACCTTTAACTCGTGTATAGACTGATGTTTGATGTCTGGACTCTATCAACGGGACTTTAGTAAACATATAAAAAAATGATTTGATATATTAATAATAAATACATTCTGTGAGAATTTATATTTCAAGTTTTGACTGAAAATGTCCATAATGCTGTAATTGCACAAATATTTTGTTTTAAAAATATCTTTAAATATCTGAATCCAGACACCTCAGCAAACCCAATAATTATTATATATTATATTTTAGTTTCAACTATTTTACATGACAAGCTTTGACAACAACAGTGTGTTCATCTTTGTCAAACACTTACTCCTGGCAAACACGTCACATCAAATCACAGCTGAAATAATTATTTCTTTTCATTTTAATTATAGAAACAGAAACTGCTAAATAAATACAATTCTCGCGATTGTGCATGAATTTTCCCCTCATGCACAATATTCATTAACACATACTGACCCCAGAACAGGGCGAGCGATGAGAGGAATCATTGGGCAGAGATTCACAGGACAGCAGGAGACATTTGCGTAACCTTATTAACAGCAGCAGATGAGCTGGAACTGGACTCACGGAGGTCTCAGAACACACCAGAACCACAGGGCTTCACCCGTAGAGAGATGACGTGAGGACGCCTCCGCCCACATCCTATTATATCTGCAGTTACGGGCTGGTTTAAAGTCACCGCATGTCCTTGTTAAAGTGCCGCTGCGGTTCTGACCCCCTGTGACTGCGCAGTTAATGTCCTCTACGTCTTTCCAACAAAAGTCGCCCGATGCCCACAGTCAGCAAAACACTTATTACTCGACTCCAGGCTCAAGTGCTTCTCCCAAAGAAAAGCAATCAGCACGCCTGGCAGAGAGCGAGCGGAGACTATCTGAATTTCACAAATCACATTCACACGGTCGCCTCGGCCCAGAACGGCCATATCGCCTCCTTTCAAAGGCACGGCAGGAGACCCAACAACACGAGCGCTTGAAACATGAGCTCACAAGAATATGCAAATGCTGGAAACATCTTGTTGGATTTCTGTGTTAGTCATATTCACACACCTGGAATCATGCGTCTTGTAAAGAACAGGTATTTAGATCCTGATCAGACTCACTTTTTGAGCTGGAAGGTGATAAAACGGTTCAGAAAATCAAACAGACTTGTACATTGAAGGGTCCTGAGATACATGTAGACAGCAGAATATGATAGAAACTCTGTGATCGAGTGGAAAATAGTGAGATAGATTTCAGAAAGCACAACTACATCTCTTTGAAATTCAGATTCAGGATGTATTTGTTAACATGCACAATTCTATTGGCATTAACTAACATTAATAATTGCACATTGTTAGTTAATGCATTCACTAATATTAACAAACACAACCTTATTGTAAAGTGTTACCAACATAACATTATTTTCCATTTGTATGAACATTAATATAGTTAATTTCTTGAATCCTTCATTTAACACTAAAGGTTACTGGTTTAACAGTTTTCTTTGGCACGTATTTAGCTGACGTGTCGTAATGAATTGAAAAGTGATTAGTATTGTATTGTGGCCTGACAGCGAGCGAGTATGGATCTGTGCGTGTGACAGTTTCATGGCTAGAAAACAAGTGTGCATCATTCTTGTTTAGTCTGATAAACGCTGGCACACCCGAGGCACTTTACAGTCTGTTATTGTGCATCCACAGAGACACACATGAGCTTCTATTGTGCCTCCAATCTGACGCTTCATTTGCCAAAAACTACTTCACATCAACAATATCATGAGAAAGTGCCAAAGAGTTATGCAGAAACTAATATAAAACTAACAGCGACAGCATTTGGAAAACAAAGACTTGATATACGAGTTTGTACTTTTCATGTACGTCATTAACAAAATAAGCAAATAAAAATAAAATATTTAAATGCGAAATGTCTTCTGAACTTCTGAACTTCTACTCAAAATTTGATCCGATGATATTAGGGAAATTCAACTTTACGATGAAATAAAAAAAAAGGTTTATCATCATACTGATAGTTCAGATGGTTTAAATCTCTTGTTTTCACTGTTTCGCTGTTTTTACATTCATAACAGTTCATATTCCTCATAAATGAACACATGAACATTAAAATAACTATATGATATTCTCTGATGTCTGGACTCTATCAACAGGACTTAATAAAATATAAACAGATTGTTCAATATATTGGTATTAAATACATTCTGTGAATAGTTTTGACTGAAAATGTCACGTCCACGCTGAAATCGTCCATTTATAAACAACCATAAAAACATCACCACAAATGAACAAGTGATTATGAGAGCAGCATCTCTCTACGCCCAACCAGACACAATCTGTTCCATGTTTTAATCTGTGTGTTTTTGTCCTACACAAGCGTAGTGAACAGCAGGACATTTTCTTGGTCACTTGGTTTCTATTCTGGTGTCATCATGATCTCTCCGCTGAGAAATCTCACCGGCCTAAAATCCTGCTAAACCCAGCCGTAGGGTCAATTCAGCTAAACACAGCCCGTTGTGACACAAATCAATGTCAAAGGTTGCCAGATTTACACCGTGTGTGTCATGCCTGGTCAAGATGATGTCAGGATTGAACAAGCTGTAGAGTTACAGCAGGGTCAAATAAAGCTTAAACTCATCACAGACAGCATGAGACGTGCCACGTCTGACGTCCCATATCACAAGATCACTTCTACAAATGATATTAGTTATTAAATGAGCTTTTATATTTCCCTGCTTGTTATTCTGTTTATTCTGCTGTAAAGCTGCTTTGAAACAGTGTTATATTGTTAAAGCGCTATACAAATAAACTTGAACCCTGAGAGATTATTAGAAATGAGAAGACGTTTCTTCACATGTTAACAGGTCAAACGAGAGCGATCACATTCACCACATCATGTTATTTATTCAGCAGTGCTGCTTTCTAAAACAAAGACCGCTGTCTGAACAATGAACAATTTCATCACACGGTATTAGCGAAATGCTCATATTAGCTGCATGCTTCCCTGAGCTCTTTTCAAATTAAATATTAGGACAGTTTAATGCCACACCGACGTCTTATAATACGCTGAACTGGAATTGTTGGCGTTCTGGGACGTGGGGTTTATTAAAATGCAAAAATTGCAAATGCCCAGCAGACCGTGATTCAGTTGGCATTGTAATTTTGTAATTACGTGTCCAGCACAGAGTCCTTCAGCTAATGTTGAGTATTAAGTCTACGGCTGTTACGGGGACCCGATGTTCATGAAGATCAGACAGCAGGACAAACAGAATCCAACTCAACACCACGCCAGGAACGCCACAGGACACACATATTCTGTGAATCTCAATCGTCAGAGATCATCACATCATGAAATTAAATGTTCAGTATGAGGTAGAGGTGAGCAAAAACACGCACACACATTTGGCCCCAAAACGTGTTAATTACCAGCTGCACACGCATGCACACACACATACACACACACATACACGCATGCACACACACATACACGCATGCACACACACATACACGCATGCACACACACATACACGCATGCACACACACATACACGCATGCACACACACATACACGCATGCACACACACATACACGCATGCACACACACATACACCCATGCACACACACATACACGCATGCACACACGCAGCAAAAGAAAAACATTCATTTTAATTAAACTCGGGATCTGATCCCATATATTTCTCTGTTTATCAGTGTGTTGTTGTTTGAAATAAACATCTACACAAAATAGAGTTTAAAATACAGATGTGAAGCCACTTATCAAAATGACTTGAGAAAGAGCAGGATGTGTGTTGAGAAAGTGCTTATTATCCCTGACAAAATAACTAATAATAACTTTACATGAAAATGCTTTACTAATGCAGAACGAGTCATGCAGATGAACGAGTGAATCAGATTCTGAGTCATGCAGATGAACGAGTGAATCAGATTCTGAGTCATGCAGATGAACGAGTGAATCAGATTCTGAGTCATGCAGATGAACGAGTGAATCAGATTCTGAGTCATGCAGATGAACGAGTGAACCGAGTCATGCTGATAAACGACTGAATCAGATTCTGAGTCATGCAGATGAACGAGTGAACCGAGTCATTCAGATGAACGAGTGAATCAGATTCTGAGTCACGCAGATGAACGACTGAATCAGATTCTGAGTCATGCAGATGAACGAGTGAACCGAGTCATTCAGATGAACGAGTGAATCAGATTCTGAGTCATGCAGATGAACGACTGAATCAGATTCTGAGTCATGCAGATGAACGAGTGAATCAGACTATGGAAGAAAGTTTCTGAAGAGAAATAAAACTTCTTTTCCTCAGATATTTTCAAACAGAAGATGCTAAAGCAAACACATTTTATTGTCAACATCTCACTTCAGTCACTCTCTAGCGAAACACAAATGTGATAATCTGTCACGAGGTTAAGCTGAAAAACATGTCTATATTTAAAATGAACCTATATGAGTGTCATCTGTGTTTCAGCACTAGTAATTAATGAGAAGAGAAATAGATTTATAAATGGCTGTAGTTTGAAATGAATCTCTCAGTCTCAATGACAACACAACGACAGCCTCTGGGCTGAATCGAACTTAAACCCGCTTCAATCCCTCAGCCGGGCCAATCAATCAATCACAAACACACAACCTGACTTATCACAACAACACAATCATCACAATAATACATTGATTTTCATCAGAAGTACCAAACCACGACTTTCATCAAGAGCACATGACGGGGCGGGTTGTTTTATGAAACTCTAGTTCTGTCTAGGCGATTGAATCGAGTGTGAAAACAATTTGAGAACATGCGGTGTATTATTGTTGTACGCTTGTGGGAGTCAGTAAAACACCTGCTGTAGAATAAAGCAAACCAATTCACTCACAGCATATAAAATGGTTTCATCACCTCCTCTCGACTCCACGTCTGTCCTCTCCTCCGTCAGCAAGGTGACCCGCATTTTACATCGCATTATCACTCGCTCGTAAACCTGCACGGCTTGCTTTACGCGTTTAACGCAACCCTATTCAACCGTAATACAATTTAGCCTCGCCCCGACAAGAAAACTCCCTCCTCTACAAGGAAATTAGCATCATTACGGAAAACAATGCGGCCGATATTTACGGCTGGAGTTATAAATGGTTTGTCTCGTCGCTTTTCAGGCAGGATTAAGGGGGAAGGCGGCCAAAAAAGGCCTAATGTATTTAAAGTGACACATTAAAAGGATAAACAGTAGCTTTATCTCTAAAGTACATTGACTTTTGTTGAAACGCAGCAAAATCTCATTAATGAAGCGCTCGGGCAGGCGATTACACATCTCGGCGTCTCTTGGGCGAGAGCCACCTTGTAGGAGTGAAAAGCAGGTCATAATCATACACACATTAACATTTCTAAAGTATCGTGCAGAAAAACGGGCTCCCGTCTCAACCTCCCCACCGGTCATGTGGCACAACCGGCTAATGGATGATAAGAAACACTTTATTTAGCAGGTTCACTCGGAGGTTTTGTGTTTGTGAACTGTAGGGCACAGTAATGTTTCTCTAATTGAAGAATCATCCGGTAAATACATGATCATTTTTCTCCAGTAGATGATATTAATTTTCTTGCGTTTTGTAATTGTTGTGGGAAGCACTGAACCTCATTACGCTCTCTGTATCAGTGAATCTGCTCCATCTCTGCCAAGATCTGAAACAACACACACGTTCTGCTGTTCAGAAGGGAAGGAGGCCATATGGTGCCCGGAGGAGACTGTGTGCTTCCTCTGACAGGATATAAGCATGAGATCAGTTTCCATCCAAACACACACAAAATACATCACATCCATTTGCCTCGAAATCACACGATCACAAAAGCGGTAATAAACAACACTAGAAGTTTAACGTTTTGAATGAAGTCATTTGTGCAGAATAACTCTAATGAATGGAGTTGTGGCCGGTTTCCAGGGTGTTGCTATGCGGTTGCTAAGGTGTTCTAAAAGGTTGCTAGTGGGTTGTGTGGTTGGTAAGATGTTCTGAGAGTATATATATATATAAATATATATATTTCTGATAGGATTTAAATTGAATTCAATTTAGTTCAACTTAACTAAAGCTTAATTATGTTCATACATTTTATCATTTTGCAAGTCCAGTCACAAAAGTCACGTGATATTTTGGTCATAGCACAACTAAGGAACAAACACACAAGTAGTTCAATATTTACGGTTAATAAAAATAACATAACTACTGTAAATGATGTAAACACAGAATTTATTCCGTCACGTGATTGGCCGTGATCAGGTTTGGCTGTTCGCCCCAACATCTCACAGTCACTTAGATGAGAGTTCTGAACGGCAGCCAGATCCAGTTCATGCGTGGAATAATTATGACAGATTTGACCTTGATCACACTTATATAATCTGATGTAGGCGATAAAAGCATCCAAAACGAGTATGCAAAGAACTGCAAGTGAACATAATAACATATCCCTAATGAATGAAAGATTTTAATATTGTTTATATATATATATATGAAACCATCACCCGCAGAAATGACCTCCATATTCTCATACTGCAGATGAATGTTATTAATGACGGTGCTCTTTCAGGTCCTGTAGAACAAAGACAACTAAGTAATACATGATGCTGATGAAGAACACAGTTTATAATAGCAGCGGGGCTTTTTTATTAAACTGAACTGATTAGATCTGATTGTATTTTATGATGATTTTTTCGAGCATGCAGCATTAAAAGCACTGAAGATTATGCGCCTTTTCATGCGGCGGTGACCTTGAGCTACTCAATGTGCCCTGTGTGCGAAGGTGATCTGGAACAGAAATATATTCTCTGCGCATGTGCACAGATGCAAATACTGGGTCAATCCACAGCAAGACACTACGCTGGTGTCAAACCTCAGAAACACATGATAATACAGTTAACGAACTGGTGCCATTAAAACCACTGTGTCTAAATAAACCAACCAACCACAGAAGAAGAAGTTGTGCTTGCGTTTACTCTTTGTGTACCACATATACCATGGTAAAAGGTGCAGCGCTAGATTAGTAGCTAGAAATCTGTGCTAGTAGCTTGTTGTATTCAATGCATGTAGGATGTGATTGATGGTCCAGAGAGAGTTAGCGGGACCCGCGCTGCCCCAGGGTCGCAGTCTGGCAGTAAGTGCATAAGAAAGTCTCTGCTTATGATAAATTAACTCAATAATGAATAATTAAAAGAGTTTGCCAAGGCAAGCGCTACTGTTAATATTGCTCATGACTTTAACTACAATCTTACACAGTAACTCTCCATTTACAATAGGAACATAAACGATTCCTCAAATCATGAGGAGGGTTGAGAGAGAGGTGTGATATTACTATTACTAAGTCACCAATTTTCATCCAGCGAATGATAAGATGGGTAAAGGATCCATATATAGACACCTAAATATCATAAAGATCACCACAGAAACCAAAGCAATGCATGAACCATGGTTTTATTATATAGTTTAAGTTACAATATTAATAGCAAACACCAATGTATAACTGTCTCACTGTTGTTGCCATAGTTTAACCATCAATCAGCGTAAAAGCTACACTGGTTAGTACACTTTTTACTATAATAAAACCACAGTTAATTTTCTTAAAATGAGAAGCAAGTAGCTGACTCCACTCTGGCAACCACACAGCAACACACCATAAATCAATGCATTGACAAGTACATTCATTGTGCATTGTGGCGGTGAGTTCTGCATGAACAATCACCACTGAAAGGTAAAAACTAGCTTAATTAATAAGTATAAAACTAAATCACAAAATGTGCTGGCATGACATGCCTGGGAATGTCTCTTATATGCTTTATTGTTTTACAGAAGACCTTGCTGTAATGTCACAATAATATAACTCAATAAGAAAACAGTGAAATACTTCACCACTATGATAAATGTTTAATATTTCTAGCTGGTTCTGGAGTCTTGGATTTCTGAGAGATTCTGTAGCATTTGTGGGGAAGGACAGTAAAAGGCATAAAACTGGCTGTACAGCAAACCAACAAAACAATATGACTGAATGGCATTTGTTTTGAATGTGCATATAAACCATGTGAAGGTTTCAAACTTTTTCACAACTCGCTTGAAAACCACAAAATCAGTTTATTTCGAGCCTGCGGTTTCATTTCCAATTTATTTCTGTCTAGATATCTAAGTAGCAGAAAAAATAAACAAAGTGTCTTTATTTAAAATAGCTAAAGCACCAGAAAATTGTTCTGAATTACACAGCAATTATGTGACCAATTGAATCGAAAACTCATTTAGACTATCTGTTTTTTTACTTGACTCTTTCCTCTTAAAGATTTTCCTAAACAAACCTGAAGAATATCTTCAGAAAAATCACAAAGATAAACACACAACTGATAACATGAGAAACCAGTAAACATGGACGGAAACCACAGAAAATGAGCAGACACGTGTTTGATTTACAAACAGTTTTTACACAAAATCAGTTTATCATTGGACTGAGAGACACCTTCCTCATCGACTCCCAATAACTCGAAAAACTGATTTGTTTGTTGTTGAAAAGAAAGCTAAGAGTCGAAGCTAAAGTCAAAACCGATGGAGAATGATTTAGTAAAGCATCACATAATCTGAGATGAGTTATAGTCTAAACATAGTCTGGACCACTCACATACTGCAGTCTAAAAATACTAACCAGAACAATCGAAATAAGAAGAATAGAAAATAAGATACCGCGTCTTTAAAAGAGCTCGTCTTGTACCGGGCGCGGAGCCTAAAGACAGCCGTTCCATTAGAAAGACATTACATAAAAAGTTTCTTGCCAAGAAAGTTTGGGAATCGTCTCAAATAACTATTTTCCAAGTAAATTAAGCCTTTTCTTTGTTCTCAAACAAACTAATCTTATTGAATGCTCGATCTGCTATTTAAATTGGGGCGTTTACTGCGTTTCTCTCTTTATTGCATATTGGTTGGGAGAGACGGTTTGGTAATGGCACGTTTGGTGTAGGAATAGAAAGTTGAATTTTGAAAACAAGAGAAATCAATGCGAGGTTCATTACCAGGCCGAGGCGAAAGTAACTGATAATGATAAAATCAATTTCAATTTTGACTTCATATTGAGCAAATGCATTTCTTTGATATTATTGAGTTATAGTAAAGTGGTTGAAGAGGTTCTTCTGGAATGGACTCAATGAGTCACGGATTCTGTCGGATAAGAGTTTAGTCATGTCAATAAAATAAGGAGGACAAATGAGAGACTTGTCCTTCCTAATTTGCAAAGACATTAAAAATGTACATAAATGTCAAGAATTTATTTACTGTATCAGTAATTAAGCCGTTTAACTGCTCCATTAACACATCAGATCTCTGTCAGAGAAGAAAAGTAGAAAATAAATCTCTGAGGTCTTTCACCGCTACCTTTGACTGTACCATCATAGATCAAAATATATATATATCAGTTTACAAGAAATTCAGAAAGACCAACTTCAGAAAGATCATCTTCATTAGTATTAAGAGTTCACATCCATCCATCAATCCACTTCATCACATCAAAAAACAGATCTGACATAATCTGACAGCCAATCAAATTAAAGAACGAGCCGCATGCAAACCAGACTATTGGATCGTGATGACGATGAGGTTAACTGGCAGTCAACAGAAAGAGAAAATGACATGAATGAAATGAAATGTTTTATTTATGACTTTTAATCTTCACCTTTAACAGCATAAAGACTTTATTGAATCTGGAAGCTTAAGTGTTAATAAGCTTATCATTGATTCTCGCCTCGAATTCATTCAGAGTATTAACTTTAACAAAACAGCCGATAACAAGAAGATCAGAGAGAAAAAGCCCAAAGCAGCGTGTGATTTACAGATAACAGCCTGTTGTCCTCTTCTACATTATTCATCACGCTGTGTCTTTAAGACAATACAAACTCTGTTCTGTTACTAATGTAAAGAAATGTCTTTTCTGATTAATAACAAGCTCAAAATTCTCTTTATATATTATTATATTATAAAAAGAAGAGTGCTTTAAGACTTTACTCAGTGATGTGTTAGCCTGACAGGTTTTTTAAGGAATATTAAACGCTGAAGTTACAGAAAAACATGTTTTTCTCACATCAATTAAAACACATGGTTTCCTTTTGCTCTTCTATAGTGTGAAAATTCATGTCAAAATCCATCAATTATAATACATTCAGTGAAATCCCAGTGCTTATGCATTTATATCTGTTCAGCGTTACTCGATGTTTTCACTCTGAATATTCACCAGCATTATGAGTGTAAGATCATTAAAGATTTATAACTTATCAAAAAAGATACAAATCACTGAGAACATCTCCCACGATACACATGTAGCTATCAAATATAGTTACAGTATTACATACATTCATCAGAAGCAATTATGATAAATATCATAAAGTAAAGGTACTTTACAATGTCATAGAAGAACCATTTTTGGCAGTATGTTCCATAAAGAACCTTTAATATCTAAAGAACCTTTCTGTTTCACAAAGGATTAGACTAAGTTCTTTAGGGAACCAAAATGATCCAGAAGAGAACCAAAAATGGTTTTATGACATCACATTTATTTTGAAGAGTAGATGTAGATGTTTGTCTTTACATATTTTATTTCTTGTCGTAGAATTTTACTATTAAAACATTCAGGGCAACTTGACCAACAATCAAGAGGTTTGTACAAATCAAACATAAGGGCTAAGAGGTAAATGTAAGATTATTGATCTCTCTCTCTCTCTCTCTCTCTCTCTCTCTCTCTCTCTCTCTCTGTCTCTGTCTCTGTCTCTCTGTCTCTCTGTCTCTCTGTCTCTCTCTCTCTCTCTCTCTCTCTCTCTCTCTCTCTCTCTCTCTCTCTCTCTTCTCTCTCTGTCTCTCCTCTGTCTCTCTCTGTCTGTCTCTGTCTCTCTCTCTGTCTCTCTCTCTGTCTCTCTCTCTGTCTCTCTCTCTCTCTGTCTCTCTCTCTCTCTCTCTCTCTGTCTCTCTCTCTGTCTCTCTCTCTCATTCTGTGAAGACCCCACGTGATTGTTAACAGTCAGATCTACCGCACGCCTACAGCTTTACACAGAGAATGTGTTTCCCGCATGGTTTTCTCTGCGCTTTAGCCTTCCTCGTACCCCATCTATATAACGTTCTTCATGACTGTAGATGTTGTCCGTTACTGTGAATATCTGTGACATCACACTCCATTTCCTAGAAACCACAGCGCTGGTAGTGCCGAGCTCACATGAAGCACCAGAGCTTTGCAGACAGGAGGCGCTTTGTGCCGTAAATGATTTATTACTTCAGCCAGAATAGAGGAGTCTAGCACACTAAACTTTTCTAGTTGTGGAAATGGATTTTGTTTTGGAAGCGCATTCATTTTAATACTATTGTGAGTTCCACTGAGAGGCATTACTGAGAGCATTTTAACACAATGTGCATCATTTCCAGGTCAACACTCCCTCATGGTACCGCAATGATAAATGTTTCAGCTCAGAAATTCAAATTAAAGTCTGCCGTCACATAAACATGACTGCTATAAAACTCATTTAAACCCGAGCAGAAATACTGCAGATTGCATTAGATTTTTTGCTTACTTCTCAATTTCCCAAACTTCTCAATGATGTATCAGTTGTTCGGGAGTAAAACCAGCATTAAACCAGAAAACAGACTCATTGATTAATGTTGTTGGGTCGTGGTTAACAGGTCCAACACCAGTCGAACAAACGCATGTTGCTATAGTTAAGATGTTTTAACAAGCTGTTGATTCAAGCACATCAAATCAAGACTTGGTTTCTGAAGAACACTTCAATGGAGGAAAGTTGCCTTCAAGATGCTTAAATGCTGTGGGTGACTAACAAATCATAGCTGGTCTTTTATGATATTCTTGTCTCAAGATAGTGTTTGTTTGTTGTATCACCTTGTGAATCTTGGTAAACCTCTGTTTATAATATATTTGCCATCTGTATATGTTCACAGCACATCATATCTGTCATACCTGTAAATAATCTTAACCTCTGTTTATAATCTGTAAATAATCTTAACATGAAGCACAATCTATATCCTGCACTTTACTGCATTATGGCACTTCTGGTTAGACCTAACTGCATTTCATTGCTCTGTACTTGTATATGTGTAATGACAATAAAGTTGAATCTAATCTTGAATCTAAAGTCCAGTGTTGGATATGACACAATCGCTGCATGATTTTGGGGAATGTTCTGAATAACAATATTCTCTGTGCATACATCACTCTGTCAGTCTCCATCCATCAATCAATCAAACTATCTGTCACTCTATATCCATCCATCACTCCACTGTCTCAGACACACTGCCTAACTACCAGCTAGAACACCACAGGGTTGGAACACCCTAGTAACTAGATCGAACCCCTAAGCAATGTCAAACTCAAGCTGAAAGATCTAGCAATGTACCCAACCTTCTGCTTCTCCATTTGACTGTCTGTCTGTCAGTTTCAGGTCATCAAACTTCACCTGCGTACTTCAGAAGTGCATGACTATGTTATCAGAGATTGTGTGATGATCCCAGCAGGATACTGTACTGTCCAGTGTCATACTCACACTGACTGGACACGAGCCCACGGGGTCTCTCTTCAAGAGAAAATCTGCCCACCTACAGCTCACAATCCCTGATCCAGCTCTCAACACACAGACACGTGACTGCAGACCACTGACAGGACACAAACATTACACCCATCTTTAGATTTCAATGTGATCAAAAGCTTTTATAGGCATTTACATATAAAATATGGTTCTAGCACACTGGAATGTTCCGCCTCGACATCATCTGACATGTGAAAGGAAAGAGTATTTGAACTAGTATGGTATAAAATATCATCAAAGCTCATCAAGAATGACAGTAACATGCAAATTGTGCGTCTGTGCATGTTTTGTCACAATGCTTTTGAATTCTCTTAAGAAATGACACAGAACATAATAAAGCAAATATTCACATTCATATGGAAAATTTCTTAGCATACCTACAAATACCAAAGATATTACTCAGAATATTTACGTCAGCTGCTTGAAGATTTGTGACTTTAAAGGCGAGACACAAACTGTAATGTACACAAACTATTTCACATAACTGGAATAGCTGAGGATTTTTATGATTCACATACTAGACAAAAGGCAAATAACAGGGTTATCAGACTTCACTTTAGCTCACTTATATCAACACAAATTAAGATAGTGTTCAGTTTTTCAAGGCTTTGAATCTCATACCACATGCTGTAAAAATTCTCTATAGACGCGTTTCAGATTGAGTTCCAGTTCTAGTATCTCTTAAACTACGATATCTTTGGAGACACATGTATGATAACAGACATTCCCCGATAAAACATTCATGACTTCTGCGAAAAAACGATAAAGAACATATCCACAGGAATAAAGTCAATGTGAATATATCCTGAAGCTCTGCTTCTGCCATCCTGAACGGGAAGAGGCATATCGAGCGGGATTGTGTCGACCCGTATCACATGACCGCAATAGATGGTCGCTGTCAGTCGTTATTAAAAAGATGCTTCATTTCCCGCTGGCATTTGTGCTGGATAACAGCTTAGCGTCAGACCGGCAAAGTGCACGCTACACTGCTGTTTTAAACCAGCATTATAAATACAGTAAATGAGTACAGAACCGTAACGTACGGCTCGGAAACCCGAAGCAGCTGAAGGTGAAAGATCATCACGACCGGCTCTTAGGACTATAGTCTCAATACGGACCACCAACAAAACCATGAGATCAGTCTTGCTTAATAGTACACTAAGTTTTCTTTTGGAGAAAAACGACTAAAAATTGCACCTGCAAGTGTTATTTATTCACCAGAGGAATTATGCAAATCAAGTAAACAACACACCCAGAAAATTACAACACAATATGTATATCATAATTTCTCCTCTTGCAGGTTGAAGTGCCAGGTTGTTAAAAGGAAAAATGTAAAATGCATAACTTAAATACTTTAATACAGCGAGAGTGGATAAGAAGATCAATCGAACTCTTTCTAGTCTCATTTGTTGCCGAGAGACGGGGAACACGTTGTCGGTTTTGCTGTATTGGCGTTCATCTGCTCTGTGGGTAATTATCTGTTCTGTGTGTAGTCAGGAGATGTGCTGACAATGGGTCTCTCTCTTCAAGATTCCCCTGAAGAGTTGACAGAAGAGCAGACCCTCGACCGCAGAGCGAGCGGATGCCAGCCTACCATTAGCTGTACCGTTGGCATCGTCTTCCTCCACCGTCAGCAGTGTTTCAGTGTCAGACCTCTGTCTGAGAGCGATACTTAACTCCTAACCCAAGTCTAATTGGCCCAAATCTCACGCACATCTTCCGGACAAGAGTTATGGCTCGCGTAACATGGCGTAATGATGGTCGTGATTGTAGTCGAATTGATTTTTGCGTTATGATCTGATTATGGTTGTGATAAAACAGCAAATACTGTAAATGGCGGTATTAGGTTTCAACTCTCTTAAGCGGTAGATGTTCTTAAATCTTTTTCCCAGAAGTGCTTTACAAAAGAAATGTACGCTTCATCTACTGGAGGAGCTTTTAGGCCTGTCCTGATTATAACTGAACTCTAGTTTTGTCAGCTTGATGAAAAGCGATTCATTCACATCATTTCCCAGAATAAAACAAAACTGCATTTAAAACATATTATAAGGGATAGCTCTTCACATCTTTGAGTAAAGTTACAAAATATATTAAGTAAACAAGACACAGATTAGCCAAAAGTTGCTCTAATTAAAATCTATATTCATATTAATCATATTTTAATTTATGTTGCTGCCAAATAAACTTTAAACAGAAATATTACAATTCTGGAATAACTAAAAAAATAAAATTGCATACTGGGAACGGTAGGGCTTTAAAAACAAACAAAAAAACACTATAAAAGATAGAAAAACAGTCCAGGTTTTCTGAGGAGGATCAAATATAATCAGTATTTAACCCATACTTCACAAACAAGATAACTACGAAAACGACTTACATGAATGTCTGCATTAGCTTCAGAGGATGTAAAATACACAAGACATGTGCCAAATTATTCTTTTAAAAGAAAGTCACATACAAAGTTTTCTGACACCCAGCAGACCTCACGCATATTTCTCCAGACCACATGAGGGGGTAACCCCAGCCTCCGGCTCGCCCCGAGCACAGTAACCACAGTCTAAAACACACGGCTGAATGACTGATGTTAAGATAGACAAGAAGACAATCCGTCTCCAGACACAGCTGGGTGATGGAGAACCACACAACATGAGCTAAAGCTCCTCAGACTGCTCTCCAAACAGACCTCCAGAGTCCTGGACCAACTACAGCTGAATGTCAATCATGAATGTCTACAGAAGGCTGAAGATTAACAGCGTTTCAACATTGTTCCAAGCGCTGTAATCGCTGCCATTTGTGTCAACAGATAAGAAATAGAGCGATTTTACCGTGCGATTACTGTAAACAAATTAACGGCTGCGTTTATGCAAACAACGTTCCTAAATCAAGGCAACACAACGGCGTATGTAAATGCTTCATTGAAGTTATTAGCTAATTGTTTCTGTGGATTGGAGGAAAGTGAGTTAAGACAACATTGAGAAGCAGGTGAATGCAGGAGTGGATTTCACGGGAGAGTAAAGAGAGGCGGTACAGAAGGTCACATCTGTTATAAATCTTTGGTGGCCCTTCTGACAGAAATCAATAATTGAGGGCTTGAGCGCATCTACCCCATTCCAAAGCTTTCTATCATAGCAATGCTCTGTGTGTCTGTGTGTGTGTGTGTGTGTGTGTGTCTGTGTGTGTGTCTGTGTGTGTGTGTGTGTGTGTGTGTGTGTGTGTGTGTGTGTGTGTGTGTGTGTCTGTGTGTGTGTCTGTGTGTGTGTGTGTGTGTGTCTGTGTGTGTGTCTGTGTGTGTGTGTGTGTGTGTGTGTCTGTGTGTGTCTGTGTGTGTGTGTGTGTGTGTGTCTGTGTGTGTGTGTGTGTGTGTGTGTGTGTGTGTGTGTGTGTGTGTGTGTGTGTCTGTGTGTGTGTGTGTGTGTGTGTGTGTGTGTGTGTGTGTGTGTGTGTGTGTCTGTGTGTGTGTCTGTGTGTGTGTGTCTGTGTGTGTGTCTGTGTGTGTGTGTGTGTGTGTGTGTGTGTGTGTGTGTGTGTGTCTGTGTGTGTGTGTGTCTGTGTGTGTGTCTGTGTGTGTGTGTGTGTCTGTGTGTGTCTGTGTGTGTGTGTCTGTGTGTGTGTGTGTGTGTCTGTGTGTGTGACCACCGTTTTATTATAGCAAAATTCCAATAACCATATTTTTTTTCATATTTTTGGATTCACATAGTTCCATACATCATGGTTAAACTATAATTATTGTGGTCAGGCCATAGTAAATTTGTGGTTACTATGGATTTACTACAAATAAAACCAAAAACAATGGTTATTATAGTGAAACCATGGTTAATTTTTATAGGGGATGTGTGTGTGTGTGTGTGTGTGTGTGTGTGTGTGTGTGTGTGTGTGTGTGTGTGTGTGTGTGTGTGTGTGTGTGTGTGTGTGTGTGTGTGTGTGTGTGTGTGTGTGTCTCTCTTTATTATAGCAAAATTCCAATATCCACATATTATGGCAGATTTGCTTTACCACATTGTTACTAAAAACATAATGGTAACATTTGTGGTTACTCTGGTTTAACTACAAAAAATACTATAGTTAAACTATAGATAGATAGATAGATAGATAGATAGATAGATAGATAGATAGATAGATAGATAGATAGATAGATAGATAGAGATAGATATGTTGGCAGCTTATTATTTAAAAATGTCCTTTTAAATACACTTGAACCCAGTGTAAACATCAACGTACAAAATCACAATACAAAAAGACAACAAGAAGTGTGTTTTTATAACAAATGAAATAATAAAATATATTATTATATTATACACAGAATAATGTGCTTTACTGTCCAGTTAATCTCAGTTTAATCTCAGGGTTTAAGACTAAACTAACAGCAACTTTCACTGACTAAAAATATCTCAGAGCCATTGATTCACACCAGTAATGCTTTCTGTAAGGCATGTTTGTTAAAAACTGCTCAAATGTCATCATTTAATTAAGGGTTAGTTCTGGATTCATCTAAGACTCCAAGTGTCTTCATGCTTTTTGTCTGAAATCAAACACTTTAAACTTCACAACGTGAATAAAATGATAGTTCATACCTTCATAATGAAATAACGTTACGCACATTTATCCAGACAAACCGATCAGAAGTCCAAATTATAACATCCACATGAACAAAAGCTCAGAAATGTGGAGATATATGTGGTTTTGTTTATGTTCCGTCATTAATTCCTGCGCTTTTTAAATGATTCTTTTGAACCGATTCTCAGCAGGTGTCATTATGACTCCTTGAATTCTGACTCTTCGATACTCCAATCAGTAAATAGGGTTCGGTGTGGAGGCGGGGCTTTAGTGATAGAGACGAATCAGATGTCCAGTTGACCAGTGATTCAACCAATCAGATGCAGGGGAGTCCGATTCTGCAACACGAGTTACTGAGCATGCGCGAAGCAAGGACGTGTGAAGCATGAAACAAAATGTAAGTGATAAAACTTTCTGAAAAACCTTATAGATATGTTTTATAAAACATTCATTTTTAAACATAAAAATAATCTTATTTTTCATATTTTAGGTTGTTATAAACAAAATGATTGTTTTTGGTAATTAAGACTTATTTTCGTTGTTTTTAACGCAGTTGCGTGTTTGGGTACATTGCGTGCTGTACATACAGTCTTAATGAAACAGACAAACAGCTTAAATTATTATTCTTTACACTGTCATCTCAATTTGTAATAGTTTATATTTGTGGTCATCCAGTCTACAGATAATTGACTGACTGTCTTCAGTGACAAGGTGATGATTCTTTTCTCAGGACATCATAGGAGATCAATTATACCATTGATATATTTATTTAGGCAGTGCACTTATTATTTATCATGCACAGTAACATTGATGGTCCTGTAACATTACAAACAAACATTAAAATAAACACATTCAGATGAAAAGATTTTTAAGATCACAAGAAAGAATTGTGTGACTTTGACAGGTAGTGTATGTTTGTGTGATGGGGTCAAGAGGGTATTGTTGTGCAGATTGCTGTGTGAATGCTTTCTGTAGCCGAATATCAAGTGCAAAAACATTTTAGTAGAAATAACAAGAGAAAACAAACACATGGGCCTATTCAAACTGTTGAAGTGCCATGTGATTTCTGTCTTCAGAACTTGACAAAGTTAAAAATGTACAGACATGTGGCTTTAAGTCCACGGTTTTCTGGTTTGCTTTGTAATCTTTCTGTATTTTAGTCCCACTATTCTTTAGCTAATTCATCTTTTTTGAGGGGACTTTCAGATTAAATTACAAATAGACGCAAATATTTAAAAGTATTTATTGTAAAACATGATTTGGCAGAAAAGCACAACGTATCAGAATTAATCAGTTGCCAAGTTTCCTCAAAGTATTCTCAATGCTGAGCTTTATGTTAAACTACAAACACAACTTTACATAAATAATACATTTTTTTTATTAATTTTTTGGACCTTGCAAAAAATGATGTTATTTTGTATTCTTGCATCTTCTGTTCTGTAAATCTTATGGTGATGTCTGTTTTTGTATGACCCAGGAAATAAAAGGTTCTTCATCTCATTTGATTATTTTCTTTTTTGATCTGGAACTGTGAATTCAGACTGGATGATCCACATTCACAGCCCCTATAAAATACCTTTAGATTCTACCATTGCGCCGTATACCGCCATACCACCATCCCTGTGCTTAACACATCTCGTTTGTGAGTATGTGAAGAGTCTGCATGTTTTTATAAAACTGAGCAGAGAGAGCCGGAGGTGATCATATAAAAATGAGTCATGTTCATCATGTGTTACAAAAAAAGAAATCTATTCTCCCTTTGTTGTCATCTACAACTTACCCCACAATGATCTGTCAGAACCAGAATAATTCCAGCACTAAACATGCTTTGTAACAATAACATGTGTATAATTCATGACATTTACGTCCAGCGGGAAAATGCTGTGAGAATATTTCCTATCGGCTGAGAGAAAGCGATGTAGACCTTCAGCCCAAACATCGGTTATCTGCTCCAGCTATAACTTTCAGCGCGTCGACTAGATGTTGACCACCCGCCGGGTAAAAGCCGACGGGAATGAGCTCTGTGTCCGTGTGTTCAGAGCTGATAGCCAATACAAAGAAAAGAAACTGTCTGAACACACAATCCTATAACAATACTGATAACAAAAAGGGACCCATTCAAAGAACTGTACACAAGTCGAAACAAAAGTGCACGAGAAAGTCATTAACATGATGTCAAGTTAATGAGTGTATTTACAGTATGATCCATATTTAAAAAGGTAATAAATTGCTGCCTACTGTATATAGTATTATTTCATACTTGGTGGTGAAAGTCTAAAAAAAACCCAGAAAATTGCACAGATCTGCTCATCAGACGAGTTTAAATGCCTCTCTGTCAACAGTGAGATTCAAGAAGTGCTTATCAGCTCAGGAAGATATCACAGCATTATTATATCAATATTTAATAGAAGGATTTTCATAATCTCTTTTGATCGTCTCACAGATGTGAGTGGACGAGGCCCGTTCGAGTCACGCACAGCTGCTGAATAAATCCCAGCGTCCATTTCATCAGAATAACTCAAATATAATGACCTTCCTTTCTGTGAGATGAAATCAAGCCCACAGAGATCTCATCTCATATATGAGAATGTTTGAAAAGAGAAAACACTGTTTACTGAAGGTAAGCGTGCAAACATTTGCTGTGTAATCTCCTGTTGTGATCAATCTGAAAACAGTCGGTTGCGATTGAAATTTACTTACATTGTAAATAGTAAGGAAGAGGCATGCTGGATTTAAACAGTCAATGGTCCAGAAACAACAGAAAAGCATTAGTAGTGCTCAGACGCATTTGAGATATTATCAAGAGAAAGCTATCATCCCCCTCCCACATGCAGCTCTTCCCGTCAGTAAATATGATAATGTTACACGATGCACGCTCTCAAAATAAACATTATAATAGTGAACGCTGGCAGGCCTTTTAGCTGCTCGCTGGCATTCAGAGTCACGGCCGTTTCTCTTATCATCACAGCGACAGCGAATAGAAATGAAAGAAAATGCAGAAAGTATTTTGGATTGACGCGCTTTGAAAAGCAGCTTTCAAAGCATAAATTTCAGCTCATTTGTGTGGCTGCCTTTAAACTGAATGCTTTACCATTACAAACACACCAAATGGAAAAAACACAGTTGAAAAACAGCCACCTGCGACTTTCTGGAAATTGAAAATGTTTTGAATAAAAACGTGACCGAAATGTCATTAAAAGATAAAGTGACCACAGCAAATTAAATTAGCAGTAAATGAATATGTGCAATATTAACATTTGAAAGGTTAAAAATATAAAGACCTGAAAAAGTCTTTTGTTTATGGAACGTTAATTTTCAAGATATTTATTTAATGGACTTAATGGACTTAATGGACAATTGATCTTAAAAATATTACAGCACTTTTTACTTTTTAATTGATGTCTGGTGATATATAAATTCCTATTTATTTACTGATTCATTTATTTTCTTCTTGTTATGCACAGATCATCATAGTAATATACAGACAAACCGAAAATGGATGCAGAATACAACAGCTGCACAAGGACAGATTTATGATTTAATATGTACAGCATGTGATGGGGTTTGGCCATGAACATACAGTTGTTTGGTAAACAGCATTTGGCCTCGTGTTGCTTTATGAAGCAAAATCAATATGAATCAATAGAAGCTGTTTTTATACATGTAAGAGACGCTGCTGTTGGTTTTGTCCTGTAAGACCTCACCGTGACACTTTGAAGAGGGCCGGTGTAGATTTAACTGATGTGACAAGTCAAAGGTGTTTGCTTTTGAGATGCTCTCAGCTCTTGATCCTGTAAAACATTCATCTGTTATTACAGAAGAACCTTGACGTTCTCACCTCCACATCTCTGTTTGTATAATACTGCAAACGCTGAAGAAGAAGAAATCAGCTGAGGATCCATTGACTTTATACCTTACTGCTCATCAACAGATTACAATATCAATACTGAAATACTGTAATGTTAAAATTGTATTGGTTTTAAATATTAATAATCCCAGTTATTAATATCACAGATTATTGTCAATACTTCTATTAATGTGGTTTGTAGCAACTAAGTCGACACAATCGATCCTTGTAATTCTGACTTTATTCTTAAATTTGTAGAACAGTTCATTACTATAACATGGTGCTGAATCACCATCGTATTATGTGTCTCAAGTGTAAAATATCAGCCCGTGGCCTGTAAATGACCTGCGGCTGGTTGTGGTCTTCTGCTTTAAAAAGGTTTCGCTGTATCTAGAGTTTCAACAACTTTTGTTTTCACCCTGAAGCAAGAAATATGTGAATGCTTTAACTGGAAATCACTCATTAAAGTTTGATCAGCGTGGAGAAAAACAGGTCTGTGATCTTCTGCTGGCTTCATGTACAAATCCATTGACGGATGGATACCAGGAGAATAAGATCTGTTTGAGAATTGAGAATCTAAAGGATAAATATAGAAGCTGCTTTTAAAGGGTTTTTGCTCACGTGGTTTTATTCTCTGTGAAGGCTGCTGGCTGGAGATCAGGACTGTTGATATAAAACACTACAGACACAGATATAACCATCATTCTCATAGTCCACAGCTATAAAAAAACCCATCCTCACAGGAACTTATTCTGTCACAACATATACAAAATATCAGGAGAAAAACTTGACTTGAGTTCTTCTGTAATGTATCTATGTTGACATCAGCTGTACACTAGATAGGGCATGATTATAGTGTTCCCTTCAGCTCAACTGATCATGGGTTTGATTGTCACTGTAAGGGTTAAAGTCAAATATATAATTGGACATGATTATTGCATTCTTGATGATTTCTGTCTTTTATATTTTGTTTCTTTAATCCTATGCAAACAGGAATGTATGTGCATGCTTGCACAACACAATCCCACAGGAATTCATATGTATTTTTACAAGGTGATCTCATGTTTATGTTTTAGTATGATTTGTCTTTTCTCCAGTGATGTAAGGGTTATGCCGGGGTCAGGGGTTTTTATTGGTGCTTGATGAGCCCCACGAAGTCTTCTTCTAAAATGAATGAAAACACACCTGTGATTGTTGTTTCAGCATTCTTTCAGCTAGTGGATTTGTTAAATATGTGTAGTAGCATCGTGGTCCTGTGAGGCTTGACATTTTATGTCTTTGCATGTCTCTACATTTAGTGAAACAACAATGAAACTTTCCACAGAGCTTGTAGAGATAAACATTTTTCTGAACAAATCTCTGTACCTACAAAGCAAAAGCACAGGTTATTTTTTGTATCTGTTCTCTATTTTTACAGCCCTTTTCATTATGTAAATGACACGGGTGTCCAAATAAGAGTTTGGCCGTAACAACCCCTCGTGTGTTTCTGACAATCACAGAGACGTCGTGTGTGTGTGAACGCCGTGGCTGTTCTTCATTTAATGAATTTTCCTCAGCTCATGTGATGGTGGATCATTTAAAGCGGGTGAAGAGTGACAGTAACCCCACTCGCCCCTGCAGGTGTAGTTTGTATCTGGCTGTCATCCGCTCGCTTAAATGATAGCGCTTCTTAATGAAGAGCACATTTATTCCTCTTACAGCAGATCCCGCGCCGTGTGTTTCGTGCTATTTGCCTTCGTGATGTATCTGTGGTTTGAAATTAAATGAGGTTTTCCTACAGATACGGCTGAACTTTATTGATTTTTACTACATAGCAGACGCTGTGTTCAATGTTGGTGTAGAGTCAAGCTTAATATCATCTCATCATATATCATCTGATATTAGGCTTTAGAATATCTGTATTTGGTTTTCCTATCGTCTCATATGTTAACCCTGTCCTGTCTGCGGTCTGCTTTTCATTTTATTATAAATCAAAATACATAATACTATATACTTGCTTTAATGTGAAATCAAAGAAACTGTTTAAGAAAGTGTAAGATTAAGGCATAACATGATCATTTATTCACTCCCATGTTGCATGCTTTTGTATGATTCATATCAGCTAGTCACCTCGCAAAATACGTACAAATTCCAGTTCATTAATTCTTATAGATCTTCTGCAGCTCTATTTATAAACATTTGTATTCTAATTAAAAACAAGTGACCCAAACACTTGCTAAAAACGTCCACACGACCTCCAACATCATGTTAGGAGTAAACTGCATGTGTGTGAATAGCGTGGAAGAGCTGGAGACACAGCTAATAAATATGGATGAGGTATATAAACCCACAGCAGCCCACCTGTGCTGTTAACCTCTCTACAACAGCAGAAATCCACAGCTACAGATGAACATAGGCGGTCCTGACATTAATCTCTACACACGCGTGCCTCACGGACGTCTGCACAACATGTGTTGCTATAACACCGCCGTGTATAATTGGGTTGAGGATCAAAGCCGAGCCCGTGCCCGACAAACCCGCCCGACGCGGACGGCGTGACCGCGAGCATACTAATGAGATACAGTAGAGAGAAATGTGTTTGTGTGAATGTCCTCAGATAATGAGTAAAGCAGTTATATTTGCACCGCAATGTATCATCTTAACATAAAACTTCAATCATTTGTTGTAGGATAAGTGAGAATAACACTTTTGCTCGACTGTATCAGGAATCTCACTAACGCTGTGTGTGTTCATGTGAAAGCGTCAGAAAGATAAGCAGATGTCTGGTGATAATGTGCCATTGAAGGGAAAAATTGGAGATCCTAGTAAAAGTCAAATGTTAAAGCAGCTGAAAGTCTGTCTGACATTGAAGTCACGCTGGATCAGGTGGGGTTAAGCAGTTTCTCTCTTTTACAGGTGTGAAATAGCCACTGAGGTAAATCCACACTACAGAAAGAGACGAGAAGTGTCTGACCGCATCTTTAATGGGACTTTCAGAACATATGCTGAGCAAGATACTGACATCAATTCCCCAATATACTGTCCAGACCACAGCTATGTGTATATCAGATATATCTCACACATTTATTCAGCTCATTAGATATACTTTCCCCATATGGAAATTGAGTAAATTGTGCTTAATTGTTATAAAAGCAAACTATTGTATGATGTAACCCTCACGCTCCCCCTAAACCTCACACAAACCTTTCTGAAATAAACATTATTTAGTGTGATTTCTCATGGAGAACACTGACTAATACACAGTCAGCACGGGTGGAGATGATGCTTATCCTTGTATATTCAGAAACACACACACACACACACACACATCAGTCGATCAATGAGAGTTTCAGAGAGGTGGATTACTGCATTTATAAATTCTACTTACTTTCAAACTGACCCGCCCCTTTCCACACCCACACAATACATCAAACACCCTGCTGTCCATCAAACAGCCTATCGTCAGAGATTTGAGATCCTCTCGTGAACACAGATCGGCATCTGAGATATGATGTTGCCGTTTTGTCAGTTCAGTTCTCTTATTAATCGAGTCTCATTAAAGATGCTTCCAGTTCACCCTGAACTTCACCATCTGTGAGAAAGTATTTCAAAGAGACACTAAACTCTACTGTCAGACTACTGCTTAAATCACAGAGACGGAGGAGAGCCGTGACGTTCAGATCTGGCAGATACACGAGCATCTCTGCTGATGTTGGCTGAGCTGATGCTGAGTGTGTCCACAGCGTTTTATACCTTTGATGTAGCTATAAATCTCATCACGCACGCGTCCAGCCGGCCTTCACCTGCTTCACTATAAATAGTTAAACAGCAGTGAATGAGTTTCTATTTTAGAAAGTATTAAATAATGTAAACAAAACAAAAATTGTGTGTCACTCACAAAAGATGAGCAACACTTTTTAATCAGACTGTTAAACAAAATCTTAATGCAGTACTGTATAATTTATGCTCACACAGAGGACAAATGTTATTGTTCAGATGTTTCTCTTTCATCAGGAGATTCTCAGTGTTTCATTAATCAATTTATTCTCAGATGTTTCTGCTATATGGTTTACAGAAGAAATAAAAAAGGACACATGAAGAGTCTGGAGGTGTAAAATGAATGTAGATTGTTAAAGGTAAAATAATCTGGATTTGATGAGAAATGTTTGAGTTCATATTGAAATCTTTAATAATATTGACTTTTGATGTCAAATCTGAGTTGAGAAAAACTCTAATGACAGAGACATTTGTGTGACACTTTTTCTCAGGAGAAATATCTGAGACACACATGAGACTTAAACAAAAGTTTCCATTTGATCTTCATTTAATCTCATTGATGTCCAGAAGAAATAATTGTGATATTAAAGAGATCTCAGCTGTGGTTTTTCTAGCCGGCACTAATTCTCTCTAGACAACTAAACTATTTCTACATGCAACTTTGGCTGTTTATATGAATTAGCTTTAATGTTTATTGTGATCTTCACATGAGTCTGTACAAGCTTCAGATAAACGTGGTTTGTTATACTGATGAAATGTTTCTGTATAATAAGAAGCTTCAGGTGTAACACATGATATTTCAGAATATATTCGTTTCTCTGCTTCATATTCATCCATGAATATTTTAGGTCTCAAGAGCTTTTGGTCAGAGAGCTATTGGCCTATTTCACCGTCTTTCTTCTGTCATGACTAATTCTGTCAAGCTGGCAGCTTCAACTATTAAACATTTACCTGAATCTGTTTATCTGAATGTTAAACACAAACACTAAAATAAAACACACACACACATGCGTGAAGATTTTAGATTTTCATATTCAATCTAAACCCTATAAGAATATAGTATGTAACCGTGTTAATTGGCTGTTTATCATCATTTATCTCAGAATATAATGTTGTACATGTGACAAATGACATATACTGTACATCACAACAAAATATCATCATAGTTTGATCATGACTGAAATCACATCTGAGATGTCTTTCCTGTAGCTCAGTCGATAAAATGATCAAATGCAGAAATGTAAATGTCTTTCATATATCAATGACTTTAACTAAACCACACTGATTTGAAATAGAAAGCTATTGACTTCTTAGATGTTTCTCCTCAGAAAAACGCCCCAGTAATCTTATACGTTTTTCCTCTCGAGACATCAAGAGATTTTAAACCGCTCTCAGATTTGCCAAGATATCAAACTGTGCAATAGAAAGTCAAGGAGTTTAATATTAATGTATTAAATCAACATATTCTCCAAGAATACTAGCTGTGCCATATTTATCTCATAGCTCTTCATTCTCATTTCTGTCTGTGTATTTTTATCATCTTTATATTATACATAAGAGAGATGTTTTAAATCTTCTGGTCAGGGTTTCTCTCATGATGAGTTTATCTCCGGTATCTGTCACATCTGACCGCTGGATCTCCGCTGTGCCCGACTGGACTAACAAACCAATTCACCTACATTTATAATGTTTGCTGTGTCCTATATAGCAACAGTCACAGTTTAAGAGTAAATCCAGGACAGAATCTGCAGAGAGAGAGGAATAAAGCTGAAGGCCTTTACCACGAGACACGTATCAGACCAAAGATCTGTTCTACAGTGACATTTAACAGAAATTTAAAGCGATTTATAAGTGACCAGTGGCACACTATGAGCTATTGACGGTATTCAACCATTCATCACATTAAAATGGACTATTCTTATTTTTTATACAATATTACAGTGGTTTTATAAATGTTTTTTTTTCCTGTGCACTTATAACTTATAAGAGACTTTCTTCCTTCCTCTACAGGTTCTTATCTAGCACTGCAAAACATTGTAAACTTAGTAAAGCACTTCTTCATACTATTGCTGCCGCTTTTGATGTGTCGCTTCATTGTCTCCTAATATTTGTAAGTCTCTTTGGATAAAAGCGTCAGCTAAATGCCTAAATGTAAATGTAAATTGAAGGAGGGACTCGCTGCAGTTGATCGTCCTTGTGTTTTGTTAGCAAAGCCAATGAACGAATCAGTTCCAAACTTCCAATGAGCATTTCAGTTCCTCAAAGATTAAATCAAGTCCTGCCCTACATTTTTTTTTTCATTTCAGAAGCTGTTTCATATCTCATATGTATCTCTCAATAAATCTACACTACTTTGGTTTGAATATTTCACTTTAAACAGTCTGTCTAGTCAAGTCAATGCAAGTTTATTTCTATACTGCTTTTTAAATTTTTATTTCAAAGCAGCTGCACAGAAACAGTCAATTATTAAATATAGAAATGAGAAGTGTAGAATCTCTGCTCAACAGACATCATAGATCATTATAGATCATCATAGCAACATCCTAGCAACCATCACCCACATGTTCTTTATAAAATCCAGTTTTCTTTTGTTGATTGTTGTAAAATGGATGTTTTACTTTAAAAGAGATCATGTAATATTTCACTTGACAGTGATGTTTTTCACAGGACAAGAATCAAGCTCACAACTCTTCAGCTGTAAATTAAAGTTGGAGATAAAGACTCGACGGTATCGTCTTCACTGTGCGTTATACAACAATGCCCAACAGAAATCTATCAAAAGGCTGACTGGTCAGAATCCCATTCATCCAGGAAAGAGAAAGAGAGACAAAAAAGGGCATCAGGTTCCCTTTTATTTTCTGCAGATGTTGCGATATATGTAAGAAGTGGTAGTTTCAATTTTCAGAGGGAAAAGACGAGTAAAACTCAAAAGAAGAGAGAACAAAGGCCGGATGCTGACAGTGTCCGCTGGGTTTCTCTGGGGTTTAGTAGAAAAGCTTTATAAAATCCACTATCACAGACATACATACTGTGCACAACAGCTCTCTGCCCATTCCTCTCTACTGGAATCAATGATCTCTTCACAATGAACTGCACATACTGTAAAGAGATTATTCATTTCATTTTAGCAGAAATAATTCACATTACAATGACATCTGTTTTAATATGTTTATGATTTTATTATTTAAAACAGAGCTGAAGAACAGATTAAAGACCGGACAGGCACTGTTTCTAGCAAACATTAAACAAAACAATGACTTTAATTAAGAAAATATGGTACATTATCATTTAATATTAGTAGATTGTTTTATTATACATTACATTAGTAGATTTCTTTTTATTATATATTAGTAATGACATCTGTTTTTGGAATAATATGATTTATGATTTATTATTTAAAACATGAAAGATCCTTAATTGTAATTGCTGGTCAGACACATCTGCATATGATTAAAGACTGATTTACATGATTTATTTCTTTTATTATATACTGTATTTTCTAGTAAACATTAAACAATTATAATTAGTATATTTCTTTTTATTATATATTAGTATGTTTCTTTTATTATAAGAGGAACACCCTATATTAGTATATTTCAATATATTAGTTACTGTTCTTTTATTATATATTAGTATATTTCTTTTTATTATATATTATATATTAATATATATACTAATTACTAAATATACTATATTTCTTTTATTATATATTATTATATTTTTATTATATATTAGCATATTTCTTTTTATATATATTTAGTATATTTTTTTTATATATTAGTATATTTCTTTATTATATTTCTTTTATTATATATTAGTATATTTCTTTATATATATTAGTATATTTCTTTTTATTATATTAGTATTAGTATATTTAGTTTTTTTATTATATAGTATATTTTTAGTATATTATATATTCTTTTATTATATATTGGTAGATTTCTTTTATTATATATTTTTATTATATATTAGTATATTTCTTTTATTTATTTTATAATTTTATTATATTAGTAGATTTCTTTTATTATATATAGTATATTTCTTTTATTATATATTAGTAGTATATATTAGTATATTTCTTTTATTATATATTAGTAGATTTCTTTATATTTCTTTATATATTAGTAGATTTCTTTTATTATATATTAGTATATTTCTTTTTATTATATATTAGTAGATTTCTTTTATTATATATTAGTAGATTTCTTTTATTACATATTTAGTAGATTTCTTTTATTATATAATATATATTAGTATATTTCTTTTATTATATATTAGTATTTTCTTTTTATTATTATATATTAGTAGATTTATTTCATTATATAATAGTATATTTCTTTTATTATATATTAGTATTTCTCTTTTTTATTATAGTATATTTCTTTTATTATATATTAGTATATTTTTTTTTATCTAGTATATTTCTTTTATTATATATTAGTAGATTATATATTTATTCTTTTATTATATATTAGTATATATTTTTATTATATATTAGTATGTTTCTTTTATATAGTATATTAGATTTCTTTTATTATATATTAGTATATTTCTTTTATTATATATTAGTATATTTCTTTTATTATATATTAGTATATTTTTTTTTATTATATATTAGTATATTTCTTTTATTATATATATAGTAGATATATTAGTATATTTATTTTATTATATATTAGTAGATTTCTTTTATTATATATTAGTAGATTTCTTTTATTATATATTAGTAGATTTCTTTTATTATATATTAGTAGATTTCTTTTATTATATATTAGTAGATTTCTTTTATTATATATTAGTAGATTTTTTTTATATTTTCAGTCTAGTTGTCAGAAATATACTTCATGTACTTCTCAGAAAAAGATAGTTTAACTGCTCAGGATTTATTACTGATACAGACTTACAGTAAATGTCAAGTATTATTAAAATAAGACACTTACAAGTGTATTAATACTTAAGGTATATACTACCTAAAGTATACTTAAAAATATACCTGAACTTTGCTATAGTTTACTTAATAAAATGAACTTGAAGTATACTTGAGACTCTGAATTTACTATCTAGTTATTTACATATTTCATATTCTACATTCAGCGTCTGTCAGCAATCGTGTAGATGGACATGAAAGTTTAAAAGATCGTAAAGAATCTTGTGAATAACTTTGGCTCAGTGCAGACACGTGCCGTGGCTAACAATGGATGAATTTGAGTCTTTAAATGATCAAATGTCTAACAGAAGACCAGCTCTGCATTGTCTTTACTAGAACACAATAAACTAACGTTGGCTCCACACAGCACTTTCTGTCTTTTATTTGAGAGCCAGTATATCCCCGTCAAATAATTTTGGTTTTAATTCATCAAAGGTTTGTGTAAATGTAACAGAAGGTTGATTGAATGTCTTTAACACAACACTACAGGAGTGATTTGTGTTACGCTGAGCAGACACACTGCATGACAAAACATATAATCTGATTGTTTCACTCCTCAAAGTTTCTATAAAAATGATTAAAGTGAGTTAGAAATGCAAATGTCTTTCATCATTTGACTCAGTCAAATAACTGTGAGATTAGTCATGGACTCCTACAAAACAAACTATAACACGACAACAGCAAAAACAGAAAGTGTCACTTCACAGTTTTACTTTCTGTTCCTTTGGTTTTACAAACAAAACACAGAAAACAGCATCAGCATCATCTGCCTACAGCGAACACATCACGAGAGATGCCAAGAACATCATGATACCTGCTCACATCATCACAAACACTTTCACAAAAATCACTAACCTGAGTTCAGTAAATAACGTCCACATCAACAACATCTGTACCGATAGTTTAAGACCTCAGTCTGAGAAATCTGAAAAACTTTCTCACTTTTAATTATACAACAGAACAATAATAAATGAAAATCTCTCTGTAAAGACATTTCTTTAAGCGTTTCTCAAGCTTCACATTTGTTTTAGTAACACATTTTCTAATCAATTCACAAATACAGAACCATAAACTTTATTTCTTTATGCGATCCTTTACGCTTTCTTTATTAACTGCTAAAACTGTGGATTCTAACTTTCCTCATTGGAAGTTGTTTTTAGCAAAAGTATAATAAGAATCTGGGCAGGCGATCATTGTACATCAGAATGATGCAAAGACACCATAAAAGAGAGTAAAGTGATGAAGGCCATATATTAAAATACAGTATGTCGGCACAAATTATTTCTCATTCGTGGAAGCAGAATAAATATCTAGCCAATGAGAAAATCTCCATGAATTTTAATATTTTATTCATTTTCATGGTCAGATTTTACATTTCTGTGATATTATCATGACTGTATTTTCACCCTGCTGAGGTTCACATTTGATTTCCTACCAAGAGACAATAAAATTGTCCATTAAAATGAATGAACACAATGCATTCTCTGATGGAATATAAGGAAACACATTAAAATGCATTATTTTATAACTTCCAGATGACCACGCAGTCGTTTACAAACATGTAATGTATCCTCTGTGGCCCAAAACAAGCAGGACATTAATAGAAGTGAACTGCTGCTGACTCCTTCATAGTCAGCTGACTTTTAAGAGAACATCATAAATAAACTGAAAGCTCAGAATGATTTGAGATGCATCGCAGACTTTATCATTAATCTCAAAAGAGTCATGTTTAAATGTTTAAAGATTATGATGGGATACAAGTAAACGCACAAACATTTGGTAAAATAGTCTCTTTATATTCAAGCAGACAAATTTTCTCTTAACTGCAGAAGTGCATGAATCATGCCTAAAAATGTTGTGTAAATAGTCATCTCACTGGGGTTTGAGATGAATCGTTTGTCTGAAATGATGGTGAAGATCTGCTCCACAAAACCAGACCAAGAGTTTATGGATACTGGAGGGTTTTGCACCACACAAATGAAGGAAAATCATGAATAATCATTCTGTGTCTTTCAGGTTGTGCTAATTGCTGTTGCATTGAAGAGCAACTCATTATCCTCAAACCTCTTTCAATTAGTCTGACATTTTAAAAAGGTTAGAAAAATCAATGGAAATCTGCACATAATAATTCTGCCATTTCTTGGTTTGTCTGATTCAGCGGCTCAGATTTACTGGGAATGAAATATATCAAATTATAGCAACGTTCACCAAAATCCTCCACACATCTCAGTCATGCATGTGCACGTGGCCATTATTAAAACATACTGCTACTATTTTAACCATATTTTATTTAATGCATGAAACATTTTTAAGATAAAATGAGGGTTTACTCACAATGCATATTATTTTAAAGCAGCTTTACAGAATCTCATTCCTCAATGTTTAAATAAAAAATGACCCTTTAAGTATTTATTTACATTTACAGGATATTGAACATAGTTAAAAGGCTAAAAAATCTTGATATAATTTTCAGAGCTTTATCATCCAGCGGCTGAGAAGAGACTCATCAGTTATATTGTCACACATTATTTCTGCATCCGCTCTATGAGATTCCTCACCTTGAATGCAAAAGACCACACAAAGCAGACAAAACCACAGAACGGATAAAAAAACTTCTATCTTGTCTTTTTTTAATCTGCTCTCTGTCTTTCAACATTCCCTCGTGCTTCAGGTAATAAATCATGTCTGAGACGGAGGTAAAGCTCTTGAGCGCTGCTCACACAAACCTTCCTCTCTCTCTCTCTCTCTCTCTCTCTCTCTCTCTCTCTCTCTCTCTCTCTCTCTCTCTCTCTCTCTCTCTCTCTCTCTCTCTCTCTCTCTCTCTCTCTCTCTCTCTCTCTCTCTCTCTCTCTCTCTCTCTCTCTCTCTCTCTCTCTCTCTCTCTCTCTCTCTCTCTCTCTCTCTCTCTCTCTCTCTCTCTCTCTCTCTCTCTCTCTCTCTCTTTACTTTTTATTGTAACAGCTTGAGATTGCACACAAAGAGGTAAACAGAAACGTGTTTCTCTCACCACCCGTGGTTTCAATAGATTGTTGATTTTGTCTTGAAATAACTGATGGTATGCTGCTGCTAAATGTGATTTACATCAGAACATGTACACAGGTTAATGTCATGAAGAATAATTTCCGAAGAACTTGCCTGTGAACAGTTAGCAGGGCGTTGCTAGGTGGTTACTAGGGTGTTCCTAATGGTTGTCAGGGTGTTGCTATGCTGTCATGCAAACAAAAAAATCTGAATGCACAGAACAACAGTAATAGTGATGTCTGTCTTTTAGATTGAGATGTTTTGCTGACACAATCTCTTCACTGTCAATATCATCTGCCGCTCATAAATCCCGATCAAAGACAAACATGAACTTGAAATACAAAAGAAGAAGAGCAGCGGCTCTGGCAATGATCAATATATCCAAGCATTCATTTATTTCTCAGTCAGAACTGCTGATGAAGTCCGACTGTACTTCTTCATTACAGTAATATAGATTCAGATGACATAGAAACTAAAGCTTCTTTTGTTGGGTTTCATCACCAGAAGAAGTGCTGGCATTGCAGGATGGATTGAGCTGAGCGTGGGTGACTGGACCGGAAGAAGTCACTGACACAAACCTGACTCTGAAAGTCCAGCGGCTGACACAGAGAGCGTCAGGAAAAGGTCAGCAGATTCTCTGACACAATCAGACACGGGGATGCTCCAACATGTACTTGGATTCTGTGCAATTATTTATTTATTTTATTAAAAGTATTATTAGTAATATTACTAATATAATATATAAAGAACTAATATTAGTAATTAATGTTTCTTAACAAACCTTTGGTTATTATGATCACCTCCTAGAACACGAACTGATGGGAAACCTGTTTGCAATCTACCTAAATTTCATGATTTAGAATAATCAATGAGACATGAGAAGTTTATTTAGATTTGTGCATTTAATTCCCTCAGACCTAAAACTTGAACTGTTTGCACTGAATTAAAGATTGAGTTTGGTTCTCCTGGCCTACAAACCTCATGTGAAGAACCCTTTCAAACAATGCCTTATATTTACTTTAACCGTACACTTATAAAATAAAGATGCTTCTTTAGAGAAGATCATCAGACAAAAAACTGCCTACAAGCTTTTGTGGATGTTAAAGGTTCTTTATTGAAGCACATGCTTTTAAATATTTTTAACTGTGCTGATGTATTTGTTTTAATGTGAGTATACTCCTGACTAGTTGTTGTAATGTTTGATCACAATGATTATCTGTGCAACACTTATGCATTTACACAATAATGATGTGACGGACACGGTTCTACTGTTGATGCAGAAGATGACCCGGACAAATGCTTAACACATAACTTAATAACAAACAAATCTTTTAAATCCTGTCAATATTTTTCAGCACATCATCGAAACATTTCTCTATATACAGCCGTCCAGCATGCAGAAATCATGTATCAGGATGATATGATTGTTTTCTTCTAGAAGCAGCGAGTATCAGTACTGTGTTTGAGCGTAACTGAAGCTCTATATACAGATGAGAGGTCAATGCCCATTACTGTATATCATCCCAACATGAACACAGCAGGTGTGTTTATCATCATGCACACTACACAGGGAGCTCGTTAGAAAAGCACATTATTAAACTTTTATCAGATGTGGAATATGATGTTGATATTGATATTCAGTACTTCACGGCTTCACAATCTCACAAACACGAGTCTACACAAACATCTCTAGATGCTCAGTTGATGCGCTTTAATACATACAAAGATGAAAACATTCAGTTTTAATGAAACGACTCTGCTGTCCGTTCTATTGTCTGCTCAAGTAGAAATCCATCTCTGTACTATATACTGCTTTCAAAATCCCAGAAAGCAAAACACAGATCTGAAGAATCTATAATGACACATTAAGAACCCAGAGAGGCATCACTGCTGTCATGTTTGCAGTCCGAGAGACCCTGGTAATATTCTTAGTAAGATAATAATAGACTCTTTTGAAAAACAACTTTTGCTCACATTGCTTTGATTTAACAAACAGATCATTGTCAGATCAATCCAGAAGTATTGTTTTATAATATGATAATTGTATATGTGGTTCAGTATGAGATGAGAGCCATTGGTTATTCACCTGACACTGTGTACTCCAGGTCTCTCACATCCCAAACAGAACATGAGGATGCTGTAATAAAGTACTACTGGAGAACAGCACATCCCTGCAAACGATCATGATCAAGAATACACACTAAACAAGATCCTTAACACATCTGCTGGACTTTCTCTCTGTTGTGTTCACATTCAGGATCTCTCTGCATGACACACACACACACACACACACAGCTCATCCATCATCCCTCACATCAGCATCATCATCATCAGCATCACACACAGTGACGGACAGCTCTCACATCTCACCTAAGGTGAAGTAGGGCAGCGCCGTGTTGTCCAGATCATCCAGAACCGAGATGCGCCCCGGCAGGTCAGTCCTGACGAACAGCAGGAGTCTGGACTCTCCACCGGAGAGACTCCCGGAGCCCGCGCCGGTGAAGCTGAACTCGTTCTCGCGGAGCACCGGCAGCGTGGACACGGTGACTGTCTTCAGCTCGCACGGGCTCTCCGCGTCGCCCGTCTTGTGTCGCTCGTCGTCGGGGTTTCCTCCGGCGCAAAGCCGCAACAGCAGCAGCAGCACGAGACGCGCGTCTCTCGGTGTCATTGCGCTCCGCTCGCGGTGCCGCCGCGCGTGGATTGAGCGTCGCGCGTGAAGCGGTGATGGTTTATAGTGACGCGCGTGACCGGCAGGCGGCAGCACTGAATGAGCCTCATCAAACCTATTAACATAAACACAAACACACTGATAAATACAATGACAAAATACACAATAGATCAAAATACAACATATAAACACAGAGAATACAACAAAACAATAACAAAATACACATGAATACAAAATGAACATTTACATCAAAACAAATAATAAATAAAATACTTTTAATATAGGTAAATAATAAAAAATAAATAATAATATATTAAGATCTACATATTGAAAACTTACAGTCTCACTTCTGCCAATGTGAATCAGTGATGTAATCTAAACTCTATTGGCTCTTTTAAAGGGGGAGGAGCCACTTACTCTAATTTATTAAGTGAAATTTACATGAATGCATCTAACCACCAGCATATATCAATGTATATCAGTGATATAAAGTTTCTTTAAACAGAAACTTCAGTGATGTGAATGAGACACCAGCAGCACCTGATGAGACCGCCGCCGTCATCCTGCAGCTGTGTGTTTTATTTCACACCTCAAACACATATAAAGTGAATCAAGTGTTTCAGCAGCATGTATGTAAAGCGTGCGTTAACACGGGCCTTTCACACTTACTTCCTCAATAGATATATGAAGTTCATTGTGGTTGAAATTGCCTTGACCTCCGTGCCAAGCATCTCTCTGATTCTGCCAAATTGAATTTGACAAACAACACGGCAGCGAGTGCTGGTCCAGACCGAGCCGCTCTATCCGCTTTACAGCATGTAATGAGTCGGGTCTCTGTCTCCGTCTTACAGACAAATCTGCCATCTTTCTTCTGTTGGTTTCATGTGACTTACACAGTCTCGGATGGGTTTCATGCTGGAGGGATAAATATATTCCTTATAAAGTTCTTTAGACTCTCTGCAGCTGATAAGACTCCAACATTAATATAAAACACAGCTGCATGAGACTGAAACATTTACACCCAAACAAGATGTTTATTAGAGAAACTGGTCAAAAATATATCCGGGTCATGTTTCACCTCAAAAAAGAAAATAAGAGAGATAATAATATTGTGCAGATAGATAGACAACATCCACCTGACACTGTGTACTCGAGGTCTCTATAGACCATTTCACAAGATGTAAACAACACTGGTCCAGAAGCACTTCCTGTTTCAGTTTTTTGTATTTCACATATGTCAATTAAGTTAAATCTTAAAGATGTTTGTTAAACAAGTCAGTTGTAAATGTTCTGTTGATTGTATTTTGTTCTGACATTTGTGTAGTGTTAAAAAACTGA
>CM032795.1:1990000-2075000 GCA_019155185.1 Beaufortia kweichowensis | reverse complement strand
CTTTCATCGCTTTAGACTCTTACAGTCGTCAGTCTGATGGTTTGTATTGATAGTTGTATCTGTTGGAGTTATGACTTCTATTTTTCTGTCCAAGAATGAGAACGATGTTGAGATTTGAGATGCTCAAACAGCAGGTACAGACCTACAACACAAAATAATACAACATACTTTACACAAATACGGTCTTTCTTTTAAATCATTTTCAAGCCTTTTACCAAAATGTGGGACATGTTTAAATACAATTTAAAACCCTAATTTGTGTTGTTGTTTTTTTGCCACAAAATGTAAACATTAAATAGACGAACTGTATGTTACAAAACATGCTAGAATGACTAACATGAATAATATCACTAACAGTATTGGAATGAAAATAATTTCATATTTTAATATGTGTGTATTCTTGATTCATTACACACCAGCTCTAAAGTCATTTTCTATAAAAACACTTTCAAATGTAAATTGACGGTGTGCTCGATAGCTGAAAATTAGACTTTTTCCTTGAATAGCAAAACACAGTTTTGGGAACAAAAGGTACGGGATGTGCTTTCTGTTTTTCAGCATCGCAGATAAAAACCAGCTCTGTTCACGCTGTGATATTGTGATTTTTCCATTCAAACGCGTCTTTGTGGAAACGGCGCACTAATATTTTATGGTGACAGCTTCTGAAATGAGTTTTGAGTTTTGCGAGGCAATCGGCTGCCGAGGTTTTTGAAGGCTGTTGTGTCCTGCTTTTCAAAGATCACATGCGGTTTAATCTTGAAGCGAAGCTTTACCTTTGTAGCTTTAATACATAACAGTGACCGCTGGTGAAGAAGGAACGATGAACAGATTAACCTTTAGCCCCGCTGACGGACACTGATTATATGTGTGTATTAGCGCTTATGCGTGTGGGGATGAATCCGTCATGTCTTATGTATGACCGCTTTCCTTCATCCTGCCTTTCTAGTTTGAGAACAAAGGTAACGGCCCCCCAAAAGGTGAATTCTCTGAAATAAAGGCCGGAGAAACGGCTATAAAGACTTCATCTGGCTGTGGACGCATTAATCTCACGTGTCCGTTCCGGACCGCACCGGACTCCGGCTTTCAGCCCCCCGCGTCCTACTTCTGATCAAAAGCTCCATTAAAAATGTGTCGAGACTATGAAAGGCAAATTGTGCAATCATGCCTCACACGTTTAGTTGTTTTCTGCTTTACTGCTCGTGTGAGTCGACAGCACGACTCTTTAACTTCTCATTTAACATACGCTTCACATAAACGCACAATTCAGCATGTGGCACAAAACAATATAACCCGAGAAGAGAGAGATTATTACACACATCATCTCATTTCATCATCTGAAGTCACAAAACAACACAGACGTCAACTCCTGTACACCGCAACGATCATTTTCTTACTCAATAATAATCTTGTTTTCCAGAGAAAATATTGAATATTTGCTTGTTAAACATGAAAAAATAATGTGGTAATATTCTCAAAAAAAAAAAAAATCTACTGGTCACATTAATGTCATTGATGTATGATGTCACATACTGTATAACTGATTACATTTACATTTATTTAGCAGACACAACTATACTGTGGACTGCAGGACATCATATCTATCTATGGGCTGTAATGTCTAAATATAGATGTTAAAAAAGTCAAAAGAAAAATATTCCAGTCCTCCAATATCACAGGATCCATTAGAAACCGCCCGACTGTCTAAATCTTACAGAAGGTTTTGGATATCTGTAGACATCTGCTTGTTTTTAATATCTAATGTGCAGTGATGTTAAAAGCAGATTAATGAGTGATCAGTAAGAACAGATGATTATCTTCTAAACATCTGCTGGATTATGTTTCATCTGTTATTTCTCCTGAACATTAGACAGGTCATTCTGATATTATGACAATGATCAGGTATCTAAACCTTTGAGATGATGTGCATGAAGTCAGTGACACGAGTGAGTGAGAAGACACAACACGGCTGATAGAAAGTAAAGAACCATTTTTGGCTGAATAGTTCCATAAAGAACCTTTAATATCCAAAGAACCAGGGTTTGTCTCCTAATACTAAAGCGTCAGCTAAATGCCTAAATGTAAATGTGAATCACCTTTATTATTCAAGAGTGTTTACAGTCCAAAACAAGCAGTTTCTGGTTTAAATAGGTTTCAGAGGTTGACAGCAGTTTATAGAGTATATGAGATGTGAAAATGACTTGATAAAGCTGTGCAGACAGCAGCGATCAGTGGGAATATCATAAAAGTCAAACAGGCTGTTTATAGTGAACACAATGGCACATCTGTCTGAGTTTATTCAGAAACACTCACTTACCAACACAATATCAAAATAGATTGTGCTGTTTTGTTGCAGTAACAATGTAAAGAACCAAAAGTCTCACATTAATAAACCAAAATATGAATAATACTGATTATGTTTAGTGTGTACTTACAGTATGTCTTTTATTCTGTCTGCTGTATCACTGGCTGCTCATCTAATGAAATCATTTCACGTCAATATTTGATGTTCATGTATTCGTTTAATTATTTGGTAAGTGCCTGATTACTGTTTGTAATATTGATCAGAAGACTGTATATGTACTGTACAATTTTGCTAAAAGTAGATGTGCATGATTTATTTGATAATTTATGCAGAAAACAGGCTTTCCCAAAAGTCTCATTATCTTTTAATAACATAATTGAATGCATTTATCTCTCAGTGTTCATCCACTACACATATTACTGTACAAAATGAAGTCCTGTACTGTAACAGAGGAGAATAGACAGAGTATTAATATAAAGATGAGAATGTCAGGAAAGGGTAAAAATAGGGACTTGTGGTCAGGAACAGCAGAGAAATGACTGACCTTAATTATATGAATGTCAGTATGAAATATTCAGTCAATGAGTTTCTCATCTGCACCGTCTGGAAAAGCTTCTGCTGTATGAGATGAACATCAGCTGCTGCCAGAAAACATCACCTACAAAAGATATATACTGAGTTATAGAGCAAGTTACAAAAAAACTCAAACCCTAAATGAAAGTCATAATAGTAGTTCAAACTGTTACAGTATTCTGTGAATTAATATACTGCAGTAAATAATACAGCATGCTTTAATGTTTACTATGGTAAACTGCGCGCTACGGCGCGCTTTAATGTTTACTATGGTAAACTGCGGTGAACGCTACGGCGCGCTTTAATGTTTACTATGGTAAACTGCGGTGAACGCTACGGCACGCTTTAATGTTTACTATGGTAAACTGCGGTGAACGCTACGGCACGCTTTAATATTTACTATGGTAAACTGCGGTGAACGCTACGGCGCGCTTTAATATTTACTATGGTAAACTGCGGTGAGCGCTACGGCACGCTTTAATATTTACTATGGTAAACTGCGGTGAACGCTACGGCACGCTTTAATGTTTACTATGGTAAACTGCGGTGAACGCTTCTACGGCACGCTTTAATGTTTACTATGGTAAACTGGCGGTGAACGCTTCGGCGGCGCTTTAATGTTTACTATGGTAAACTGGGCGGTGAACGCTTCGGCGCGCTTTAATGTTTACTATGGTAAACTGCGGTGAACGCTTCGGCGCTTTAATGTTTACTATGGTAAACTGCGGTAAACGCCTTCTGGCGCGCTTTAATGTTTACTATGGTAAACTGCGGTGAACGCTTCACGCACGCTTTAATATTTACTATGGTAAACTGCGGTGACGCTTCACGACACGCTTTAATATTTACTATGGTAAACTGCGGTAAACGCTACGCACGCTTTTAATATTTACTATGGTAAACTGCGGTGAACGCTTCGGCACGCTTTAATATTTACTATGGTAAACTGCGCGTGAACGCCTTCGACGCACGCTTTAATATTTACTATGGTAAACTGCGGTGAACGCTTCACGGCACGCTTTAATGTTTACTATGGTAAACTGGCGGTGAGCGCTTCTGACACGCTTTAATATTTACTATGGTAAACTGCGGTGAGCCTTCACGGGCACGCTTTTAATATTTACTATGGTAAACTGCGGTGAACGCTTCTGCACGCTTTAATATTTACTATGGTAAACTGCGATGCTTTCTGACGCACGCTTTAATATTTACTTTGGTAAACTGCGGTGAACGCTACGCACGCTTTAATATTTACTTTGGTAAACTGCGGTGAACGCCACGGCGGCTTTAATATTTACTATGGTAAACTCTTGGTGAACGCTTCACGGCACGCTTTAATATTTACTATGGTAAACTGCGATGAACGCTTCGGCACGCTTTAATATTTACTATGGTAAACTGCGGTAAACGCTTCGCACGCGCTTTAATATTTACTATGGTAAACTGCGGTGAAAGCGCTTCGGCACGCTTTAATATTTACTATGGTAAACTGCGGTAAACGCTACGGCACGCTTTAATATTTACTATGGTAAACTGCGGTAAACGCTACGGCACGCTTTAATATTTACTATGGTAAACTGCGGTGAACGCTACGGCACGCTTTAATATTTACTTTGGTAAACTGCGATTGAACGCCACGCACGCTTTAATATTTACTATGGTAAACTGCGGTGAACGCTACGCACGCTTTAATATTTACTATGGTAAACTGGCGGTGAACGCTTCGCACGCTTTAATATTTACTTTGGTAAACTGCGGTGAACGCTACGGCGCGCTTTAATATTTACTATGGTAAACTGCGGTAAACGCTACGGCACGCTTTAATGTTTACTATGGTAAACTGCGGTAAACGCCACGGCGCCGCTTTAATGTTTACTATGGTAAACTGCGGTGAAACGCTGACGCACGCTTTAATATTTACTATGGTAAACTGCGGTGAACGCCACGGCACGCTTTAATGTTTACTATGGTAAACTGCGATGCAAACGCTACGCACGCTTTAATATTTACTATGGTAAACTGCGGTAAACGCTTCACGCTTTAATATTTACTATGGTAAACTCGCGGTAAACGCTACGCACGCTTTAATATTTACTATGGTAAACTGCGGTAAACGCTTCACGCACGCTTTAATATTTACTATGGTAAACTGCGTAAACGCTTCGGCACGCTTTAATATTTACTATGGTAAACTGCGCGTAAACGCTACGCACGCTTTAATATTTACTTTGGTAAACTCGCGTAAACGCTTCTGACGCGCTTTAATATTTACTTTGGTAAACTGCGGTGAACGCTACGGCACGCTTTAATATTTACTTTGGTAAACTGCGGTGAACGCTACGGCACGCTTTAATATTTACTATGGTAAACTGCGGTGAGCGCTACGGCACGCTTTAATGTTTACTATGGTAAACTGCGGTAAACGCTCACGGCACGCTTTAATGTTTACTATGGTAAACTCGCGTGAACGCCAACGGCACGCTTTAATGTTTACTATGGTAAACTGCGGTGAACGCTACGGCACGCTTTAATGTTTACTATGGTAAACTGCGGTAAACGCTACGGCACGCTTTAATATTTACTATGGTAAACTGCGGTAAACGCTACGGCACGCTTTAATGTTTACTATGGTAAACTTCGCGTAAACTTCTGACGCACGCTTTAATGTTTACTATGGTAAACTGCGGTTGAACGCTTCACGGCACGCTTTAATGTTTACTATGGTAAACTGCGGTAAACGCTACGGCACGCTTTAATATTTACTATGGTAAACTGCGGTAAACGCTACGGCACGCTTTAATATTTACTATGGTAAACTGCGGTAAACGCTACGGCACGCTTTAATATTTACTATGGTAAACTGCGGTAAATTGTAGTATACTGTAGTAATTAGTTTGTTCATGTATACTGTAGTTTTCTGTACTATTAACTACTAAACTGATATACTGTGGTAAATATCATATTTATTATAGTAACATATCATAGAATATTATAGTAATGACTACACTTTGCTAATGTACTGTACTGTATACTATAGTATTTAGTAGTATTAATTAGAGTGAATTGTTGCAAATACTGTAGTATACGTTAACGTTTAAATATTTATAAATATGTAAATATTTCCTTATACTACAGTATATATTTTCCTGCTGGAATGCTGTAAAGTATAAAGACATCTGGTTTGAATTCCTCCAGCCGCTTGTTTAAAACAGACGAGGATAAACAAGAGAAAGAGATACAAGCCGTGTCTCCTGGGATACAGATCTTATTAACACCCGGAACGTCACATTACAGGTGGAACAAAGGAGGTTCCGTCTGAGGTTGCCATGGTAATATCTCTAGGGCTTTGTCCTAAAGTGCTCCTGAAATTCAATTAGCTTTGTCCAATTACACCATCACAGCAGACCTGACTGAAATCCACATCATCCAATGACACAAATGCATTTTCTGAACTCTGTGTCTTTCTCTACAACGTGAAGTTAGCGTCATGATCACATACAGTAAGTGTTATAATATACATACATAATTAATAATAACTGCCTACAGGATTCATGTTGAACAGCTGCATTCACAGTAATACTAATAAAATACAAACAACTGTACAATTATAAATAATTGTGTATGTACAAATATTAATAAAAGCTATAAAAACATACCGTTCACTGGAAAATTCATGTTAGCTGATGCATTAACTCTTAATTAACAAATACAACATTCCTGTAAAGTGTTATTAATTACTGTAAGAAAAATATTAAAACTGAAGGCAAAAAACTGATTACAAATGAAAACAAAATAACCTTGAAAACATGATCTCAGTGAAACATTCTGATAGAAGAACAAGATGCTATAAAACATAAATACACACAATAAATTTATTTTATTTATTATCTATTTCAGAAGTTATTGTCACCAGAGGACATAAAACATCTGTTCAAACTGTTTAAATTAATCTCATGTTCACTTAAATAGATCTAGATATGATTGTTTAAAATTGTGTATTAAATGAGTTAAACATCAGCATAGTAGCTTTCCTTCCTGTATATATAGTTTTGATATTGTATCGCATAAATTGTGTAAAATCCCTTTTAGCTGAGTGTATGGTATGTGTTTTACTGTAAGCTCACAGACATGGATTCACACATTACAGCAGATGGCATATAAAACCAGCAGAACTTTATCACGTTATAGCTGTCTGTATGTTATGAAATGAAAATCATAACTGGTGTGATAAAGCTTCAGCATCATGACAGGGGTATCGAGAGGGGGCAGTGTTGTCCTACACATCAGCACAAAAGATCTCACAGAAACACAACACAAGAGCTTTACACAAAGAATAAAACCACTGGTGTGTGCTCGACTACACATCAGCAAACCTTCTGTTACATTTACACTCGATACAATTCTAACAAAAACACACCTAGAGAGAGTGTGTGAGAGAGAGAGAGAGAGAGAGACAGAGAGAGAGAGAGAGAGAGAGAGAGAGAGAGAGAGAGAGAGAGAGAGAGAGAGAGAGAGAGAGAGAGAGAGAGAGAGAGAGAGAGAGAGAGAGAGAGAGAGAGAGAGAGAGAGAGAGAGAGAGAGAGAGAGAGAGAGAGAGAGAGAGAGAGAGAGAGAGAGAGAGAGAGACAGAGAGAGAGAGAGAGAGAGGAGAGAGAGAGAGAGAGAGAGAGAGAGAGAGAGAGAGAGAGAGAGAGAGAGAGAGAGAGAGAGAGAGAGAGAGAGAGAGAGACAGAGAGAGAGAGAGAGAGAGAGAGAGAGAGAGAGAGAGAGAGAGAGACAGAGAGAGAGAGAGAGAGAGAGAGAGAGAGAGAGAGAGAGAGAGAGAGAGAGAGAGAGAGACAGAGAGAGAGGAGAGAGAGAGAGAGAGAGAGAGAGAGAGAGAGAGAGAGAGAGAGACAGAGAGAGAGAGAGAGAGAGAGAGCGAGACAGAGAGAGAGAGAGAGAGAGAGAGAGTTTTGATTCTTAAGTGTTGAGGAGAAAGCGAGACATGATTTATAAAGCGTGTTCTCAGTCCTGCAGAAAGCGGTGTGACGCTGCTTATCTGTTAAGATGAATAAAACATGAGCTAATATGAACTTTCTGCATTGTTTTTCTTTCTCTTGTATGGCCACTGAAAGCCAGACTGAATATCTATCAGGCGTTGGGCCAGACAGTCACGATAGGTGAACGTTTGAAGTCGTCTCTCTTGGGCTCGTCCTAAAACACTTTGAATGCTAAATGATGGACTACAATATTTAAACCTCCAGGTAGAAAATCTCTCAGGATTTTACATCCTGTTATTTATTTAATTGCGTATTTGTTTGAATTATAAAGTCGGTGAATCTTCTCTGCTGTCAAGAGAAATGTGCAGAACATTGATTCTGGTTTTACATGAATGGAAGGTGACGGGTTCGATGAGAGTTCATCTCTATTGACAGCCACACTGGGAATTTAATATCTAGATGAATCTTTTGGGTTTCCATGTGTGACTTACTCTCTTCACATGCTCATGAAATGTAAATTGAAAGATTGAATATAACCAGACAAGGTCAGAAATGATTTTACACTAGTGTAATGATAAGATCATGAGAGATCAAACGCTGATGTAATCCTCAACAGAAATAAAAGATCAATCTCTCTGTAATGGAGGGCTTAAACCCAAGACTCAACCTGAGGTCAAAGTTCAAGAGGTTAACTTCAGAAATGGGTAAATTGAGTTTTATACAGTACATACTCAGGCATTGATTGGTACAGTCAGATTAAATGAACACTTTTAGTTTTTCTTTTTTTTTTTAAAACCAACCCACTAAAATCTCTCCAAGAACAGCAGACTGAAATCATTTACAGTATCATTTTCCCTACTGAGACTGTGTGGGAAAGAAAACATCCTTGAAATTACACTGTCATCTGTAAGATCTGAGGTTATACCAAAATTTCATTTTAATTCTACAAACACAAGTCAACTGAGAGACAAAACTGTGTCAAACAACAGCGTGAGTTTAGTGCAGAATCAGTGACCAGCTGCAAATCAACAGATATTCACTTTTATTTGCTCAGTGATTCTACTGGTCATGAAATAAAAGATGGACACAAGATGAGTCACTTACCTTAAAGATGTCTTTAACGTTTGAAAGAAAGATGCTGTTTCCAGTTCATGTCAGGAGTGATGTGGTCAAGTGATTGGGTAGAAAGTATTTTCATAAAAACTATGAAAAATGCAAATATTTAACTGTATCAGGAAAAATACAACAGATCCTTCACCCAAAATAAAATCTGTTATCTTTAACTCACTCCAACCCTTGTGATGTTGTTGTGTGACTTTATGAGACTCTGGAGGAACACCACATCAAATGTGAAGATTGTGTGCAACATTGACCATTGGGAAAAGAATTGAATATAGTGAATAAGTCAATAATCTCAAACCTCATTAGTTTCTTCAAGACTGGAACGTTCATGGATCACCAATATGTCCTTTGTTAAAAGGTCAAGATACTCATTTTTTAATATTTATATTTGGCAACATTATTAACAAAACAACTGAATGTTCACAGATTTTCAGACATATTAACTGTGAATATTAGTGTAATGTACATTTGTTAGCTCTTCAGGCTGGTAGACGCCGTAATCTTTGCTGTTTTTCTGCTTTCTTTTACCTTAAACTGCTGATGTTTGTTCACATATCTGGAGAATTAACACATCGTTTTGCAAACCACACATAATTATGGACGGCAGTATTTTCCGCTGGGTTTCCCACATGCAAGACGTGTTGTTTTCTAAAGGTTGCCATGCATCTGCTGATGGGCTTTTGGGATATTTTCCTCAAGGAAACAGTTAAACAAAACGCTCACAAAGAAACCAATTAATAAGATATTGTCTAAAAGATCACCTAAAGTTTTTCACATGAACATTACATAGACATTGTCACACATAAAAAAAGGGTTACATGTCTGCATCAAAATAATCAAAACTGTCCTGATAAAGTCATTGAAGAAACAGTGCTAACATCAAGAATCACGTGAACACTGTACAACGATCACAGGAAAGCAAATGACTAAACTGTACAATCAGGAGCCTGTTATTGGATTGTTCTGAACCTCTAGAGATGTGGAAACACACACTGACCTTCATAATGGTCCCATTCAATCTTTGTCAAGATGTCTGATAACTTAACCAGCATGGACTCCGACTAAACCAGAACCACTGACCGGAGAGAAAGAAGAGCGACCCGCTCGTATTGATCTCAGATCATTGATCTTTCTCCAGTCACTTGACATGAATTACTGCTGCGCTTTGAGACCAGGACATGACGTGTCCCCGACTTTATAACACATGCCATTTCTGCTATAACAATACACACAATCAGCAATGCTAAAGTTATTCTTTCTGTTTTCACCAGTTTTGTTGACTTTCTAATGAATACAATAAAAACTCTGCGACACTTTTAAAACATTTCTTTGTCTGTTGAGCGACACATTATTACATCAATAATTTATCTAATGTTGTACGTTTATGGCGTGACTGTGTTTGTCAATCAATGACTGGCATGGAAACATGTTTGAGAAACACATTTACAGTCATGTTTTTGTTGTTTAGATCTGGTAATAGTGGCTGAGAAATGACATCATCTTTCAGGAATCTTCAAGGGTTTTGATTTCGAGTGTAATTCACAATAACATTAGCTGTTGTGTTTTCTGTGGTTTTAGGAGAAAATTGTAGCTCTTGTCGTATGAAACAATATCTCATCATCCATTTTTAATTCCTTCATGTTTTGTAGAAAATGTAAAAGTTAGAATGCACTTTAATGATCACATACACGTGTGGCAGATCACAAACGCTAATGCTAAGACTCTGAGCAAGAGGCATTTTAGTATTAGTCTGCCAAACTTAATACATGAAAACTTATATACTTTGATTTATTAGCTAAGCGATGTTTAAAAAATAAACGTTTATTCTGGATAAAAAGCTTCCAGAAAAATATGGGTTGTTTTCATTTGATTTAGTACCTGTAAATGACCAGCGTACTGATGTTTGACCAAATACTATTAGTCAATTAAATATTTACATAATCGTTCATTTAAGCGATGGAGTTCAGTGTTGTGATCCCATCTATAGTTTCACCCGGCTTCACTTCAGACTTTATAGCATAATTCAGAATAACATTAGCTGCTGTAATTTCTGATCTGTTGTTCTCTGCGGGATTTTAAGAGCCAAATTTATGAGCATTTATATGAAGCAATATCTCTTCATCCATTTTTAATTCCTTCATGTATTGTGGAAAATGGCACCGCTAGGACTCACTTAAACTCTTTTAACAATTAGTTTCGGGCGGTCACGTACACGCGGCGGAACGCAAACTCAAACGCCATCATTCTCACGCTAACGGTAAAGCTACGCACGCGCACGAGAGAGAGAGAGAGACGCTTCGTCAACGTAATGCTGTAGTTTCGTCCCCAAGAGTGAAAATTACTCCGAGCTTCCCGTCTAAATTACAAAGAGTCATAAATCTGAGGCGACTCGTCTTTATTACAATCCTGAGCGGTTCGGTCATAAAATATACAGTATGTGATTTATGAGGTGGGCGAGCGAGGCCTGGAGCCTGCATTTGGAAGGCATATTTTATGAACGCTGGATATGGAGGATTTGATGAACTACTGGGTCAGTCGATGAACTCTGCGCTCGCTCTTGTTTATCTGAAAGAGAGAGAGACAAAGATGGATCAGTAATTCACGACTGACTCGCACCTGGATGAGTTGGTTTAACATCAAAAAATCTAAGGTGATTAAAGTCAGTTAAGAGCTCTCAGCCTCAGGAAACGATCGCTCCGGGCTTCATTCACAATCAGTTTAGCAGTAGGTAAGTCTGTGAGCCGCGGGTCAGCGGTGTAATAGCGTTCCTTTCTTTCCTCTCCTCCGTGTTCCCCGCTGGCTTCCGATCTGCTCCCGCTCTCGGGTAAACATATGTGGACTTTGGCGAGTGATTTGTGAAGTGTGAGGGCACCTCAGATGAAAAGTCAACGGAGCAGAAAATACTGCTGATGCTGGAGTTTTGACGCGGGCTCCGGGCTCCTCGTCCCCGTACGGGCTCAAGGTCATCTCCGCTCGCTGTCATCCAATCACGAGCCGCACACAGGGACCATTAATCAAATATTAGCATTGCCTTTGTGTGGAATGAGGCCATTATTTGTGTACGTTTGTCTTCTGAAACACTGACCCGACATGGAGGGACTTGCTTGAGAGAAATGCTGAACGGGCTAAAGAGATGCTTCTCTCTTTATTTACTGTTCTTCATACCAGATTTGATCCAGACACAAGAAGATCGCTGCTTTCCATACATTTGAATACTAAATATACACATAAAGCTTCAGTCTACTGCAGAAACATGAACTAATACTTTACTAGAGTAAAACTAATGGTCAACAGGCTCATTTTATTTCACTGTGAATCTATGAATCAGCATCACTGGACACAGTTCTAAAACAACAACATAATTTATTTATTTTACAGACATTTATGATAACCCTAAAACACTCAAATCTACACAATCTACTTTGAAAATGTTAATATAGTAAATTGTGCCCTATTTTATGTTCATTTCTTACAATGTTGACATTAGTTTTGAGTTCCTCGTTGTAAAAATAAAGGATCTAAGCATACAGCAAAATAATGAAACAGATCTTCATGTGTGACAGCAGTCGTCTCTGTCTCCTCCATCCACACACACACTGTATTAAAAACATGACAATAATAAAATCAGCATATAAACACACACACACACACACACTGAGATTTGTGCTTTCAGTTAGTTTGGGAATAGAAGAACAACTGCTTATGCTTCAGAAAACAACAGAAATCACAAACAGAACTGACCTAAACAACACAAATCACAGACACGAGCAAAACGATACACTAATCTAAAAAATAGAACACAAATTAGACAATGAGGAACAAAAAACACAATGTAAAGTCCACACTTCAAAATAAAAGTCTTTGAAAAATAAAGCACAATAACAGAACGTATCTTAACAAAGACAGTATTTAGTTATTAAATCAGTGGAATACACTAGAATATGTTTTTATAGTAGATGTGAGGTGATCATGTGACTGAATTATGTGCTGTATATAAAAGTCAAAACAACAACAACAACAACAACAACATGACCAGCAGGTATATGATTGAACTCGATTTCATTTGTAGTAACTATAGTAACCACAGATTAACCATTGTGATTAACCATGTTTAATTATAATATTTATAGTTAAATGATGGCAATACAAATCACTACACATTTACTATAATAAAACTATGGTTCATTTTCACTTTCAAGAGTTAAACAAACAATCAAAAATAAATTTATGAGTCTTTTCTGTCCACAACAGATTTGGTGATATCTAGAAGACAAAACCATTATTTACCCACCCACAGAAAAACATTTCATGTTATTATTCTGTCTCACCGTGAGATATTTGTGTTTTGGGTTATTAAAACTGGTGAATTGTGTTGTGTTGGATGAATTTGTGTGAAGTTTGGAAGCGGTGGAGCAGCAGGGAAACGCTCGTGTAAAGATTATCAGGGTTTGCTTCCTCATGTCCACATCTCCAGCTTTAGGCAATCCTATTACCAAACTACCCCAAGTTTTATCTTCACACACAGCTGTTCCCGGGGCCAAGCTTTCCTTCAAGGCAACTTAAAGAAAATCCCTTCTTTTGTGTCGTGCACCTTATACGCACCTGTTTCTAAAAGATGGAAGTATTTTCACGGTGTATTTGTTGTTGGAGATGTTGAGAAGGTGCTGGTGAGCGGTGGATCTCTGTACACAACTGATGCTGGAGTAAATGTGCCGTATATTCACGAGGTCGTGCTGATATATAGATGAGTCTTAACTGTTAACTGGGTCGACTTAGAAAAGTGCCAGACCTGCTGAAGTCAAATCCTCCTGAAGATGTGTGCTCTGTGTTCACCTGAAGGGGGCAGAAGAGATTCACTCAATCACTGACTGCAGCTGCGTGGGACTGCACGTGTGTGCGCAGATGTCTGTGTGCATCCGGCAGGCATGCGGCGGGGCAGAGGGGACGAAGCTTTCATGATGCCAAACAGCAACCTCAGCTGTGCACACAAAACACACGCTACTGCATTATTTGTTGATTTTCTGCTGAGAATGCCAACTCATTATCAGCAAATCAGATTCAGGAGGCAGAATTAGTGCAAATAAAGACCTGGCCGCACCTTACACGCTTTCATCTTTGCTCTGCGGATGAGAGCCGGACGGTCATCCTCTCGTAAAAATAGAGTCCGGCCTGCTGGGCGACGATCATTAAACAAATGACTCTTTTGCCTGAAATTAACTTTGAGAAACATTGTGCCAAGAACACAGTCACATTGTTAGGATGTATTTGCCCGAAGGCCGTTTGAGGATGTGGTTTGTTCTTTGTTGGGACAGTGTGCCGCACGGGTCGCTTATCAGGGACAACGAGATCATGTGCGGAATACTGTTAGAAAATAAACATGAAGAAAAAATATGACATTATACACTATTAACCCTTCACACTGTTTGACAAATATGCAGTATTGTTTATTTCCTCTCATGTCTCATGTTAAACCTGTATGACTGTATAATCAAACAACATTGACTTCCAAAACCACCGAGACATTTCTTCTTTTGTGTTACACTGATTTATATTTCTGATGGACATTTAACATGAACTATGTGACAGAGAGTAATATCTAAACACAACATCTCTGTTAAGACAAGCGTACAGTAATGTTCTCCTGCTTGTCAAGCGTGATTTCAGGTTTGTTTCATCTATGCATCTCTACATGCTCGCAATTACAGAAATGGCAGAATCCGCACCAGTGTATTTACTTATTTATGTATTTCAAAGAGTTTGTCATGGCAGAAAACATCATCTGCTGGAAGCTGAAGAGATTTCTCATCAGAACACAGATCAGAATCACTTCTTTATTTACTTTAGTTCAATGTACTACACATGTAAAGAGAAATGTTTAAGATATTCACAAACATTAAAGATTTAGTCATAACTCTCCTGTTATACTGATTCAGATACTGTCAAGTATTTCTACTGTAGTATTTCCTGAAAAACACAAGCTTCAATCTGATTGGCTGGTTTTACATATATCACATATATCTATTGCAAAGAGAAATAATATGCATTTTAAGTTATTCAAGTATATCTGCTTGTACATGTAAGAAGACTCTTATTTTGAATTTGTGTCCTGTGCTTTATGTTCCTGTTTGCCTGTTCCTCATCGTCTCTTGTGTATTTATTACATCCTGTTTGAGCGTTTAAACTGTAGGTTACTCACTTCTCTAGTTTCATGTGGTTTTGTTTATTTTTGCATTAATATAAATTTAACACGTACCTTCCATTACAGTATATTCCACTTCAAAATAATAATATCAAACTACACTGTAGATACAATGCAAATATATTTTTTATTATTTGTCATTACATTACAGACTTTTCATCCAATCAGATTTAAGGATCAGAACTCTTGTGAATGTGATTGGCCACGTCACACATCAGTCAGACTGTAGGCCGTCTCAGCAGAACACATGCTCTTGATCTTTTGCTTTTTTATTGAATGAAAAGTCATGAGCAGTCACGTGAAGAGGTCTGATATGAACTCACATCAGAGCCGTCACAAACCCTTCTGCAACGTTCTTCTGTGTGTGATGATGTGGTGTACAGCGACGGGCACACGCGTGACAGAAGCGCACACAATCAGTTACATGCGTGTCACACTTCAAAAGAAAAAATCTGATGTACATGTCCTGCGCCGGGTTAAGAGAAACCCTGGCCGAGCTTTATTTAACCCTTCTTATCACCAAAACAATGCTGTGAGATACACTTAATAAAAGTAGACAAACACTAGAGAACTGGTTAGTGAATTATAACTAGTCTTTTGCATGATTTTGGGACTTCTGTTCTGTTCTCGACGTAACTCTGGAGGTTTTGTTTAGTCCTGAAAATTCAATTATTGCTGTCGTTCAGCGTGAACTGCAGGATTAAACATTTAAAAGGGCATTTTTCTGCCGACTGATGTCCGGTCCGACCCGTCAATCAACCACTGAACTAAAACAAGAGTTTCACACTTTACCAGTTACATGCCGCTTTGAAGACACCATGAAATTAGACTTTTGTTTTTTGTCTCTGTGCTAAATACAAACTCTTCAACTAAAACCCTTCAGTACGTCTCACAGCAACTGCACTTCTAAAGTAATTTACCGTCTGATCTAAAAGGTTAAAAATCAAATACCTACAGCACTTACTAGGACAGGTGAAGACACGACTACGCTTTGAAAGCAAGAATATTTCACAAACCTGATGTATCCGAGGTTCTCTGCGCGGGACGGGGCTGACAGCACCCCTTGATTCATAACAGCACAGAGACTATTGGCCGTCATCTCTAGAGACAGAATCTTCATCAATGTCCCATTCGGCATCTCCACGAGCTGGTCACATGAAATGTAAAGTGACAGGCTGCTGGCGTCTCTGCTCGGTTCTTAATATAATCCAGTGCTGTCTGTGTCACATCCGTCTAGGGTTTCCCCTGTATTGTCTGGAAGAGAAAAATGAAGCTTTTTATATCCGACTGCTTTCAAAAACATGATGCAGAACTCCATGCAAAAGTCTACAAGCACTTATATATATACAGTACCATTCAAACATTGACAGTAATGTTTCTCATGATCTTAAATATGTTTTCATCTATAAGTCCATTTCTGTGTCTTTATTGTTATATTATCGTTTTAAACTGCTGCTTTGATAATCACTTTAACCATTTATTTGATTGATTTTTCAAAGTAAACCCATTTTATTCTTGTTACTATTACAGTTCATTTTATTAGTTATACGCTAGCAAAGTTCGGTTCTATTTAGGTATACTTCATGGGGTTAGTACTAGTACACTAGCAAGTACTACTTGGGACTAAATATGCCCACTTTTTAGTGTATAAAAGTAGACTTTAAGTGTGACAGAAGTAAACATTAAGTAAGAAACTAGTCTACAGTTGTTGTACATGAAATATATTTCTGAGAAGTATATAAAAAGTGAGTACTGTATAAATGCTCAAGTATTCATAGTACAGAAAGAATATATAACCTTCAAACTTCAGTCAATAATCAAGGTCTCTAGAAACTTTTCTTTTCTAATTGTAAAGAAAACATGTAAGCGTCCAGCGCTGGCGTGAGTCATATTCATTTATACAAGTCTCTCTGTATGGTTATTGTTCAATCAGGTTTAGCTCATCTCTCAGCAGAAGGACAATATATGCTTTGGTTCATAGCACATTCATGATAAACTATAACCATGACCTTACTCTACATGTACATGATCGATCCGGAAGGAAAGAGAAAGACGGATATGCAACACAAACTGATGATAAAGGAAAGAGTCTCTATTGAAAAGCTCAGTTTGTGATCGGAGCAGAAACACAGTTGAACTTTTCATCTATCAACCACTTCACTGTTTCCTTTAGTTGCCATAGAAACACGAGGGAAAAGCAGAACAACAGTCTGTTCATTCAAATATACTGTACACATAAAACTATACTGTAATTACTTTCATGTAAACTATAGTAAACTGTAGTTTTCAATCATACTTTAGTAAATATTAAAGTATACTACAGTGTCTACTTCAATTTACCATAGTTAATACTACAGAATACTATAGTATACATGAACAAAGTGTGCTAATAGTATAACATAATATAGTATAATACGATTTATGATATGATTTCTATAAGTTAATATGACAGAATAGTATAGTACACATTAATAATTCAGTGTGGTAATTTACTGCAGTTTACTATAGTACATATAAAGTATACTACAGTATTTTTCTTATATTGTGTATAATAACAACTGAATGTTTGTCTTCACAATCTTCCATTAAAACTTTTGAGTGTTTTATGAACCTAAAATATTATTAAATCACAAATTATGGATAAATGTTTATGTAAAAGTTTAGTATGTTTGATAAGTAGTGGACACAGGTATGTCCAGCTATTATCTGAGCTCACGGAGAGCCAGCTGTTTTATTTGCAGACGCAGCGTGAGACGCCGGCTTCATTCCCTCTCCTCCTCTGTGAAGAAAACTGAATTAGGACTGTGAACATCTGCTGCCACGGGTGCGAGCCTGCTGATATTGAAGCAGGCGTTATCAGGTCAAGAAAACAAAGAGTTTGTGTGTCTCCACAACAAACAGCTACAGCTGAAAGATCACGACTGTAGAGCTCCACTCCAAACCATTTTAATGTTATCATGATGCCAGATAGTGTATTTAATGGTCTGCACCTGAATCCTAAAGTCACTGATGTGGACCAATCAGACATGTCTTAGACTTGCGCAGTACTGTATTTTCATCTGGAGGAGGATAAACTGGACTTTAACTTAAACTGAAGGAGGATTTGAGCCACATCACAGACTCAGAGGTCATGTCTTTAAACTGGGCTCAGTAAGTTATCACCTAGCAACCACACTGCATTGTGTTAGTAACCACTCACAAGAGCCTAGCAACCAACCTGGCAACCGCACAGAACACCCTCTGGCGTGAGGTCTGCACAGTCAAGCATCATTCACATTTTCTTCAAAAAATCATGTCAAAATCTGGTTAACCTTAAACTTTCACGGCCACACAACAAGCCTCATGTTTCAAAGGCATGTCACCAATGATCTTCTTTAGAGAGAGGAGACGTCTGTGCCCCGGCGTGTTGGGTGCGAACGCTGCAAAGGTCAAGGGGAATACGAGACCTCTCGCTGATGTGCGGCAGTCAGCACCTGAGTTATTTCTGGCGTCTCCTTTCAGCCCGAAACTCCATAACGTGCAGAAATTCTTTCTTACGCCGTATCTATCGTGTTCCCTGCAGATGCTGCCGGTCTGCGAGGAATGTGCTTTTCTGTCGCACAAACACATCACGGAAACAGCACATGTTGTTTTTAGAAAATCTCGATGTGATTGTGCTCAAATGCACGAGCACACCTTCATTAAAAACAGCCATTTATACCCCGTCTCGGGCATATGTTTTCAGATTATCTGGGGAGATTTGAGACGAGCTGAGGCTTGCTGAAACATCCGGTGTCTCTGCCCTTATCTTTCCATGAATCCAGTCCATCTGCTGAAGTGCAAACACCGTCACCCGCTCAATATGGACCAGATCCGTGTTTACCGCGCCATACATGTACCGTGTGCTGGAATAAAAGAGAAACGGGTCATTTCGTAGCGTGTCATTCGTGGTTAATTATAACTCTTTTGATATTCACAGGTATGAGGAGAGAATGGAGGTGTAGAAATGATCTCAGCGGGTGAAGCAGTAATGGTGAGAGCGCAGGGGACAGGGAACGAGTTTAAGTGTTCTTGATTTTCACTAGCACTAGGCTGTTATCATCATTTCACCGGTACAATAGAGTCTCCAGACTGAAGCTTTACTTCACTTTACCATGTGCCAGTTCTCTCCTCCTCCTGATTTTCTCTCACCTCTTTTTAAGGAAAGCACACCCCCTCAACTTGGCAAACAGTACCTCATGCGTGCGGGCTGAAGCCATTTCCTCAGGTGTGATTTAACCAAATTTTCCAACTCCACAATTACACATGACTCATCTCATCTGATGTCCTCACACGAATCCTCTGAGACGGTTCTAAAAAGATAAAGAGAGACTAGATTTTAACAAGTTATGAAGTGGTGCTTGACGGAAGAGCTAAGGTGTTGCTAGGGCACTGCTAGACGGTTGCTAAGGTGTTCTAATTCCATACATATCCATAGCAAGAAATCAAGGTTTTCATCAGACTGATAGTTCAGATGGTTCATCTCTCAAGTTTATAAAGCATTTGTTTCTGTTTAAATCGTGATTTTTCATAGTCAGATAAAGTGTGTTTTCAGAATTATCACATTCATAACAGTTCATATTCCTCATAAATGAACACATGAACATTAAAAGAGTCATCTCTTCTTCATTTATACAATATAAAAGCTTCTATAAAATACACTGCATGTCTACAGTATGTGATGAGACTTAATTTTTTTGTACTCAATTAATTGTAAACCATGTTTACAGACATCAGATCTACTTCATAAACATGTGCAACCTCACGTAATCAGATATGATCCAGAAAGCGTTCGACTCGAGACCTGTCTATATCTATAGCTCTTGAATGCATAATGCTGCTTTTGAGGAATGATTGCCAGCCGAGCAGAAAGGCTTTCCCGCGTCTCCAGAGAACTCCAGAATCTAATGCATGTAGGTGAGCAAAACACAGAAAGAGAATCTAAGTGCATGCAATCAATCCCCTGTAGGAGAAAATATAATCTTCCCTGGTGTTTGGAGCTTCTTTATATTTTAGACACCACTGTAAAAATCTTCCACACAAAAGACCCCTGCGGACATGAAGCAAGAGATTCTGACAGATGGAGAAAGACGACCATTTCTCAGTTGACTCTACTGAATCCATTTTCATCCAAATTGCACGAAATTGTCAGTTTTGAGAGCTCAAAGGGTTGCGGGACGGTTGTGTTCAGGTTACAGGCCAGTACGAGCCAGTACACTTTCATGTTCACCGTCACAATTTTAATTTTAAACATTTTACATCTAATTCATTTCATTATATTTTCTGTCGGTAAGCAGCATTTTTCCTCTGACACTTTGAAAGATGGCGCTTCGTGTTTACTTTCTGTAGATTTCGCTCATTAATGATTGAAAGATTCCCACTGAAACACGTGACGAGCGCGCGGCGAGCTCTGCCAACTCATTACTTAAAGAAACAAGAGGTTACGAGTCCAAGCCAAACAACACAGCCGGTGCCAACGGAAGTGCATTATTTTCCACTGTTTTTCCTTTTCCCTGCCGTACAGAAGGAAAGAACATACTAAATACCCAAAGCTGTAAAAGGAGGACACAACACTCCAGTGTTTGGCAGGAGTTCTACAGCTGACTGGAGCTGCCCATCGCCTCCGGTCATCGCCGGGCCGGAGGCTTGATGCCACCCGCTGAGCCGTCCGGACTGCCAAGAAAATATTGACTTTTGGAGCGATGTGAATATTTGCATGCTCAGAACTCAATGGTGTTTTAATGAATGAAGGTTCTTTTACTACATTCTGCACTATTTCACATATTAACTATACCTTTGTGATATGTAAATTAGTAAAGAGTAATGTAGAGATGCTGAGATTTGTCTGGAGCCATCGGGGACCTCGGAGAGACCGGAACGGATGACTTGGCACGGCAAGACGCTGATTTTTCCAAGAACATGAGCAAGTAAATGAGCTGGGAATCTCTGAATAGTTTTCAGTAATGAACGGTGGCTGTAGGTGAAAGCCAGATCTGTCTGTGGTTTTGACAGCATCTCATTTGTATAGTGACAGTAGTGAAAGTTTAAACAAATGGAAATGCTGCTTCTCTACTGAAATTACCAGCATGTCTCATATTGGGCTGAAGTAACCTGATTTCTTTCAAATCTCCAGGGAAAGATTGTAACGCAACACATATCCCAGACATGGTGTTTGTTGCATCATAAAGGCTAATGAGAGTATGCCAGCGCCGGAGGGCCCGGCACACAGAACGGGCGAGTATTAAATAAAAGAACAATCTTAAAGAAAAGTCGCTCACACGTACATCGATCGCTAGTCCACTGCTCTAGATATCTGGTCTCATATCATAACAGCTTCCTCCATCTTCTCATGACTTAAGCTAGTGTGAAAGTCTCAGAAATTGTCTCCGGGCTGTGAGATCGGGTCACACCAGTGCCCATAAAGAGCCCATCATGACACACCATGACATTCTGCACCAAAACCTATTTGCTTTAATGAAGTAAAACAACAACTGAAACACATGTGCTATTTATTCCAGCACATTAAATGTTATGTGAATTTGGAAAATAGTTAAATGAGTGTAATTACTGTCATTATGTACAACGCTGGCACTCTCAGCTCAATAAAATGAGAGATTTTTATAGATGATGTGCTTTCTGTTGTCAAGGGAATTATTCAGTTACAAAATACAAATCTAGATTTTTCATTGTGTAACAATGAGAAATGCCAAAACTACAGTATATCACCACTAGACTTGAGCTTCATCACGATGGTTAAAGCGTTTTATTCTCCCTATAGAATTAAGAAATAGCTTAACTATGGTACAGTACTTTAGTAAAGTAACCACAAATTTACAATGCTCTTACTGCAGTAATCATAGTTTAACCATGATCTTTATAGTAGAACTGTACTAATACAAATGAAAACCATCCTGATTATACTTCATTTACTATAGTTTATATAGTTTTACTACAGTATATTGTATGTGTATGATAAAGGTTGTGTAAAGGAAAGGAATCATTAGAACAACTTTGGTCTTGTTTTCTATGCACACAACATGACATCATGTAGAAAACTGCAAATGCAAGAAACCAAAACAGTAATCACATTACTGTATATGAATCACAAGAAACAGCTCTTCAATATGATAATAACTTACAGTCTGTGTCAATCTGTCAAAGTATGTGAATGGTAGAATACTGAAGTTTATTCTTAAATCTATTATATAAACAGAGCAAGACTCAAAGAAATATCTGAATTTAGTTGAAATGCTGCAAAACCCATACAGTCATCATCATCTTATTAGTGTTGATCTAGAATCATGCTGGAGATGATCAGAGATGTTTTAACTCATTGTGTGTTTGATAAGTGAGTAGAAGTGTGTAGAAGTTTCTCTCATCAGGGCAAACAGCAGCTCGTTTGCCGTTCGGTTTTTACCCTGTGTGGTTTTTAAACAAACGAGGGCTCTATATTAAACCTTTCACATCACATCACATGGGTAAAGAAATGAGCAAACCTTTTACAATTCAATTCATGTTTCCCTGCGGGCAGGAATGTGTGCTAAAGAATCAGAAATGCAAACCTGAACACGAGCGTGTTGGGTAATATTACAGCGTGTCAGGGACGTCTAACACGACCCATTCCTGAATTTCCATCAAATCAACACTTTTCCCATTGTGCTGTCAACACACTTAGCATTTCTAGCATATTTCTATAGCATATTTTAACACATCTTTAATTGACTAGCATACGTCTGAACAACACCACGGCTTATTTATTGCCAAGAAACTTTCTGATAAAGTATTCAGATACAACTGAAACTCAAATCCAAAGCAAAACAAGAAGCAAGCTCACGCACAAAACAATGTTTTCATTTCATATGTCTTCATATATTTCATATATATATATATATATATATATTTCATAGTTTTTAAACACAAACAAAGAAAACACCCAAATATTCCTCTAAAGTACTACAATACTGATGTTCTTCAATGATTGCATTATGACTGACAGAAAGTAGAGCTAATTCAGATTAAACTCTGTAATATTATTACTTTGATATACTTATCACGCTAACAGGTAAAGACATTAAATATAATATAACATAACAAAACAAATATAATATTGTATGAAATAATATTTTTAGTACATAATAAACTAACCTCAAGTAAACCCGCGCGGTCTTTGACCGGATCACTGAAGAACATCATCATACACACGACACCCACTGCAATAAAACTTTAGAAGCATCACAGTATCAATTTCATTTACAGTTTTAATGAGTTTTAAATGAAGATATTAATCCTCATAGACTGATATGGATATAAATAAATGTTTTTCAAATGTAAAGAAGTGGCCGGAGTAGATGAGATTCATAGTTTATGAGACGGCTATAAATAAAAAGCAGGTCATTAAGAGCAGAACGGTGATGTATGTGCTTTTTACTGAAATAGAAATCATTTAACAGCTTGTGTGTTTAAAGATACTGAGGGAGACCTACTTCTAAATAATATACATTTCCATTTCCCAGAAGTCATTATGCTTAAACAAACAACAAAGTCTTCTGAACTGACCAAGATGATTTATTCATGATAAAGTGTGTTAAATAGGTCTTGTATCATCAAAATGAAGGTTATTTTGCAATAAAGATATATGCTAAAAATCTTGCTTATTCTATTATTTAACCAATTTAATAATAATAATAATAAAAAGAGAAATGGGAGTTTGATATATTTCAATCAAAATAAAACTTCCATTATATGAACACAAAACCACTGAGACATTTCTCACAATATCTTCTTTTGTGAAAGAGTCCCATACAGGATTATAAAACACATGAAAGTGAATAAATATTGAAAGTTTATTTCTCAGTGCGAGATCCCTTTAAATACAGAGAAAGAAAACCCACCATTAGAAAGTCAATGTGTATTTTTACTTATCTTTACTGTTGGATTATGTTGAACAACTGTATAGTTTATGTTAAAATGAAAGCTAAAATATTGACACATGTCTGTATAGTGATGTAGTCTAGAAATCAATTAGTGTTGTATTTAGGCTAATGACCAGACGTTTGGTGAATTAGGTGATGCTCACCGGCTCTTTAACGTTCTCTCAGGTGATGTTGGAGCTGCTATATTTGGATGTTCCCACTTCAGTTGACCTCATTCATTGTAGAGTCTTTTCAAACCAGAGAGACGTCCTTACCCGGGCCAAAACACGACCCCACGTCATCCGGTCACACGCTCAACATTCTCATCCATTAACCCCTAAATAGAGGAAAATAAATATTTACTAGTGAATCAATTAGGTTGATATCTATGAGATGCGCTTGAGGTTAAGTGAATGGGACGATGTGTATGATAATAGAAATGAAATCAGATAGCTGTGAATGAGCACGGTCACATCAGCAGTGGGGTTTTACCAGCAGTGGCACGCGTGCAGACGGACCGTCTGGCCTTCATCATCAGGTGTATCAGAGCTGAATCTGGCATTCACCACAGCTGTATGTGCCAGGAGGGTCTCAGAGGTAAAGCTATTAAACCAACAGCCAAACACATACAGAGAAATAAATGATTCACCAAAGCAACTGCATTCGCTTTTATTCCATCTTTTATCAAAGCCAGCTAGATCTTCTCGAGTTTCAACTTATCGTCTTCAGGCTAAAGAGTTGGTATTATTGTCCTTCTATGCCATTAAAAGATATATTGTCTTTCCTGTAGCATGAGCAACGGGTCAAGGTCATGGGTTCAATCCCAGGGATTGTATAAAATGTACAGTATAATGCAGTCAATTAGGATAATAGTGTCTTTTAATAAGTAGATGGTTGTTGAGGTGTTGCTATAGAGCGTTTTAAGGGGAAAAGTCAAAGAATTTTTCAATTGAAATATTGTTGACAAACTGCATGATTTCAGGTATTCTTTGTAGCATAAATTAAAAATACATGTTTGAAAAGCCATGATTTTACAACAAATAACACGAAATAAACATTGTAGTTTACCCATGATAACCACAAATTAACAACCGATCTACTACAGCAACAAAACTGCCTTTACAAATGTTAATCAATCCAACACAAACCACGGTAACTATTAGTTCAATCATGGTAACCACAGTTTAAAGATGATTTTACTATACTAACCATAACCATGCCATTTATTGACAAACTGGTTATACAAAAAGTAATCAATTCACAAAAAACCCACAAAATGACTGTGGTTTCACTTTACTTTGATATATCCATGGTTCATGTTTGTAAGGGATGTTGCTGATGCTTCTAAAAATCTCTTGTGCATTTAAACTTTGTCATGCTGGACAAAAGAGCAACACAATAATCCTGTAACGCTCAATTACTTCCATATGGAAAACCATAACCATATGGCAGGAATAATCGAAATCATCTTTCCCTGCGTGTGCCCAAATGTCTTATTGTAAAAATGGAGTCAGCGATCTCATCTGAATTGTCAGACGTTGTTCAAGTCATTTACAAGTTTCTGTAATGCAAATGAGTTTCTCCAAAGACAAATGAGCTGTTCTCTATGGAGCAAGTGTCCTCTCTCAGCCCAACACCGGCCAAAGGTTCAACTCTATAAATGGCCGACTTTGATTAATATAACATGGCCGACCGCAGATGATCTGCATGAGACACCTTTGAGCTTCTCTGGGGTGATGAAGAAACAATCGCCCGTCTCTGGCAGTGATGAGGAAAACCTCTGTGCCCGACATGCCAACTAAAGCTCCAGATGTGTCAATTATTCATACAGGAATCTGCTCGCAGCCGGACCCTGAATGAGTAAAACGGAGGTTATTTAGAGGTACAACACATCAGAGCTTCAGTTGCTTGTTATCCGATTCTTTAAACACATTTGCTGCATTAATGTCGAGAAACAGGCTGATGAAAAACTCAAGAGAGAATCTATTCAGAGAGAAATTAAAATATCATTCAGTGGAACGGCTCGAGTTGAGCATGTTTATAAATACATTCATTTATAACTAACTTACATACAGCCCGTTCTGTATCATACAATATACTCGATACTGATATAGGACAGCAGATGGTGTTGTGTTTTTAGAGATTGATAGTGTAGATGTCTAAAGTCATCAGCGTCTCTTTAACTCTCAGATAAACAGGATCTTCGTTCGCTTTCACAGGTGCAGATCACAGCTGTGTCACTTCTATTAGAAATGCAAAGTTAGTTAATAAACCAAACACACACACACACACAGATTATATCATTTAGGATAAATACTTGAACACGATGTGGATGAGAGTGAACTGTACTGGATTAGTATTGACAAACACAAGATTTGATGCGTTTATGCTTTTATCCAGAAAGACTAACTGTGCGCTGTGTTTGAGATACAAATCTCTCCATCCATTTCATTGAAACCGAGCGTGGTTCTGCTGTATCAGTTCTCCTGATCTCAAGATCTTAAGACAAACTGATCCTCCATCATAGCTTCTGTCTCTCAACTAGGAAAAGAGCAAAATTTGCACAAGTATTTCGTAAGATAACATTAAAAACACGAAACCCCTTCAATGTTCTCAGTGAATCGGAGCATCTCAGCACGAACCGTCATTTAAATGATGCAATAAATGCCTGAAATAATGTGTTTTATTTTGGAAGTGTCAGGAGAGGTTTAAACATTTTATCATGAAATGTTGGGTTTCTCTCGCATGAGCGTATCCTGAATATTTTCATATTTATTTTGCATCATTGGAGAAATTACAGCTCGACTCTAAAGACACACAATAAGAATATTCTTCTGCCACAATATTTATCTTGAGTTTTCACAGCACGTCTCGTATCTCACGTCAGGTTTGCTCTTGTCGTCTTGGTAACAAAGTATAAAATTCATGTTAGTCCCACAATTCATAATAAAATGGTTTATTTCCAAAGTGCATTTTTACAGTACATCAAGATTGTAAGTCTATACCTTTGAAAAGCAGGAGAAAGAAACCTTGACCTAATAAAGAGAACTTTGAAGTTTGCACATTTTAATGAAAACATAAAAGTTCATGTGGTTGAAAAGACATTCTGGAGAAAAGACTGTGGGTATTGACCCGAAAGACAAATGCTGAGCACTGCGATTTCTCTCATTGATTTTAAATGAATCTTTATACTGCCTCTAATAACACAACCCTCCTTAAACCGCATGCGTTTTATTACAGCTAACAGCCTTTATATTCATAGATAACTGAAGAAAACTGTGAGATGTCAGCGTGTAATTTAACAATCAAACAGGTTAGAGTTCATTTTTAAAATCTCATTGTGTACAATCTATGTTGCCACATCGTCATGTGCAAATGCAAGCGCTTGACCCCAGCACAATTCTTACCCAGAATCCCTGGGGTGATGCAGCAGCGCTCATTAGAGGAATGCTGATGTGCAATCAAACAATTAGCAAAAGGTCACGCTGCCATTGAAGGGAAGAGAGAAGATGCTGTCCTGCCAGGAAGCAAATGTTTCTGGGGATAAATGGACCGCACACAGACCTTTTCACTGGAGACGAGAGACACGCTCACGTGTGTGCCTGACAGAAACCAGAATCAGTCTCTTCTCAGGGCTTTAGCGTGACACACATGATCTTATAAAGCATCACATGTCAATCAAACACTACAGCATCATAATTCATGCATATTGAAATGTATATGAGATGACAGTAAGAACGGTCAGATCACAGGAAGGTTATCATGTCCTCACAGCATGATTTTAGTTTGCTTTAATCATCTGATATTAAACATGTGATGGATGTTAATTGGTCACAGAGATGCAGATTTTGGATCTTTTCCCATGGGAAGGTCAATGTATCAGTTAGATTACAGTAATCTGTCTAAATTGTGGTCATATAAACTAAGATTCTTTGTCTGATCTCATCTGAGATTACTAACACATGTCTTATACAAAATGACATACAAAAAACAGAGCTGGTTTTAGTACATGTACATCTAGGTAAAGTCATTGTCAAAACCTTTAGTTAATGGTAAGACAAGTTGTATTTTTTAATTGATGCTGATTCAATATACAGATATTTTGTATTCTGCATCATAACAACCATGTTGTGTTTCACTTTAAATGGACCGATCTCAGCCTTAGACACCACAGGACTCTGTGAGAGATGATCTTAGATAAACATCACTGTTAAGATCATTGTCACATTTAAGTTATAAGTTATAAGGTTAGGTGCTTCTACACCATTGTTATTCATCTATCCCTTTAATTTCAGGCAAAACCTCTGGGTTTCTGGGGCCAAATCAGGTCGACCGACACCATGCACCATTGGCTGAACATCTGATGTACAAGCCACAAAAAAACTCGGACACACTTTAGGAGTTTCCAAATCATCATCTGATAGATTGAACTGATGTAGAGATGTAGAGGCATTGACTTTATATATTTATGCCCCTAAACATGATGCTGAACAACACAAACTGTGATTGCTTCCTTTACATGTCCTTGGCTAATAAATCTCGCTATGAAGTGCAGACAAAAATGCAAAATATAAAATCTTTTTGCTTCTTAATTGAAGTTATATGTCAGTTTGCAAGATCAGTAGGTTTCTTATTTAAAATATATTTTTAGTCTTCCTCTCCATAGAGGATTTTTACAGTTCTGTAAGAGGATAGGTTCATCAATGAAATCTGAAAATGAAAATCTGTCTAGATCTATCCATCCTTTAAGATCCATCTGTCACCTTCATCTTTCTAAACACAAGCAACACCAAACCATCTGCCTTTGAACAACTCTACAACACACAGTTTGGAGTTGTATAGTCTCCCTCGTGTGGTCTTTCATTTCTCTCATAGAGATGCTATGATAAGTGGTTATGAAACATCATTGAATTAGTGAAATCTTTTTATTGGACAGTGAATCAGCAGGGTCCGCAGGCTCTCTGCAGTGAGGAGATTCACATTAGCGGTTATAATAGGCTTCACGCTGTCCACTCAGCTGATGTAAATGACAGCGCTGGTCATTATGAGCCCATCCAGCCGTCATGAGGACGACCAGCACCTGTTGAGGGCCACTGAAAAACATTAACCCATCAGAGGAGCTCCATGTGTCATGTGATATGATGAGCACTTTTACAACTAAACTCAAGTAGAGTTTAGTAGAGATGACTTTTCTTAAAGGAACGACACCCAAAAATGTTGTCATCATGCTGTCCCAAATGTCCAAATAGAAATATAGTTCATGTGTAAAACACAAAGTGAGATATTGTGAATTCAGGTTTTAAAACGAAAGAATAGAAAGCAGCACAAACATATACTCATATACTCAAACCTTCTCTCGGTTTTATAGTTATTCTGGTTTGTCTGTTAAATGTTGACATCCGTATGAGACCGAATAAAACTGTATTGATTCTTTTAAGCGTTATGTGCATGAGGACCACGTCACGATGCGACACAACAAATTATTGAATAGAGAGACTTGTCTTTATTTATAGGACGGGTTTACCGCATCATTAAACGTTCTTACAGTAAGGTGAAGACATGAACCTCAAGAAGCTATGATCAAATCCTTTATTACAGATCTCCTCACGGCGGCACGCATGCATGTCAATCCTACAGTTATTGTTACTACTGTAAAACTACCATTACTGAATCACATGAGATATTAAAATGACAGAAAGCTGAAGATAAATTGTGCTTTTACAGTAATAACAGTAACTGTATTTTTAGCCAAAACTACTGTATGGAGGGAAAAAACATTTTTGTGAGTTTTGTGTTTATACCTCACAGGCACCTGTTTTAAACAGGAAACAGAATGAGTACAGTTTATTTTCAACGCCTCGTCCAAAGCAAATTATTCATCCTGCCTCCGGGCTATTTTAGATGATGTGCTTTTCTCTCAGTTTCTGTGAAAGAGGCTTATGGGCACCACCTAAATATTTAGCTTTTATGAAGTTCAATTTAATTATTTATAGAATTTATATTACAAATTATGCTTTATTTATTTGTGTGCAGATGTGAAGCGTGAAGGCCGAGCAGATGTTGAATGCTGTGACACTTTTCTCCTTAACAGGTGAATCTTAAAAGCCAGAAGATGGCACCATATACAACAGCTTTTATCACTCAAGATTGAAAAAAGATTCAAAATTTAATAAATAAACAAAGTAAAACTCCAAGCGTGGAGAGTTCTGGAAATACAGTTTATCATGGCCATGTGTTGATGAAATTAAACGAATGAAATTAGCGTACCGTCGCACGGATGAGATTTCTTGAAGAATAAATGACTGTGATATTAAATTACATAAGTGCTGCATTAGATTAATGCCTGAAACGTTCATTTACTCCGTCATTTGTTGTTATATCTGAAAGTGTATTGGCTTTGAAACGCTATCATCCATCATTTTGTCTAATAAAGATGTCCAGCGTGAGACCCTCCTGTGAGAAACACTTCAACCGATCCGTCCTGTTAAAGACGCGTAACGGCAGCTTTGACGTCTCTCGGGTGTCTCGTGACCGATGACGTCATGCGAACGAAAGAAAAGATTTTCAGCTAATAACAATTAAAGGTCATCCATCTTCAGAAGTGGAATATTGTGCACGGTTGTGTGTCGTTAGTCATTTTTAAATCAATTATTCTGACTGTTCATTTATCAGCTTGTTTATATTATAGTGCAATGGTTAGGGGCTAAGAAGAACTGGTTAAAGTGTAAACTAAAACACATTTATTTACTTTTACTTTTATTTACTTTTTAAGTGACTTACAGTGCATTCATGGTACAATATTTCTATAAATATATGACCTTTTTAACACAATGATACACGTATAAAAATAAAACAAATAAAGCTTTTAAAATGGTTTGTCACAGTGATGCCATAGAAGAACATTTTTGGATTCTTTATGTTTTTTTCTATGACATCATGAAGCACTTTTATTTCTAATGTGTCTATACCAACAGTGCTAAAGGACCACGTGTCACAATTTTTTCTAATGTTACAAAAACAATGATGTCACCAGATCACTGGTTTTGCAATGTTTTTCTTCATAAATCTTAATTTTAATAGCAGCATCCAGGTTTAAAAATGTTTAAAGCTGTTTCTTTTTTTGCTGAATGGTTTCTTTAAGGCTTGTAAAGCTGTAAGCGTGATAAGCGAGTCTGTGAAACGCGAGCTGCTTTGCATATTTGAGCTTTTTGTACTAATTAAACAGGTTGGTTCAGATGTAAAAGAAACCCTGAACGGGCTCGTCTCATCCATCCTCACACCTACATATAACAACAGCACGAGTATCATTTAATTAACCGCCTGCCCTTCTGTCGAGACGTTGCCTTTAATGAAGCCGTTCTTTCAAACAATTCAAGGTGGACGTCTGATGTCATACGCTGCCAAAGTCTGTTTAGTTTCTTTCTTTTAACTCGACGCGAAACAGATTTCTTAAGGTAATAAAACTAGCTCTGGCATTACTTGTGTTTTAATTGGTTTTTCCTTAATTCCTCTAGACCAATTTATAATTCATTATCTTCCAATTTACTTGACATACGGGGCCGTGGTCTGGGTTAATTGCTATTTAATAGAGAAGATCTGAAAAAACGAGACAGACGAACATGACGGCGCTTCTGAAACTGGCAATAAGTGCATTGATCCAGTCATCAGCATTATTAATAATAAGAGACGTCTGCGTTTATTCATTATAAATGAAGCGCTTTTAAAGATAAGCGACTGTTTAAAAGTTTGAAGATCTTCGAGGTGTTATTAGATGTGCTCCGTCGCTCTGTTGAAAAGGGCATCAGTCATATATCTGGGCTTATCGTTTTCAAAGTTCTCACATGAAGAGCAAATCTTTACGCCATCACAGACAGGATGACTTTATATCTCTGCCTCCTGGGAGACTGTGGGCTATATATCTATGCCCTTAAATAGAACATCAAGTTAAATGTCACAAAGCATCTGGGTTCATATCACACCATTCATTCAGTTACACACACAACTGCACTTACACATTCAATCTTTAAATAATGCTCAGAAACTGGAGGAGCTTTTCAGATATACTGAAAAGAGGTCTTAAAACGTGTTTGGACACTGAGGTCACACTTAAAATGTCTGAATGTTATTGTAAGAGATGCAAAATTATCAAACCTGTCACGGAGGTTGACATCCCGCCTTCAGCATCAGATTCTCAGTTACACGATCTGCTTCCCCGGACTTTTGAACTCCATTGCCCATAATGCCTTGCACTTCACGCACCTGTTCCACATTACCTGCCGTCATCTTGATTTCTTCTGCACCTGATCACTATTACTGGACACTATTTATACTCGGTGTTTGTCTTGCATCTTTGTCCGCTATTGTTGTTGTTAACTTAGCGTGTCAGTCTGGTCCCTGGTTATTACCTGTTGTTGGATTCCTGTATGTTACCTGTATTGAACCCTATGCGCTGGATTATTGCACCAGTCAAGGATTGGATATCAGTTTGCCTTACCTGCTTGAAAGTAAAGCTTGATCTTGATTTTACTCTCGTGTCTGAACTCGTACCTGGACCGCTAACAAAACCAAGCGTATCCAGAGTAATTTACTAAAGTTTTCTGACTTTATATGAAACCAAAGTTATCAACAGATGGACATCACACAGTCTGAAACAACAGATCTGTGCTTCCTGTACAAATACACAAAACTTTATATATAACTTTATCCAACACAGCAGTATAGGGATCATACCAAACATATTTCCACACCAAAACAACTGATTCTGTAATACATTACAATTATAATATAGGATTGTAATACTACTGAGATTCATCATTATCATATGGTTTTATAACACAATGACTGTTATATCAAAAGATTCCTCACATCATGACCTATAGGTCACCTACTTAAATTGTACTGTACTGTAGTTTACACTTCTAGAGAAACTCTAAGAATTATATAAATACTATTTATGATAACTATAGCACTAGAAAAGAGTCCCATCAGAAACATCAACAGCTATAAAGAGAAGATATTCTCCTGTTGTTCAAATATAGAATGCATTCATTTCACAAATCATTTAATCATCCTGATCTCTGTTTGACATCTCATTCTTCAGTTTCATGTCCCATCTAAGTGATGTATAGTTAAGTTTCATTTATTATGCTGAAATGACCAAAAAAAAACACTGTTTACACACAAACCATCCCACATAGGTATAGTCTACATCAATCCAGATTCACTTGAACATGAAGTTTCTCTTTGTCAGTGTGTCTCCTGTTTCCCTAACGGAAGGGACAGAATGGAAGGCCAAGAGAAAAACGATATTAACATTTTAGAAAAAGCCATGATGTTTTCTAATACTGCATGAATGTTTATACTGTACACTGAATATGGGACATATTTGGGGGCATGTAAGCATTGTGGGTCCTCCAGACACATGCCCAGCTGCTCTGCTGTAAAAGGCCTGTCTGATTCTACAGTTTAGCTCCTCAAAGACAAATGACAGTATTTTGACACCAGACCCAGAGCTGACGTCAACACAGACAATCCCTCCTATAAATGATGCCGTTCCTCTGCACGTGTTCTCTGGGGTTCAGACCCTGGTCAGACTGTAATGTCCTCGCTGTCACGGGCGTCTCCTGCATGAACCCGCGGTCCGTGACAGGTAATCCGCAGGGACCGCACGCACAGAAAAAGCTGCTCCGCTGTGCTGGAAACTTTGGAACGTCGCTCGTTTTTTGCATGCCGGTCGGTGTCAAACCGGCTCACCCTCGTCTGAAGAAGAGTCTTTTCAAGTAAAAGTGCTGGATGTTGAAGGGAGGCCCATAAATTGCACTTGACTATTGGTGACTCGCCATTCCCTTCCACGGCACGCCGGCGAGCATCCTTACGCATTTACCTGTCCTTGACAGCAAATTAATATTTATCTCGGCCTGCTCGACGAATGATTTATGTTGTTGTTTTTTGAGGGTGACCTAAAAATAGAATACATGTCGCCTTGGCTTTTATTTCAGCCGTTTTCTTGTTGATGGGTTTAGAAAGTGAAACAGTCACACAATGCTCCACTTACAGTACAGAACACACACACACATCAGAGGCGTTCCTGTAAGGAGACATGAGACGTGTTACACCCCCTAATCCTCATATCCCTTTAATGCAGTTCTGACATCATCCTGCAGGAAATAACATCACACCACAATGTATACTAAAAGCTGGAGTTCTGTATGTTTATTCTGTGAGTATAGACTATAATACATTTACTATAACACAACCATGGTCATTTTTTAGGGTGTGACATTTGTTGCTCTAAAATACTCAACAAAGATAAAGTTACAAACCTCTGAATGAAAATATAAACAGTTTAACTAATTGTTTAAACATTAACGAAGTTGACATCTCATATATGCAAATGTCAAACCAGCCTCTCAGCCTCAGATGACATGCCCATGGACTCTCTCACCACACACACACACACACACACACACACACACACACGCACACACACACACACACACACAAACACGCACACAAGCACACACGCACACACGCATACAAGCACACACGCACACAAGCACACACACACACGCACAAGCACACGCACACACACGCACACACACACACACACACACACGCACACACACACACAAGCACACACGCACACACGCATACAAGCACACACACAAGCACACACACACACAAGCACACACACACACAAGCACACACACGCACACACACAAGCACGCACACACACAAACACGCATGCATACACAAACACGCACGCACACACACAAGCACACACACAAGCACACACACAAGCACACACACACACAAGCACACACACGCACACACACAAGCACGCACACACGCACGCACACACACAAACACGCATGCATACACAAACACGCACGCACACACACAAGCACACACACAAGCACACACACACAAGCACACACACACACAAGCACACACACGCGCACACACACAAGCACGCACACACGCACGCACACACACAAACACGCATGCATACACAAACACGCACGCACACACAAACACGCACGCACACACAAACACGCACGCACACACAAACACGCACGCACACACGCACACACAAACGCACACACGCACACACACGCACACACAAACACACACACGCACACACGCACACACAGATGAGAATGACTCTCTGTATCTAGTAAGATCTAATCTGATCGCACAACACAACAAGGTCACTCAGGACTCTGTCCTGTAACATGTCCTGTAAGGATCTGTTTGACACATGAATATAATGCTGAACTCAACATGGTTTGTCTGGTGAGTTTCTTTAAATGAAAAAAGGATCACTTTATTTTTATTTTATAGTCCGATCCGGGTCATGTCCTGATGCCACCCCTCTTCCACCCCTTATTCTCCTGTCTGCACTTTTCTGTGTCCTATATCAATAGAGAAAAATAAAAATATATATATATAAAATAAAATTGTGATGACAGGAGCTTCACTACTTTTCCCTACGTTTTCTTCAACTGTTTAGAGACTGCAGTGTCATTACTTTTCTTTGCATTATTATATTCAAATCAACCTAAATGCAAGACAAGCTGTGATTGGTCACTTTACACATCAATCACATGAGCTTCATTGTGTTTGTTCAGATTCAGAAATAATCAATTAATGACTTAAAGCTAAACTTGCCGTTCTTGTTCTTTTCTCACTACTATCAGGTTATGATGAACAAAGTTAAACTGACTGAGCTTGAATTTCTGTATACACATTCATTACAAAACGTCTTTAAAATATATAAGAAACTGGGCTCAGGTGTCATATAAAAGATCTAAGAAAAAAAGAAAAGAACGATTGAAACATTGCCCTGCTGATAAATCAATGTCTTTTGGAGATGTAAATTCAGTGTGTGGACATTCATCTTCATTCTTTAAATTACAGCATATGTATATTCATTTTTATAAAAGTTCTGCATAAACAGACTGACCCGACAATTCACTAAAAATGCAAATGAGTCCCAGTTTCAGCTGTGAGGATTACGAACTCAAAAACCCTTCTAGCTCTGCTTTCATCTTAGCTTTACAAAACACAGTATTTATACACATGAAATAACATGCGCTGTATGACTGATGTAAATGTAAATGGGGTCAATTGTAATTTCGTGTTGACTTTAAACCAGGCTTAAATAAAGAGTTTAAACTACAAAACACACATGTTAGTCTTATATAAGACAGACTTTGGTTTAAAGCAATAATTAAGCACAGTAATAGAAACTCAAGAAATACAGATGGAATAAGTTGAAGGGCACATTTTAAAGCAACATCTCTCTGTACACATGAATAAGCTGAAGATCACGGAGGTATTGAAATGTGAAGGGCAGTTTTTCACAGCCTTTACAAGTCCCTTTCAATACATTGATCTTCATCGTTCTTGAATTAAAGTTATTGAAATGAGAAGCACCAACATGTTTGTGTCACTTTAAATGTTTTCTGTATATCTGTGACATGTGCTGGTTAGACATTAATCAAACCTCTGAGCTTTTACACAAACATTTCAACAGACAAAGAAAATGATCACTGTAGTGTTTCGCTTTTTTCCCAAATGACTAAAAAGCTTTGCCAGTACTTCTTGTTAGATGTTCAGAGATGGAAAAAGCAAAAGCAATTGTTCTGCAGTTCATAATAACTTATTTACAAATGCAACGTTATGTAACTCGTGTCTTCATATTTTACAGGTCTGTTCTCAAAACCCAGCGACAGCAAATCAAGTGTGTCTCCTCGAGAAATGTTCTTTCAAAGCAAAATAATGTTGCTTTATAAGTAAAAATAGCAGAGTAGCTCACTAGGTTTAATCCCCATTTTAAATATACAATATTAACCAAAGAAGTGAATTTGTTTTCACATGACAGTCAACTTTGTTCTGACATTTAATATGAATCAATCATGTTGTAGCTTATGTCCCACAATATTCATTCAGTTTTAATCATTTAAATCTATTTTAAGTGGTGGGATGTTTTAAAGTGTTCATAGAGATAAATGAAACTGAACATGTACTTTAGGGAAAATGCTTTCAAAAATGTTTTTCATTTTAAGACTAAGATTTACTGCTTTATTGAGACTAAATGAATTTCAAAAACGTAATTCCATGATTTCATTTTCAATCTCATCACAAGTGACATCTGAAATAAAATAAAGACAACAGCAAAAGAGAAGCTCTCTGATGCCCGTCTGTCTGTCTGTAGAAACATCCTTCTTTAATAATAGTTATTGAAATATTGTGTGTTTTTAACCAAACACTGTAGTGTGACTGAACTAGTTTGACTGAAGGTTTTACATTTATTTAATATTTGATTATTTATTTATTTATTTATTTATATTTTACCGCCATATCAGCACCAATGGCTATATTCATGGCAATCAACAGTATTTAAAAACACACACAAAAAAAACTTATATATATACCTTGTCTTATATATTTTAATATTTGATGAAATAAATGTGCTGGATGTGAAAGAGGCTGTGTGTTCTTCATGATACAGACTCTTTTCCTCTCTTGTCACGACTAACACACAGACAGACAGAGAGATGTTTGCTCTGCGGCTGGTTTCAGTTTCTTGAAAACACAATGACTCTGTTTAATGAGCTCCATATTTCTATGTTCGTGTTCTTGGACTGATGTTGACTCGTAACACTCGGTGAAATCTCTCGCTCAAGCACAACCGGATCTGACTACTCTTACAAACACAACTGATGCTAATGAGACTCTAATTAGTCATTGTGCCGGAGACAGCCGAGTATTTTACTGAGAACTTCTTATTAAGCTGATGGTGTCTGTGTGGAGTTATTTCAACCATACAGTCAATGTTCTCAAACAAATCACCCCTAAAAGCATACCGTGCTATTACCATGATATACTCAACCAATGGTTGGGTCCAAAAGGGACAAAATTTACTTAAGGGTTAAATTTACTGTGTAAATTTGTTTATATTTGTTTATAGCAAAAAGAACTCAGGAAAGGTTCATTTATCCATAACACATCTAACATGGACACGGTGACCTGAGAGCATCACGGTATCTTCAGCCCGAAATCTTAACATTAATGATGCACATATAAAAAAAACTTATTTCTTGGGCCATTTTCTCTTAAAAAAATCTGATTTCCTTTATCACTATAAAATGTCTATATTTTTGGGTGAATGTGGGTCATGTGAAATACACTAGCTTGTTTTCTCGTGTTAACCGATCTTAAGGAATAATCCAGCAGTCTGAAGAGAGCTTTGTTGTTGTTTTAAGCATCAGTTATGTTGCGGTGACTCCAGCGGGTTTGGGTTTAAGCAGAGGAAATTCAGCATGTCGTCTGTGATCTGTTCAGCTGTTCGTCTGACACAGATTAATGCTCTCAGGGTCACCGCGACTCCAAGTTCAATCTACTTACTGTTCCATGGTCATGCTGAAATACAATATTTCACAGGTATTAGGCCAAAAGAGGGCTTCCAAACTCCTGTTTCTGACTCAGCTTGACTTGTTAAAGCCGGTCAGGAGCGCAGCGGCATGCAAGATTAATGCGGCGGCATGCAGACCGATCAATAATTTATATGGCTGTATATTAAGTGCTTTTCAATAGGCAGTGAAGTATGGATTCCTAGATCAGGGACATCTCTGATTTATCAACTTTTAAAGAAGCATAAAACTGTTGAATAAATTGCTGCCAACTAAAGTTTGAAAAGCGCTTGTTAATTCTGACAGTTTCACATCACAACTCCAATTATCATTGTTTGCTCGACTTGAGAAATGTCTCACGAAGCGCAGATTTTCCAGTTTATTAAACTAAAGACATTTAGAATGTTACAATACATGTTCTTGATTAATTAAACTAAAAATAAGCGCTGGGTAACAGCTAACTCTATTCAATAATGAATAAACACAGTCTCTGTTATGATTCAGCTCAGCTCATGGAGAATCTCCATGAAAAGACTAAATAATGAGGTCTGTTTTAATCTTTTTACATTCATGGTAAATATCAGTAGGTTATATAAACCAAATTAATCACAATTTTTGGCACAAAAAATAAGCAAAAGAGAGGACTAACTAACTAACTAACTAACACTGTCTGGATTTCTCCAGTCTGTTTACATGCAATTGAGGTTTAATGTGTTTTTGTTTATGCAAATTAGTGTCACACTATTGGATTAAATGTGTGGACACACATTTTTATAAATGAAATACATGCACTCTTAAAAATAAATGTGCTACAAAATCACCCTTTTACAGGGATGCCATAGAAGAACCATTCATTTAAAGTTTCTTAAAAGAAGCATTCATTTTTTACCTTTTATAGTCTCTCATTACAAAAAAAACCTTTTGTAAAACAAAAATATTCTGTATATATATAACAGGTTCCTAATGGAGCCATTTAGACAAAAATGGTTCTTCTATGACATCATGAAGCATCTTTATTTTTAAGAATGTTCTGTATTGCTGGTAAGAAGGGAAAGGAAACATTTTGGCCCATCGGGCATCTTGTTTGTGAACTTAATCTTAAAACGGAAACAAACAAAAAACTGAAAATGAACTATAATAATGTCAATAAAAGCTATTTAATAATTTTGGCACAAACTAATGTCAAATTACTGCCATAACACAGCTGATCTCTGTGGTTCAACATCATCCACCTGCTCATCTGAATTCTCAATTACACACAACAGAGAATATGAAACACTGCGATATTGTCCTCTGTCATGAATACTGTGAGGTCTTTTAAGAATCTACTCACTCGTAACCGCTGGAAATTCACCAAATACAATGCAATTATATTTGGTGTGCAGGCGAAGGCGAGAGGATTATTTGAGATGAAAGGCAGAACTGGACGGGCTTATTAAAGCGAGTGTCCTGGAGCTTCCCATCAATTTAAAATGATTACTTACATTTGTTATTGCGGTGGGACGGGTCGAACAGAATAAACACCGTCTCGTTTGTTAAAGGGAAGGTTTATGCATCACGCAAGTGTGCGACGACTCGACATCACACAGTCTCGGTTACGACCCTAGATGCCTTTTCCTCCGGTATCTTTATATGTTTATGCCTTTATTTTCCTACGTACATCCCTGAAGGCAAAAGAACAAAGACTGCGGCACTACGTAAAACATAGTTTACTGTCATTATGAGAGAATTACAATGTGAAATGGATGAGTCTGTGCTCGGGCTCTTCTGCTGTAAATGTTTGACCCGTTTGCTCTCGGAAGCACCAGTTTACTCGTTTTATGATGATGAACTGATTAAGCCGTGAAACCATCAACATACCGTAACCAGAGACACGTGGCGTTTCAATAAGAAATATGCTGCTGGATCTCATTAGCTTTAGTAGGAATGTGTGATACAGAACACACTTTCTCATCATACACACAGAGGCCTATAGATCTGTATATGTCATCTGATGAATCAATGAGACGTACAGCAGTATATGAGGGCATCAGCACAGGTGACTGACTACAATATTACCCACAATCCCACAGCAAGGCTGTCGTTTATCAGAGAAAAACTGTTTTAATGGCAAAATCATTTAAGAATGTCATTTGCTGCTGAAATTTAATTATCATGAAATGTTACGGCGTAACGTTAACATCATTCACAGACTTACTCATGTGTGTGTTGTCATGAAGACGACTGCCACGAGTCACATACAGACAAAAAGCAGTTTTTATGTGAAATTAGCACAGTAATGCAATGCCTAACTGTATAGAAATAAGTGATTTACATTTATTATTATTTGGTTATAGCAGCGGTTAAAATGACTATTAAAAATAAGAGATGTAATTTGGTGATACAGAAATTAAATGCGGTCCATGATACAAATGCCATTCATAATGTTAATAATAAATAATTGACTGCATACACAAAAAAATTAAAAACATATTTTGAGATCTGCTATTGATTTGGAAAATGTGTTATGTACTATTTTTACTGGATGTTTCAGGCTATGTTAAAATATAGACAAATATTGGTTAAAACAACCCAAGTTAACTTTAAACCAACAGATGGGTTTGTCCATATTTACCTGACCATGGTTTAAACATCCCATCAATTCTTACAGCACATATTCAATCATACATTGTCTTAGTCTACCATTTATAATCTTTCATAAACTGATCAGTAATAGATGACCTTCAGCTGTTTGCTCTTGTTAGAAGAAACCAGTTTTCACTTTCAGTTCCTGGCTGCAGGTTTGTAAAGATTTATCTCATAGCTTCATCCATCTTCTCCCCTAACCTGACAGATGCTTCAGTCTCCAGCGAGTCAAACACACAGCTAATGCTGGACTGAAGAAATACTGCTCTTTCAATTGGAAGATGAATTGTGCGTGTCGTTTTTTGGGCTGAAACGATCGATTGGAAGCTTATCTGACCATTGCACTTTTACCTCTAGGCTAAAGAATCTCTCAATGTGATGTGTGGAATATTTTTTTATTTAATGGTAAAACACAAGCTTCTATCTCTGTTTAATATTTACAGAGAGCTGTAATGATGCCATCCGGAGGTATAAACAAGTGACTCACTATAAAACCATAGTTTATTTCTGATTCGATAGTGATTTGTTAACCATAATAACTGTAATTAACCATAACTGTTATGAAGAATGCTGATAAACAACATTGACACAAAACCACTGAGAAATTTCTCAAAATATCTTTTTTTACAACGAAGGAGTCGTCACATGGTTATTAGTGAATAAATGATGTCAAATATATAAAACTAGAATGTGAAATGAAGGCATTTCTCAGATGTTTGGTCAGTGATCTGTATAAAGTGAAGTGTGGTGAAGCAGCTGTCAGTCACTGGATTATTAATGACAGAGGAAACTGTGAATAAAACACTACAGCTGTGATAACACACATCAGTCTGTACTGCATTTCTCATTATTTATCAACTACTCGGTGTCTTTTCTATAGGAAACACAATGATATTACATTCTGAGAATATAACAAGACATCCTCTGAGTAAACCAGTGAATGCTTTCTACTGAATTTCACTGAATGCTGTACAATATTCTGCTAATGAGAATTTCAGCCAGAAACCACAACGCTTTCATAAGGACATATTAACATTTGCTTTAAGATTTAACAAGGTTGTCGTCGGAAGTCAAAGTCATCGTTTGACTGATCATGTCACGCACGCAAGACGGAAATGAACCGCATTACAAACTCTGATTTAAAACTAAAAATCATAGAAATTCGCGATGTTAAATGACAAGGTTAAGTAAATGATGACAGATTTATCATTTCATGTGTGAATTACAGAACTTCAGCAGTATGATGTTTCTTTATGAAAGCACGAGCACACAGCGAGCAGTGCAGATATGACGTGACTGCAGTAAAAAGCCATCTGTCGGCTGTAACTTCATACGTGTTGATCGAGTTTCTCTGGCCAAATTGGTGGGCAGCAGATTTCAGAGTCACACATCCATAAATAGTTGAAAGGCCACTTTCATCAGCGGGCACGGCGAGCATGTTTGAGCCCGTTCGGCAGCTTTTTTAATTAGCAGTAATTGATGAAAGACAGATATGGAGGCATCTGGCAGAGGAACAACCTTTTTAATCAGATGTTTGTGAGATGAGAGAAGGCCGCTGGGATGCCAGTCAAACAGCTATTGACAATATACTGAGTGATCTAAACACACGAGCGGGAGGGAATGATTAGCATAAGGCCGGCTGATGATATGGCCGTTTGTTTATTCTAGAAAGGTTTTACTGCTTAGAGGATGTTAATAAAATAATCAGGTATGCTAGCAGACATATACAATGTGAATGTTTAGCCAATGCATTGCCAACTTTAAACCATATAACCTGAAAAACTTAAAACACTTAAACAACAGTAACAGAGAAGTCTGAAGGAGAAAACTGACCATAGAAATGTTGACATTTTAGAAGAATACATAAAATCGAGGTTACACTAGAAACCGTAAACGCTTGCGTCATCTACTCATGTGCACTATAAAAATAAACATTATAAAGTCAATAGTCGATATGCTAAAAGAATAAAACAAATCAGCTATAAAACTACAATTAAAAATAAAAGTGCTTCATGATGCCATAGAAGAAGTATTTTTGGCTAAATGGTTCCATAAAAAACATTTAACATCTACAAAAGCATTCACAAATTGTTCTTTAGATTATCAAGTTTTTTGGTCATTCTGTGAAAATATAACCTTAATATCTTTAAAATTGACTGAGTAATGACACGTCAAAGACTGAAATCATAGAAATATTGATGGGTGAAATCAAACCTTGATGCTTGTCATCTCAGAATTTGATTTTAAGACTTGGTTTTCACAGACAGGGTCACATTTGTTTTTGGATAAATGTGAGAAATGTTTCAGTTTATATTAGGATCTCTGAAGTTTAATCACAGACTGTGGAATTTTGTAAAATCTGAACGTGGTTTGAGACACTGCCGAGACTTGTGAGATTACAAAAGGTTATTTTTGCTCAGAAGAAACACTTTCAATTTAATCTCCACCTGCTCTTGCTGCTGGTGCAAAAAACAATTAATGTTGTGACTTTTATTTTCTATACAGACCTATCTAAAAAGAAAGAAAACACATCTACAAAACAAAAACCTGCGCTTCCATGCCAGGCTTCATCTACACACAACATAACACACAAGGTTGTGTTATCTTAATGAGTCTTTAACCACAACTAAAATAAGTCTTTGTTTTTGTGTGAGAACTGAAGAATCCTCATCTACACGCGTGTTTCGGTCTGTATGGTCATAATCAGTTATGTGCTGTTTATATTCAGCGACAGACATTTAATTGCACAGAACGGTTGGACTGAACTGATAAGAGACCAAAGGGTTTTGTGGTTCAACAAATGTGTGTGTGTGTGTGTGTCCAATTGGCTCCATATAGACAGTAAAATCTGAAATCACCTCCATTACAGTATATTGAGCAACCAACAGGTTAATAAATGGACTGAATAATGAAAAAACCCAGCAATGCTGTGTGAGGAAAATATCTTGCCAATATAATCAAAGTCCTTAATGGACCGGACACATTTTTGTACGGCCTAATGTACACTTTTAATTTCTTTTCCAAATTTTAAAATAATAGTACAGTTTTTAAAACGATAAGATAACACAAATGTAACTTTGGAATTATGGAATTACTAAAATTCAAAATAAATCAAAACTGTTATATATGATCATCTTAATTAAGACAACAGTGGCAAGATATGGCAGCTAGAGAAATGCTGTTTTGACAAGATATAAAAGGTGTTGAGAAATATTAACCAAAGTATGTTACAGTGTTAGCGGTCCAGGTGTCCAGACACAAGAGTAAAATCAAGATCAAGCTTTACTTGAATCAGGTAAGGCAAACAGAAATCCAATCCTTCACTGGTACATTATCCAGCACAAAGATATCAATACAGGTAACATACAGGAATCCAACAACAGGTTAACAAGTGACACGCAAGCAACAACAACACCAGACCAAGAAACGGCACAGACACGGAGTTTAAATAGAGTCCAGTAATAGTGATCAGGTGCAGGTGAAATCAAGATGGCAGCTGCTAATGAAGAACAGGTGCGGTTAAGTGCAAGGCATTATGGGAAATGAAGTTCAAAAGTCCAGGAAAGCAGATCGTGTGAACGTGGTGAGAGAATCCGATGCTGAAGGCGGGATATCAGGCTCTGTGACAGTAAGGACCCTAAAGAATAACACCAACAGCATCTGATGTTCCCTTAAATACAGCGCTGTGACATGTCTAGCAAACCCTTTAGGCATTTTTTCTTCATGTGTTTAGACAATATTTCAAAATTCTTGAGGAACAATCCTTCATAAACAGATATATCAAAAGATTTATATCTGACTGATACTCAAAAGTCAACAAATGCCACAGAGCTAAAACAATAAAACATCCCTACTGTAAAATGGACTGAATGCACACTACACACATCACTTATTGCATACACTACATTATGATCATCTATACTGATATCCATTATGACACAGTTAACGTGAAGGAAGGACTTGTGGTCAATTTTATGTTTATTTAAACAGAGGAGATAAAAGACGGCCATGCGCGGTGAGATGTTTACGTCAGGGCAAAAGAGGTGACAAGCGTCTTTCTTGTATTGTGTGTTACGCAGTTCATTTTTTATTCAGGCCTAAAAATTTCCTCAAGAAATTCATGAGCAACTCAGGTATGAGTTTCCTTACTGACAGGGTCGTCTGTCATCGATCTTCTAGGATTACACGTCTACATGTCACAGACCTATTTATTTCCTAATAAGTCACTTGACTGACAGTCTAATCTTGCATTCTGCTCATTTACACATTGACAGAGTCCCGTGAGAGGACATCCATTGGTCAGGGTGTCTTTGATGTTGATGGCTGATAGTCTCTTACCAACACGCCACAGATCCTGAATAAAAGAGGCTTTTGAAGCCGGTTCAGACATCACAGCGTTCACCTGCATTCCTCCCTCGACGTCCACTGAGAGAAAGATAACATCAGAGAATGTTTAAACGTCTGTACGGGCTGTGTGTGTGTTCACAAAATATTACATTCATTTCCATGATGTTTTCCAAAATAATTTAAACATTTTCATTACCGTTTCCAGCGGTATTGTTGTGGTATGTTTGTTTAGGCCTCACAAACTACACAATGCAAATATCTTCCCATAATTGTGTAAAAGTTTTTGTCATCATGTTATTAGAAGAGACACTAAGAAAACTTCAAATATGACTCGTGATGATGAATCTGATCATTTGCATGTTCAGTAACGTGTGAACCAGTCTGTGAAAACCCAGCTAGTCATTTTTGGTGATTTGGTTTGCCTCATAAAATCCTCCTAAATAGTGTTCTTTGAGAAATATAACATATATATATTTAATATTGATCAAGTCATGACATGTCAAATGTTTAAATCATAATGAAAGGTGAAATAATCAAACTTTCATGCTTGTTTTCTTAGAATTGGGTTTTTAAACGTTAGCCTTTAGAGAGGGTCACATATAACACTATTTTAATAAACTACAAACAAACTTCAAACATATACAACACCTGAACCCCAAACCCCTTGACATTATTATAAAAAATAAAAGCATTGTTTATTATATTTATGTCCTTACAAGTCATAATTGATATATTTCAATATGTTTATAAAGGCATTTAACACATCCACCATCACCCAACAGCATTGTTAGGAAAAGTGCCCAAATTATCATACTTGAGAAAAATGAAAGATAACTTACCACTGTGTGTTTTCGGGTTAGATGGGAAATTCATTAAAGCCAATATGTCCGTCTATTTGGGCTGACGTATTTCATTCATGAGAACAATAATGAAGGATTCTAAAGGAAAGGTCTCAAGATTATTGTTGTCTTTAGCAATGATTAACATTTATGTGTTTTCAATTCATCTCCTGGTGAATTGTGGGATTGACGCGTTTTGAGCTGGTGGTGAGAGAGCGTCATCACAGACGCGTCACTGCTTGACAAGCGTAAGGTCCATAAGACACATAACATTTACAAGTCTAGACGAGTGAAGTTGAGAAGTTACTGAAACGTTTTGGTTCTCCACGTGGATCATAAGCCACTACAATCATCTGGAACATGTGAACGTTGTGCTTTCATACCGGGAAACAAGGCAGATCCGTTCAATTGTATTTGTTGACGGTAAACTTTTGCCTGGTCCAAAATGGCGGATGCGTTGACGTTTCGCAGCAACGGAGGTCACGCTCTCTGCAGGTGGATTGTGGGACTGCAGGGCGATACGAGAACCACCGTAGTGTTAAAAAAAAGGTATGACAGAAATAAGACCATATTTATCATTCTGTGTGATTCTTTTTAATGTTTCAGTAATTGCGTGAGTTGTCTGTCATTTAGACCCGATTTATGTGTTTGGTTTGTTTGGAAACAAAGTCTGTATTATTTTATAGCCATTATGTGCTCAAAAGATAACATTGAAAGATGGCAGGTGGTGCCAAAAATATTATGTAATACTTTCTTTTGAATAGAATAGATTTGTTCTCTGCCAGTGGGTTGAGAACTTTCCTTTGGCATGTTTTTTCACATGTTTGTGTTTGTTGTCTATTGAATATAAAGTTTCCCGAATAAATTTGCGTGACTGTTTCATAGTTAATATTAAAGTTTAAGTAAGTTTAAGTTTTAAGATGCATTTTATAGTTAGTACATTTTTTAAAGATACATTGTATTAAATGTACATTGAGGAGAATTAAAGGAAATTGAGTAAAATTAAGTATTGTGGATTAGTAATCTGGCATCTTGATATAAAGAAGGAAAAATGTTGACTCTCATCATTATCAAAGTTTCCCATACCAGTTCTAAAGTAAAAAATACTTACAGTCATGGCCAAAATTGTTGGCACCCCTGAAGTGGCCAGCAATGAGTCCAGATCTAAATCCCATTGAACACTTGTGGAGAGATCTTCAAATTGCTGTTGGGACAAGGTGCCCTTTCAATATGAGAGACCTGGAGCAGTTTGCAAAGGAAGAGAGGTCCACAATTCCAGGTGAGAGGTGTAACAAGCTTATAGATGGTTATAGGAAGAGATTGATTTCAGTTCTTTTTCCAAAGGGTGTGCGACCAAATATTAAGTTAAGGGTGCCAATCATTTTGTCCTGCCCATTTTTGGAGTTTTGTGTGAAATTATGTGAAATTAGCTTTTTTCCTCCTTTTTTTGTTTTGTTCCAATACACACAAAGGGAATAAACATGTGTATAGCAAAACATGTGTTAATGCAATACTTTTCTGTGAGAAATACTTGATTTTGTGGAAAGATTTCAGGGATGCCAACAATTTTGGGCATGACTGTAAGTACAGTAGCAAAGTGTTTTTACTACTGCCCAACAGCCTTTAACTGCAGTCGCACTAGTCATTTTTCATCCATTGTAGCCTACATAGATGTAAACACATGCTCATGTGAAAAGATTATGTAACTCAAAATGGTCAATGGTCAAGTTTGCTGAACTCTAACCTGTGAATCTGTATCATGGGCAGACGCCCATATTCACAGTAGTCTGCGTAGAAATTTCACATTTCAGAAGTTTACTGTGACCGCAGCATTACACTACCACAGTATGACATCTGTGAAGAACATATATGCATCTTATCTCGTTTAATGTATGCATTCATTTATATAAACACACATCCCAAAGCGCTTCTATTTAAGCTCATCTTCATGTTGTCGAGTCGGCATTACTGTTGTTCAGAGCTGAACCCAAGACTGACTCCACATTATTCTTTATATCCTGCTCATGAATTCTTCATATCAAGCAATACTGCATTCAATACTGCTGATGAAATATGGATGATCTCATTTCATTTATTAATAAAACGAAATAAATGTGGTATTAAGAGCAGTATTTATTTGGGATGAAATATGTATTTATTTCATAATACTGTATTATGTATAAAAATCATATACGTAATTAAAAGAAATGTTTTAGGTATCTTGTCTAAAAATGATACAGGATAAAAACACAGGTTTGGAAAGGGTTTATGGTTTAATTTGATGTGGGTTCTGTTTTCAGAGCCCTGTTCTGACAAGCCCTTCAGACCTGATTAAACCTGCAATCTTACTGATTCTTATTAACATTTATATAAATATTAAAAAGCACTTAACTGTATTGTGTAAATAACATTCTCAGTTTTCTCTGGCATAGAGGGAACATTAAAATGAGCGGTTTGGCCAGCCCGAGGATCTACATTGTAATTCACCACACAACGACGCTTGTTAGGGCTAATGAAATTAGTGCGCTTGTGTCTTGTTGACGGATGACTTTTAAGTAATCTCCCATATGCCGGCAGTGCTAAAGAAGAATCGTAATTAGGCGATGCAACCACACAAATCTTTCATTCTGTGCTCATAAACGTCATGCATATTAATATCAGTTTACCGGGTGCATTGAGTCTTAAAACCAAAACAATTAGCTAAGTGAAGCGACCGTCTGATCATTTAAGGTGAATTAAGGGTATTTTGTATCTGATGTGGCGCATGATATTTAACCAACGCTGATATTGTAATACTTTCATATCACAGACTTTATTAGTGTTAAGAAATGAAAATCGACAGCTCTGATACAGCATTTCATTTGCACAAAATACAAAGCCCGTAACCTTAACATACCTTAGCACAATTCTTTTGCTGTCTTGCAAGCTCTGTTATTTGCTTCAGGAAAAAGCAAATCTAGTTAAATTATTATTGATATGATCATTTTTAGTATCGCTCGCAGCTACTCTACAGCAGTGCACTAGAGATTGTAATGTCAATGGCTTACAAACTGTGGTAGGACAGCAGTCCGCTCTGCGTGATGTGATTTTCAAGTTTATCAGCGTCTCGGTCCCGACGGGCTGCGGCGTTGATGACATCAGCACCTTGTTCACTAGCATATGAAACTGGCAGCTGCTCTTATAGATCGCACATAAATTACATCGAAACTATTCCATCCATTCAATTCTGTAACAAGGCAGTGAGTGTTAACCCTTCATAGAGTCGACCTGTAGAAGTTAAAATACTGTGACATTTGGACACTTTAAAGAATGAAATGAACATTTTGATCCTGTTCAGCAAAACATGTTGATAATGTCTTCTGATGAAATATCCAGTTATGATAACTAGTAATGGGACATGAGAGATTTCTCAATGTGTCACTAAATCATCTCAAAATGTTAATGGTTTTCTCAAACACACCTGTGGTTTATTAACCCACAGAAGTCATTTGGATTACTTTAATGATGGATGGATGTGCTTGTTTGGAAATGTTTTGCCTGAAAAGTGAGCTTGTACTGTTTTCTAATTGACATTTGCTTTGAATTATCAGACGTTTTCATATCGCGATGTGTGTAGACCGTCAGACTGCACATTAATAAGGTATCTTTGAGGTTATATGAATGTTGTTTCTGATGGTGTATGTTTGAACCTTCCTCCGAGATCTGTGTGTGTGAGCTTCAGACATGAGCAGAGAAACAGCTACTTACGGTGTAATTGGACGTCTGGAGGAAGAAGTGCGTCTTCTGGTATAAATCACATAAGAGGGTTTACTTTCTTCTGCACATAAATAAACAAGGCCAGTCTCCTGTGTCTGTCGTGCTTCAGGTATTCAAGCACAGCAAAATGTGATCAATAAGCAGAGGTGCTTTTCATATGAAGGAGATAAAAAGGCTCTGGCTGCTGGTGTAATGAGGCCTGTGTTCTCCGTGCAGCGCTCCGTAACACAGAGAATGATGGAGGACTTTCTCTCTTCTTTAAGGGAAGCACTGCAGATTTCTTCTCGACTATGAGGGCGTGTGAGTTTTGCATGTCTAAAGTTGTAAATGTGAGAGAACAACTAAACTTTTAAAACCTGTCTTTCCAGGAATAAGACACAAAATCGTTGGCTAGTGTTAAATAATGGAAACCTATAGTGTTATCATTCTCTAACGTACTATCCTAGAGGAAAATCTTTATTTCTCTTTTATAGTTCAGGAGATTTGATGAAGTGTCAACTTATTCTCGGATGTTTTTCCTCTGAAATAGGAGAAATAAAAACAGAATCCACAAATATGGAGATGTAAAATAAATGTTTTATAGATACAATAATCTGGATTTGATGAGAAATATTTGAGTTCATATTAAAAACTTCACCATTGTTGACTTTTGATGTCAGACTTGATAAATCTGAGTTGAGTTTGTGTCATTGTTGAGATCTGTTTCTGAAACTCTGAAAGTGAGATTTCTGACTCTATTTCTCAGGAGAAATATCTGAGACACACAAGAGAAAGTTTTCATTTGATGTCAATTGAATCTCATTGATGTCTTGGAGTAAGAATTGGGTTATTAAAGAGATCTCATGTGTGATTTTTCTTCTTATGGGACGTTAATCAGGATAAAACAGTGCTTACACTTTTTCAGACAGTGCTGAATTTGTCCCGTTATTTCTGATGATATAAAGTGGTACTGTATCATTCCATCTTGCAGGATGTTTATTTCTCCTCTCGTCTCTTTTGGGAGACATTTGTTTTAGTTCAGTGTGTCTGCTGTGACTCTCTGAGCGTCTGTCACGAGTCTTCAGGGATTAGAAACACAGTATATTTACACACGGTGTGCTCTGAGATTTCCTCGGGCTTTTCTTCTTCTCTTCAGGTTGCAGTAGATGATGGTCTGTGTTTGAGAACTGTGTGCTAGATGACACAATATTACCAGAATTACACACTTCTCTATACTGTCTCATGACCTGGAGGATAGATCTTGTTTTTCTTTTGTTAAGTCTCTTTAAGGACACTTCTCATTTTCCCCGGATGGTCTGTGATTCTCAGTATACCTTATTAAAGTGTTCACATGCTGCTTTTTCTTGTTTTTTGTTAAATGTATTTGTCGTGAATTGTGTTCACAGTTAGTGTTTTGGCTCTGATGGTGATGGTAATGTCTCTGGCACATGATACATTAGTTTTAATGGCAATTATAAAACACTACAGAAAGATGATTGTTTGGACTGAAGCATCACTGTATTTAATAGCAGTTTTGAGACATTGATTTCATTGAACACAGTTCAGGTGGATAGTCAAATTTTTGTTTTTGAAAGTTTTTTAAAGATTATTTTACCCAATAATCTTACTTCTGATAGCTCAGATAAACTTCTTTCAAGTTTTATTCTTGTATTTTAATGGTTGAATAGAGTGGAAATATATTTGTCCGCATTTGTAAACTTAATACATCACTTTCACTCCTAAAAAGGTATTTCTAAAATAGTTTTAACCCTCTCCAGATTAAGTGCAGACGCTCTTGTCTGAAACTGATGATCTCTATTTGTCTTTTGGAGCTCAGTATCTTTAGTCTCATTTACATACTGCAAAATGTTATAAAATATAAGAAATCATTTTTAATATCAGTAAAGTAGTTTTGACAGTAATCTGAATGCTTATGGCACTGCATGGAGAACATGTTGTTTTTCAGTCCTGGACACATACTCTGATCTGATCCGGTCAGTTTCTTCTCGTTCTCTCTGCTGGATGCTCTCTGATCTGAGCTTCACTTTAACACGGTATAAAGGTCAAAAGAGTCTAATAGCTTTTTAAAGAAGTGTTGGTCATATACTCACCGTGTCTTTGAAGAACAATGAAAATAAGTTACGACCCATAACTTCTCTGCTGGCTTCTTTATGATGGAGTCGTGGGTTTTGGGACTTACACTTAACTCCAGCTTCACTATTTCATTCTGAGAAGAAGACTTGCTTGGCATTTTTATATCTGACATTTACCTTTAGCTTAACGTGAAAGTATAGCATAAAGCACGTACGTATAAACATGTGCTGCGTCGAGCTGATAATGTGTTTGCTGAAGTTTGTTGACTGATGAAAGATGTCAGTATATCTTCACTTGGGCACACAGCCAGTGGTGCTGATGAGAGACTAGACCTTCAACAGAGCACAACAGAGAACTCTATCTCATGTGTCTTTCAGTAGAGGAATTGATCTTTGAATGAAACATTAGCAATTGTCAGTAACATTTTGTTATACATGCAACTTATTATAGACTTGAGAATGCTCTCGTTTTAATTAAAAATGTTAAATTAAAATAAACAACTGAATAGATTTGTCATTAGAAAAAAAAATGAAAGGGTGTTTTTAAAGATGTAAAAGCACAAATTTATAAAAACAAAGCATAACACAAAAACACGGGTCAACCTATACAGGATTAAACAAATATTTTAATCATAGTTTAGAAATATTGCCACAGCTCCGAAATACATAATGTTTCTTTGGTGTTGCGATTTGTTTATCCATGATGTATTGCTATCTGTTGTTTTACTTTGTTTTTATTTTCGTAAGTTAATGACATCAAATCATTATTTTTTATTGTATTGTTTCTGATTCGTGATTCACAATGTGATGTATAGCACAGTATAGTAAATAATTACAATACATAGTTTTGTACTTTGGCTTTTTTATTCCTTTTTTACATTATTTATGCTTATTCCTTTTTCATGAGTTTTAAATATTTGCTGCTATAACTCAAAGACTGTTGTGTTGTTCTGTTTGGTTCAAGGATTTGCTTGAAATCTAAATAAAGAGAAAGAATACTAGAAAGCAGGCTTCTGAGAAATGGACGTCACTTCATTGTCTGCATGTTTCTATGTTATCAGTAAGAGAGAATGAATACAAGACAAACACCTGAATACATTTCTCAAGCATCAGGAAACTCATTTAAAAGAATGATTCATACTGTACGTCCTTGTTAAAACATTTACCAGATTCTTAGAAAACTCAAATTATTGTTGTATAAAGTGAGCCGGACTGAACGAGGTGATAATGGTTGTTGATGGTAATGATGTTGTGTCCATCTGCAGGATGGGAGGTAATGGGTTAGCTGGCACCTTAGATTTAATCAAACGCTAAATCATATTCTTCATCCAGACGTCTAAACATATCAGAACAAAGATAGAAAAAGCATGTTTTTAAGCTTAGATTAGAATTTAATATCAGTGGAATAGGGCTGCATGATATTGAAGCGATATGCGATAGCATGCTAAATAATGCAATATTTGATATGCGATACGATATTTATTTTTCTTAAATCCATTTCAATTTGAATAAAATATATTTAAAATTATTATGTTTCATATTTCATGAAAAAGAAAGCATCAGCTGCCTATAAAAGCTTTCTGGCTTGCTGACTGTCTTGCATTAGAACGTGTGACGGCACACTATTCTGCACACGCACACATATTATCTGCTTTTTGAAGCATTAAACTAAAAAACTTTGCAAACCATTGTGATATGCACATTTGTGATATTTCGATATTTTTTTTTCTACACTTTGTTTATACATTTTTCAACATGTTTAAACAACAAATAAAAAAAATATTTATACATATATATTCAAAGAATTACAGAATAATGTATTTTCTTTCCCCACCCTATTCCACAGCCTACACAAAATAACAGGATACATTTCAATACTTTGTTATCAAACATATATATCAAGGTAATTTTTTGTTAACAAAACAAGTAAATAAGTATTCACCAAAAATAAATAAATAAATAATAAATAGATAAAATAAAATAAATGATAAATCACTCTTCTATGTTTCTATAATATAGTCAGATGGCCTTTAAAAAAAAACTTTAGTCCTATTAATTAGAAGAGATAGAAGGTAGGGTCTTCATCTTTTCAAAATATGTAATCATAGGTTTCCAAATTTTATAAAATTTTTGATGGATCCTTTTTTGACATATTTTAAGTTTTAAGTATAATATCAAATCACAAATCCACATTGAAGTTTTTGGTGGGTCTTTTGATTTCCATTCAAACATTTTTCATATTGTTAGTCAAAGGTATTCCATGTCCTAAGACTCCAAAGGATATTTCGATATATTGTGCAGCTCTACAGTGAATGTGTAAGTTATTAAATTACAATGAAAGGGCTCTTAAAAATCTAAGTAGGCATATGACAAAGTACACAAACATTTTTGGTTGCTAATCTTATCAAATGAAGTAATAAGCCTCTTAAGACTGTATTTCAGTGGTTTTACCATGATGAAGTTTATATGCAGCACAGTCTTGAGTGGCTCATTGCATTGATGCGGTTTCATTAAATTCATCAATGTTTCATGAAATGTATTAAGAATAATCATAGTAAATGTCTCCTCTATGGAATAATATAGTTCATTACTCTATTAGCGGTTGCTAAGCAACTTGACATTAATAGAATTCACCAGATCAGCTCTTTTCCATTGGCTTTGAAAAATACACGACTCACCCAGTCAGCTTTTAGGAATGATGATTTCTGCTCAATTAAACAGATTTATTCATTAAATCAGTGTTTCATTTCAAGACCACTTCAGTTCCCATCTTCATCATCACAGTAAAACTTTAGTCTTGAGTATAAGGGAACTCAAAGCAGTAAGAGATCTGTCTGTCTCTGTGTGAAGTTCACTTTAACTTCACATGTGTTCTTCAGCTTTCACTTGTGTTATCTTTATTCAAGCAGACTGACTTCTTCTCTCCCACAATTTTCCCGTCAAACACAAGCGTCTTTGTGATTGTTACATATACACGTCTGTGGGTTTGACACCCAGTTAACCTTCAAAGATAGAAAAGCTTTCAGAAAGACAACAGTTTGGTCAACACAATCATCTCAAATTCACACGGGTTTCTGTAGTGCTTTTCACATTATTGTAGACCTGTAAAATCCATCATCAAGCTCTGGATTGGGCTGCACAATATATTTTAAAATGATCAAAATATGTGCATATCATCATATAGATGATCACAATGATTTGCAAAAACATTTTTAGATTTGTTTTATGTACTGCAACTGTAAAATCCTGCTTTTCATTTTGAGAAACTGTAATGATGCTTTCCTTCCCAGTAAACACATAAAATGTGTATGTTGATTATGTATTTTTTAAAAGTTATTTTTAAATATAATATATATTGGATATTGGAAGTTATCATGTATCACATTTCAATATCGTGCAGCCCTAGTTTATGTGCTGTATATGTTCAATTTAGTTGTGAAAGAATTAAAGGAGAAATGTGGGTATGATCATTTTTTTTTTATAGTTTTAACCAAATGTTTTAAAGTGAGACAAACCAACTAAGATCGCAAGAATTTAGAAATCCATTGCTGTCGTTTTCTTTCCAAAAACTCCCATCGTGGAGGAGGAAGTAATATACATGTTTATCAACCACAGGAAGGTGAATAAATGATGACAGAATCTCTTTAATACTCGTTAGTGTATACTAGCTAGTGTCCCCATTGATCTTCTTTCATGGTCAAGCTTTTTTTATTAAAATGACTTGTCAGCCAGTTGAGACAAACAGATTGAATTAAACCGTTCTGGATAAAGGAAAGCCACATTAAATCCTTCATTTTAATACGCTGTCTTTTGTTATGGGTTCGTGCGCACCCTGCGATTTACTTATTTTCTTACAGCTGCGCCTTTCAGGTCATAAAATCAAATGTAGCTCGCTGAAGTCAAAGAAAATAAGCCAATTAGTATCACAGGGGAGAAAGAATGAGACATGATAGGTTTAATATAAAAAGGGCTTCATCTAACAAGCATTAATTGCATTTCTTTTATTAACAACAGCTCGAGCAGACGACCTGAAAGCTCTTCACAGTCCGTTCACTCGATGCTGTTTGCTATATCCATGAAGTGTAATGGCTTATTCATGAGGCCAAATAGCAACAAGATTATTTCACCAGGATATGTGGTGGATACATTTCATTTGCAGTGATAACAGGGTAATCTTGCTCACCGAGGAGACTATATGTCTATTATACAACCTAAATTAGTGTTATGCAACGTATATATCTTAAAAAGAATACAAAATAGGTCATTATGGATGTGTATGCCCATCTTTTCTAAGCGTGTGTATTGTTTTAATAAGTTCCTGCATCCATATGCTCAGAGTTTCTTCCTCACTGTAATTACTGTCTTCTTCAGAATATATTACTATGATTAAATATCGACACCACCGAGAATTGTCCAACCTGTTATTTTCAATATGAATCTAAACTGTTGGACATATGTTTCTGGTTTATTGCCTCCAGATGGCTTGAGATTGTATATCACCGGCGTTTCCTCCAAACATCTTCTGTTTTGTTTGGTGCAGGAAGGAGAATGCAGTTATGGTTGTGTCTCAGATGGATTGCTGCTGTTGAAATACTGTGAGTTCATGTATAATTGATTCATGAGGAGCTGTTGAACTAGTAACAGCTCCAACCTGCCAACTTTTACCTCGTACCATTATACGTGACATGCATGTTATAATGGCCCATTCAAACATATATTCCTATTGCTGAATGCTAGATATAATATCTATAATAATATTCTTATATTTTTAATATATTAAAATATTACAAGAAAAATTTAAAAAAATATTTGCTTGTGTTTAGCTGAAGAACTGTCATATAGTCATATACGTCTGGAATAATGACATGAATGTGAATAAATGACGAGAGACGTTATGTATGTATAAAACCTTAAGCAACATAGTCTACTTCTATAAAATAAATAATGTTATGCAGAGAAGAATAAATGAAAATGATTGACACCTCCTTAAGCATTATTGACTATCTTTCCAAGAACACGTGTCACATGTGACAGTTTTCTGCTGAATTAACTATCAGTTGTTAAGAGTAAAATAAGCTCATCCTCCAGCACAAGTGATCTTCTGATACGTCATCCTTTCTGTGTAAATCCAGCTAAAGTCATATTTTTGTGATTTACTGTTTTCTACATGCGATCATTCCACATAATGTAAAATATAACTCTATGAAATAATAATCTTGATATCTTTAGTATTGACTGAGTAAGACTTGAAATCAGTGTCTGTGTGCAGTATTTGTGTGCAAAATAATACAACGTAGTGTCACGGAGCTGGAGTCTCCGCCTTCAGCATCGGATTTGCTCACCACGGTTTCACGATCTGCTTCCCCCGGACTATTGAACTCAATCTCCCATGATACCGTGCACTTACCCCACCTGTTCACCAGTTATCCTGATTCACCCGCACCTGTTCACCATTACCCGGACTAAATGCCATGTGTTTGTTTCTGTTCTTTGTCCGGTATTGTTGTTTCATGCGTTTTGTTCTCTGTTGTGCTCTGTAACCTGTTTTGGATCTGTTATATATGACCTGTCTGGATTATGCCTGCTACCTTAGTGGATTATTCTTGTTACAATGTATTTGGATATCTTTACTAGGGGTGGGAATCTTTAGGTACTACGCGATCCGATTCCGATTCTGGGACTCACGATCCGATTCCAAATGATTCTTCCTATAATTTTTTTGCAAATATGATCAATTTGCATTTTAAATAAATAAAGAGTTTTTATGCTTTTTGTTTATAGTTAGAATCTCTTTGACAGTATTCCCATCTTGAAGTTTAATTTTATTGCTTTTATTTTAACAAAGTTATATTCAGGATGAACAAGTTCTGACATAGAATCGATTCTGAATCTTTGAGAATCGATTCAGAATCGTTAGAGAAAGAATCCCGATGCATCGATTTTTTTCTCCCACCCCTAATCTTTACCTGTGAACCTGTTTATCAAGATCATTTCCTGAGTTTGGATTACCATGTTTCTTTGGATGTTTTTGGGATGCCTGTTTTTGGATTAATTTTTCTGTTTGAACTATTACCAGTAAACCTGTGTTCATCGTGCCTCTCTGACTCTTACCTGACCCGTAACAAAATCATTAACGATCATCAGAATTATAAATAAAAATCTTGACATCTTTCATATAATTTACAGCAATAAACACACATTATCTATTTGTATTATTTTTATAGCTGTAACTACTAGATGAGGTCATATACTTTATGTGTGTGTGTGTGGAGTCTATGGGGTTTTTGATCCATTTTATCTGCTATAAATGTCTGTTTGATTGGAAAATCATCAAAAAAGAGCATAAATTGAGAATGAATTTGCTTGTGCTTTTATAACTCGCTGGTATGGTGTGTTGAGGATGACTCTATTCTGATTGTGAGAATGGATATTTGTCAACCCAGTGTCATCCTGATTCATATTCATATATAGATTTTCATGTTTTAGTATATCTGCCTTTGTGTTTCAGAGTAAGTAGTGATTTTTTGGAAGCAAGATACTTTAAGAGAGATCTCACGTGACTATTTAAACCAGCAAATATTGACATTTGTACATACCTTTAATATAAACTATTTTTCATGTTAAGGTTGACATTTGCATGGAATTGCGCATGTCGCATATGAATTTATACCAAATCGCCTTGTAAAATAGTTTCAGATGGATTCAGGGTTGTTGGAAATGGACCGGCAGGTCAAGAAGTTTTGTTGTACTGTTGTTTTCTTGCATGGATCCCTTTATTTAACCGTCTGTATGTGTTTACCTGCTGGCTCTTGTTCTCATTGATCTAAGAGTTCAATCTCAGCAGCTGAACACCTGTACGTGATGAATCCATACAGTCTAATTGTTCCTCTCCTCCATTTAGATTCATTACCAGGAAGCATCACCATTGTTCTGCCATCATCTATATAGTCAGACACATCGGAAATTGGATTGCACAAAGAGATAAAATCACTCGCCGCAGAGACGGTCTCTGTGATATTGTGAAACTCTGAGGGTTTCTGTGAATGTTCTGCACAAACCTGGTAATGACAGATGGAGAGGTGGAAATAAAGTGACGGAGACAAAAAGAAGGTGATGAGTGTAGAAAGAACAGTGACTTTAGAAAGAGATGGAACATGGGAGCCTGAATCCACTGAAGGATGCATGCCACGGATTGGAAGACAATCCTCTTTTTTTTCATGCAGAGAGATAGTAGACCTGCGATATATTTAAGGTCATGTGGTCTCAAGCTTTCTATTGTATTCAGTTCTAAGTGTTTGTTCTTCCATTGGCGAGATCAAACAACAGTTTATTTAGTGTGTATATGTGCGGCGTGCCGGATGAGAAACACGGCGAGGGATTTACACAAGCCGTTCTGCCAACGTGCTGATAAGAATATTGTGTGCAGAACTGTTCCAACCGCAAAAGATAAACCTGCAGAGAATAAAAGACTTAAAGAGATAAAGTGAGAGATAAAACACAGGTGAACGGGTGGGATACTCGCGGCAGGAACTTCCGTCACATGTAGCGTGACACAGAGGAAGACTGTAAATATTAAACTGTGACGTGTAATTCATCACACGCTGTTAAATAGACAAAGCTCATAAATGAATGTGTTTTACATATTGAGATCTCTTTGATATGAGAATGTGAGATTAAAATACTGCTGACTGGTACATTTGCACCTGGTTTGTCTTTAAAGCATTTGTCTTAAACAGATTTTACAGAAAGCTCACATGTAATGTAAAATTATTTTCTAATAACCAGTTAAATAACTCGTCTCTCTCTAGGATGTTGTCAGGAGGCATTTCTACTTCTGGTTGTTCCAAAAGTCGCTTCTCATTTGCATAAAATTGAACATTTCCCAGCCGTGTTGCTTGGCTGGACGTTTGCCGCTTGTGTCGTCAGTATTAATCAAGCTTCCATTGCAGTGAATGAGATCGTGTTGTTCTGACGCTGCTGGTGTCTGACGGTGTGCACGTAGCTTTAAAAATAAACATGCTAGAAAAGATTCTTCACATTTGTTCTTCAAATAACCTTTTGGTCTAGGGTTCTTAAAGAGTCATTATGTTCTTTAGACCCTTCACAAGATGTTAAAGGTTCTTAATGAAAGCACATACTGACACAGAACCGTTTATTTTTCAGATTATAACAATGCTCTGTTAACATGCGGACAGTCAGCTGACATCATGTCATATTCTTTGTAATAATCTGTCACGCTTGAGATTTGTTTTGGCCATTAACTGTAGTATAACAACACAACATGTTTGCACTATTGCAGAAAGAAAGCGTTTCCAAACAAACAGCTCATTTCTGCAGCAAGAATAATTCCCTTTCATTTCTGAAGAGAATGTTGATTGGGATGAAAACGTGATCACAGTATTTCTCCTCAAACATTAGAGTTTATCAGCCTGTTTCTGCTTTCAGGTTTGCATTGAATGAGAGCGGAAATGACCTCGTGCTTTAAAAGCTCGACTGAAGAAAGAAGAGAACGCGTTTTAAGGCTTGACAGCTCACAGATAAACTCGTGTGAAAGACATGACGTCTTGAAAAGGATGTACGCTTGCTTTCTTTGTAAAGTGGCGGAAGACATTTGCATCTGTATAGACCTCTGCTTGAGAGAAAATAACAGAAATGACTCTGAAAGATCTCGTCTTTTTCCTCCACGCTCTGATTCATGTTAATGTATCTCGGCTGTAAGAGAAATGTTTGCATTAGCAAATGTTTCTGTGATCGAATGCATTGATCTGTTCTTAACGTCCATTATATCCCAAAGGCTTTTCTACTCAAACAAAAGACTAAATGCAGAGAAATATATATGCTTATAATTCTGTATTTATCTATTTGATTTATTATCAGATGTCACATCAAAATATGCTGTGTTTTTAAATATGAAATATGATGATGCTTAGTTTTCATTTTAAAATATAAAAATAAGTGAAAAATATAAAAATACTTAAAAAAATAAATTATATAAACAACATGCATATTTTATATTATTTTGGGGAAAAGAAAGCATTATTTTCTCTGTCTGTCTGCTCTCTGCCTTGACCTAAAACATATTATTATTTAAATCATTTAGCTTTTGCAAACCATTGTGATACACATTTTGCAATATGTACATTTGCAATGTTTTAATAGGTTTGATATATTGTGCTTATGTGAAGTTAAAGAAACTGATATTGCTTATTTACAGTTCAAATCCTGCACTAGTAGTAAATATAACCATTAAACAAATCTGTCCTCATTTGATTCATTCATTCATTCATGATAAAGCAGTATATATATATATATGTGTGTGTGTGTGTTTTGGGGTTTGCACACAGTCCTCTCGGCTTCTGATATAGAAACAGGAGAAGACGAGTGAAACCCTGCTGAGATGATGGTGACATTCCCTTCAGAATGTGTTGATTTGTTGAGGTCCTGCAGGTTATTTATATTCCCGTCACCTCATTAATGAGTTTAAAGAGCAGAGAGGAGTGTGTCAGTGTGTTTCTGTCATGTGTACCGCCGGCCTGAAGCTTTACTCACCCAACAGCTCTGATCACTACAGCTGCGTTACTCTCTCTCTCTCTCTCTCTCTCTCTCTCTCTCTCTCTCTCTCTCTCTCTCTCTCTCTCTCTCTCTCTCTCTCTCTCTCTCTCTCTCTCTCTCTCTCTCTCTCTCTCTCTCTCTCTCTGTCTGTCTGTCTCTCTCTCTCTCTCTGTCTCTCTCTCTCTGTCTCTCTCTCTCTCTCTCTCTCTCTCTCTCTCTCTCTCTCTCTCTCTCACTCTCTCTCTCTCTCTCTCTCTCTCTCTCTCTCTCTCTCTTTTATAAATGGATATAAAAGACAAAACTGATTTCCATGCTGAACGTTATGTTTGCCCACAACATTCAACTCTTCAATGATCACAGTCTGACAGTCCGTCCCCATCCATGTCCCATATTACCTTCATTCCTTCCACACAGCAAATAAAAGAACGTTTAATTTTATGTGGATGTTAAGATATAATTGGTACCTTCAAATTTCCATTCATACGATCGTGATGATGGAGAGGACAGCGTGGGTTAGATGAGAGAAAAGCCAACGCTGTTGACTTCCCCATTCATCAAAGGTTCTCATTAACAGAGACAATATCGATCCGGCACGCCAGCGGGAGTCTGCGACGCCAACGTCTCTCTCCGGCGGATGGGTCACGCCCCTCGACCTGGACTCATCATCCAGCACCTTCTGTAATGAGAGACCTTCTGCCTTCAATCTGGAGTCTTTATGTACTTGTGACCTTGTCTAAAGGTCAAACATTGCTGCAAGAGGGCACACGTGTGTCCAGAGAAACCCGAAACAAAAATCCAACTGCTCTATAATCGAATTATCTTTAATAATAAATGTTATTCTTTTTAGTTTTTAAATGTTATTATTTTACAACAGCAATTTAATGACATTGCTAATGCACTTTTCATGTTATGGTAGTTTAGTTTTATCTGACAGCTAATAGTATATTGAATATGTTTCACAGATTGACGGTTCTGCAGTCATCATGTCATCACATCAATGGAGAGTCAAACGGGCAGCGGTCACCGCCACGCTGACGTGTCAACACGCTGACCTGAGCGTTACATGACCTTCAGGTTATTTTCCAGGCTTTTTCTTCCTCCATCTGGGAAATTTCCGAAGAGAAAACAAGATGGCTGTAGATTTTAAAAATGTTTAAAAGGTCAGACATCCAAACAAATGCCAACAGTGCCAAACCTTTCCCCTCCAGAAATAACTCTCTGGCAAACAAAGACTCGCCTTCAATGCCGGGAGATATTTTCATGACGGAAAAGGTTTTCATATGAGTTTGGCCTTTAATTAAATGCTTTGGATTGATTATTTTGCGACAGCTGAATAGGACGAATGCGTTCCTGGTAACGGCACACGGCTGCTAATAACAAAAACCTTTTTCCAAATAATTTCAACTCCGTCATTCCAGATTTACTTCTATGACTTCTAGACCTGAATGATAAAGACTATGAAAAATCATGATTTAAACAAATGCTTCAAAAACTTTGAGACAGACCTCCCATGCAAATATTCACGTCTGATTCTGAACTGATTGCTCACTATTTATACTATAAACCATAATCAAAGCTTTCCTCTAAAGCTGCTTTGAAACAGCATGTATTGTATAAAGGAAATTAGGATAAAGTAAGACACTTTTCTATTTGTTTCGTTGTCCTACGTCATGCTAAATCACACTAGATATACTGTATAAAGGTGACAAAACAGCTATTGTTCTCCTATCACCTGAATAATTATTACATTATGAAGATTACTTTAAATAATCATGATCTTATTTTTTGTTTTGTAATACAGAAAATCTCCCTTAAAGTTTTTGGCTTGTGTGTTTATTTCTGAAGTAGTAAATCAGCCGCATTATGTCCATCACATTCCTGTCCTTCATTCGAGAAGAATATGATCTCATATGTCATGTGTTAATACACAGAGTCTTGAGGTTCCTGTGCTCGCTGGGCAGTTCTTTTCCTTTGCCACAGAACCTTTGGAGTTTCATGACCCTTGACTTCTGCTTGACAGAAAACGCTTTATAAGTTCTCCAGGCGTGACATTTAATACTGAGGTTAGCACAATGTAAAGGTGCCTTAGTGACTTCAAAGAAAGGTTGATCTCAGCCGGCCGTCAAACCACGACACCGGCCTCGGGGTCTCATTTACTACAGCAGGCAAACACGGCCTGATGGGTTTTAACTCGCTCAGCTCCTTCCTCTGAGTATTGATTTATTTCTCTTTGTTTCTCAAGTACTGCACACTTTGGATGAGATGGGTTTGTTGGAGAATGTGCTGAGCAGGTAAGGAGCTTGTGTAATAATATATAATGCCCTGCAAATAAGAATTTAAATAACTGAATACTGAAGATCAAATGATTGTGTGATCTTAACCGGTGATGGAGTTTCCATCATCAATACAAGATCTCAGCCAAAAAACTCAAAAGACAGTTTGCAGCCGTGATAAATGCCCGCTGTAACCAAGGCTAAAAGTATGTGACTTTTTGTCCATGCTGTTTTGATTTTCTTTTTGTTTGTCTTTAAAATGACAGAATATTTTGGAGCGGCATTACTCTTCTGCAATCTTCACGCCATCTTCAGTGCTGATCCGTGCAAGCCGCGATGATGTACGAGCGCCTCAGAGACGCAGAATCTCCACACGTCAGATCTTTTTATGGCTGGTGTTTTGCAGGAGGTAAATGAGGCCTGCGATGCAACATCTCTGAAGTCATAATTCTAGCTCTGGTTGAAGCCTGGAATTAATTCAGGCAGAAAGTCCTGTTGCTTTCACCAACTTTATGTTAGTAATGGCCTATTTTGTCAACATAATGCAGCAGCAAATGGAGTGCGGTAATGACTGCATTTGCTGATTGAAATGGAAAATGAAAGGTGGATATAGAGGTTTTTTACACAGACCCATTTGAGGTAAAGCCTCACAGCAAATGGTCTGTTCATTCATTTCTTCCAGCACGGATCACTGGGGCCGGACGGAGAAAAGCACAGAGCGGTTTTCACTGGTGAACTCTTTATGAGCGGAACATTTAATTGTCAAACTAAAGTTAATATTCACTCTTAATAAAATAAAGATTCTTCACAGTGATGCCATAGAAGACTTTTTCCGTCTTTTTTCTAGTCTAAAGAACCCTTTTGCACGACAAAGAACGTTTTATAAAACAAAAAGGATTTGTGAACAATAAAAGTTTCACACAAAAGAAAATGGTTCTTCTATGTCACCATGAAGCATCTTTATTTTTAGCATTGTACTTGATGAAAAGACAAAATACTGTTGTATAAATAGGGTTTCAAAAACATAAACAGTAAATTTCCAAAGATTTCCAAACGTTTGTTTTCCGCCCTTTTGAAACCCTAAGAATAAGTCGTATATGTGCAGAAAAGACCCGTGTGAATTTTAGAGATAGTTAGAGACAGTAAATGAAAGAACATTGAATGATTGATGTGCTTGATGACATGTTTTACCATGGTTTTGTCATATCTAAGCTGGAATTCGTCACTGGAGAGAAGACAAATTATACAGAATATACAAATTTGGAGAACAAATTTAATACAAATGTGGGTAATTTGGAGTCAGCGCCTCCTAGAGGACACTCACTCCTTATTCAACTTCATTCAAAGTCAAAGTGGAGTTTATTGTCATTTCAGTCATATACAAGTACATAGTGAAACGAAACAACATTTCTCCAGGATCAAGGTGCTACAGTACAAAAAACCCTATATACATAAAGAGCACAAAGTGAAAACAGACAGCACAAGACAGTAACACAGACACAATACACAGTTCAATATGAAAGTGACTGTAGTGATTGTGTAAACTGACAGTGCAAATATTAAAAAATAAAAAAATATAAAAAAATAATAAAAGCAGTCCAATGGCAGTGGTGTAATTTGTAATGAGTTATTTTGAGTTTAGCAGCCTGATGGCCTGGGGAAAAACTGTTGCAAAGTCTGAGGGACCGAATGCTTCGGTAGCGTTTACCAGACGGCAGGAGGGTGAAAAGTGTGTGTGAGGGGTGTGTGGGGTCATCCACAATGCTGGTGGCAACAGTTTTCACTAAAGTGTCTTTCTTTCACGAGCATTGCTATTGTGAATCAATTTTATTAATGTTTGACAGGTTCAGCAAAGTATGTCTGTAGGTCTTAAAAGTAAAAATATCCCCCAATATGATCAGATCCAAACAGCATGAAGAGAGGAAAGTCTTACAGGACAGATAAATAAGAGTGTTTGGTGGTGTTGTCCTGCAGTTAAACAGGTGTTTGATTGATGGCTGACGTGTGTTTATAAGTGAGTTTATAAAAGTGGATTAAATTAAACCTGATGGCTGTGCTATACTGCTGGGATATGATTGTTTTTGACATAAGGAAATTATCAACGTGTGGCTTAAATTGATGAGATCAGTCATGAAACCAATTCATTGTTATCCAGCCCGCGTACACATCATCACGCTTCAAAGGTTCACATCTGTAAATATACACGCGAGTGCTTTAAATATATGTGCAGAAGAAAATAATTAACACTTTTATGATCTCTACTGTCAATTATAATCATAGTCTTTTTACTCTTTTGATGTGAAAATGAAAGTGTAAATAGCACCAGTTACCTGCACGATCAAATATACAGTAAGTCTCATGCAATTATATGAACCCAATATGTCATGTATATAATTGTATGATATGTGACAATTACACAGGTGTCATGAAGTCACACAATAACTAGGCTTTTAAACACTGAAAGTACAGAAAAAGTATTTTTATACTTTTTTTCATAGTTTGTCAAACAACTTATTCACAGAGAAAAACTTGTTCTGTCACATCCCTCTCCTCCTTTAAAAAACAGCTAAAAACACACCTCTTCCACCAACACCTGACATCATAAAAAAACACTTTTCTTTCCTCTACAGGTATTTATCTAGCACTGCATAACATTGTAAACTTAGTAAAGCACTTCTTTACTATTGCTGCGCTTTTGATGTGTTGCTTCATTGTCTCCTAATATTTGTAAGTGGCTTTGGATAAAAGCGTCAGATAAATGACTAAATGTAAATGTAAACTTGGAATGTAACGAATCAGAATGGAGTGTTCCAGAGCACCGTATATTGATAACAATAAACTGGACAATGCAAAGACAGCAACTATAATATTATTAATAACAATTGGTCCAAGGAGTTTTGTTTGTATTTTGAAGACATCAGAATACACTATAAGATAAATGTTTTTAGATTTTCAGGCATTCTTAAAGTAGCAGAATAACAGACATGAAAGAAATTAAGTCATGGGCTTTAACTTAAGAGTGATGAAACAAGAAAACTTCAAACTGTTCAAAACAGGAATTATGCTACAATTTAAGGGATTGAAGCAGCATAAATATTATTTAGGAAAGAAAAACATCATGTGGTATCTTCATAGTTTGTATAAAAATGGTCTAAGTAGGATATTTGTGATTCTGTCTGTCATCTTCTCTACGGTCTCATTATCATTCTGCTCTTAGTTTATTCAAAGTTGCCTCGGCTTCAGGCTGCTGGAGCATCATTATGCAAATTACAAATGGCTCGTCCAATTGGGTTTGCACATTTGCAGAGTGCTTTATTTGATTTCGCTTTTATTAGTCCTGCAGGAAAATTTCTTTTGCCAACAGTAACATGCCAATATGCTGATGAGAGAAGGAGGCAGTAACTGTGTGTGAATACCAGATTGAGAAATGAAATAACTAGTGATTGACTGATGATAATGTTTACAGAGCAGAATGAGTTAATGGCCAATGTGTATATAGTAAATAACAAGCACATGAAAATGCTTCAATCTGATACAGTATTTATTTACATACATTCAAAATAAACTGACTTTGTAAAAATGCGTCTGCTCAAATTTAACCCAAATCATCGTTCTGTGTCTTTTTAACAGCAGATTGGAGCTTCTGTTTTTAGAAATGGTTTTTACCGGCTGAACATGTTCATTCAGCATTCGTCAGGTCCGGGAATGTTTGCGCAGTCTGGCATGACAAACTCCTGCAAACGCTCAAGTAATCCAACCTGATCCTCAACTGTTGCCATGGCGATGATGTAAACCTCCCTGCCAACCCCATAGAAACGCATGTGCAACCTCTGTGATGGAGCAGGTGAAAAGGGCTGTTGATGGCAATGAAATGAATCCATTTTTTTGAGTGAATGTATTAAATCAAATAATGTGTTATTGTTCGGTTCAACAGCTTGTGTAAATGAGAGATGTAGTCTGCAGAGCTCTTACTAAATCAAAATAATCACATTAAACATACTGTATGTCATCAATGAGATGGACATTAATATAGTAGATAATTATCTTCTTTCATGTCAAATACAGTTTTCTGAGCTAACTTTAATACTCAATGAATACAGCCATTATAAAGACTGTGAATACTGTACAAGTATGTTATATGTGAATGTAATTTATATAAAATGTTGTTCAGATGTTCAGATATTTTGTATTCTGCTGTGTTATTTGAAGGTTTTGGAGGGGCATGTGTGTTTCTAACTTTCCAGTAAGTTCTGGCTGTCATGTGTACGAGCTGCAGGGGTTAAAGGTTAACCCTGATCAAACTCTTACATCATGCTTTGTGAGACGGCAGAACTTCATCTAAACTGTGTTGAGACAGGCCTGTAAAATCTAATCCTTCTTCACATTTACAACATTAACTTTATTTCTGTTTTACAGACATAAATCTTATATTCTCATTCAGACATCTGCCTGTAGTTCTTTGGTCTAAAACCTGCTGTCAAAAACAAATCACGCTGACCTCCGGAGTCGCTGTAAAAAGCTCTTCTGTTTTTCACCCGGCCAATTTATTCTGTGTTACACGCAGGCATAAGTGGAACGGAGACCCCTGACCTGCTTTCCTCATGAAAAGAACATTGAGTTCTTACACTCGGTCCAGCCCGTCATCTCAAGCAGAAGAACACAACAGCTGATGAACTGCTGCTTATCTGATAAAAGATCTATTTCCTCTTTATCACACTGATGTTGAGGCAGGAGTCGGTGGGGATGATCAATTATGGAGGAGGTTCATCATTGCTGATGGTCTGATTTCTTATTTTACTCATTTATTTATTTCTTGCACACTGTTGCTAAGGAGAAGATTAGACATACTGACTTATCAGGTATATGCATATATGTGTGGAAGTGTAAATTATTATTTCACCTGAAAGTCTTTATATGTTTATATTCTTCACTTTATACATTTCTCCTAAAGCTAAAAGTTGTTTAATTTGTATTTTGCAGGTAATGATAAACAACAGTGTCGTCCATCAGACATAATGAATAAATCCCTCAGTAAGTGTGTTCACGCAGGTGATTTGTTCGCCTCAGGTCTAATCTTGCTCATCTTCTCATTAGGCCAAACCTGTGAAACCTGTGGGATCTTTAGGATTTTAATTAGTGAACATGTTCCAGTGTCATGTTGATCTCTGCTGGTCTCAGATCAGAACATCACAGTCTCCAGCAGTGACACATGAGCCAAAGCCTGACCATGAGGATGATGTCACCCTGCCTCATCCTCATACTGAGGTACCACACCATCACACACATGTTCATCTAGTGCTTTACTGCTTATCTTTAGTTGTGTACTTCACCATGAATTTGGATGAGTTACTTCATGTGCAATTCCAGCATTATGGATGTGACATTTTCTGTCCAAACTTGAAATTTAAATTCTCACAGAATGTATTATTTATCAGCTTACTAAAGTCCTGTTGATAGAGTCCAGACATCAGAAAAATATCAGTCTATACATCTTTTTAAATAATGGAAATATTCATGTGTTATGAATGTGACAAAAAAACAACACACGTTTGTGAGATTCAACACACTTTGTGAATTAAAATACACAAATCAGAAGCAATAATACCCAACAAATGAAGAAGAGATGACTGTTAAAGAACATCAAATAGTTATTTATTTTAATTTTCATGTGTTATCATGTGTGATGAAGTATGATGATCAATATGATGAAAACCTTTGAGAAAAACCTTTTTCATGGTAAGATTGACATTTGTATGGAGTTTGACTAAGTTTACGTCAAAAGTACACATCACAACACATTCAATCAAAATGAGAGTTTTTCTTCATTCGTACCTTTTGCAAAACCATTTCTCTTTGTAAAAGTAATACATTATGACAGTCGTATCTTCTTTCAGACAAAGTTTCTGTTCTGCTTGTGGCGATTGGAATCATGCAAGAATTTCACAATGTGACCTCGCTGATTGAAATCTCTGTAGGCTTTCTATCGGCAATGAAGGACTAATGATGATGATAGTCTTACAAAAAGATTTATATCAAATTATAATGTTCATCCTCTAAAACCTTCAACATTGTTTTATCTCTCCACAGCATTGCCTGTAGTACAGTTGAAGGTAAGTCAACCAACATTTCATAAAAGTTTCAAGAAAGTTCGCTTAATAGCTTTTGTTGCTGAGCTAAAGAGATGTGGTTCATTAGAGAAGAGCAAGGACAGAAATATCAAATATTTCTTTTAATGGACATCTTCAATGTGATCATGAATTCAGGTACAATTTAATGACAAACTACAGACGCTGTAGACATTTTTCTTTGACCAATATGTAAAGAACTGCTTTGCTATTCAACTGCTTTGTTTGGAAATGCAAAAAGAAGTCAAACATGTGCATTTGTGTGTTTGTCGGAGGTGTTTTATTGTCACAGATACAAATATCCCGCCTTCAGCATTGGATTCTCTCACTCCAGTCACCCGCCCTGATTCACCGGACATTTCCCATGATTCATTGCACTTCACCCACCGCCATCTTCTCATTACCTGCACCTGTCGCCAATTACCTGGACTATTATTAATGCCATGTGTTTTTCCTGCTCTTTGTCTGGTATTGTTGTTATCACGTTGATGTTACGCTGGTCCTTGTTTGCCTACGGATGTTCGTTAGCCTGTTTCTGATGCCTTGCCCGTGGATGTTTGTTTTCCCATGTGGATTTGCCTAAGTTTACCTGTGCGATTGGAATACCAGCGACTTTGTACCTGTGTCTGTATCCAGTTGGATTTTATAACCTGTACCGTTGTGTTTGGACTGCCTTGCATCCCAGTAAAGCTTTGTTGGTGCACTTACCTCTGTGTCTGTCATTCCCGGTGAGAGCTACATTTATATAAATTATGTTGCTCATACACTTGTTTTTGATAATTAAGTGAAGAAAGTAAACGTCAGCGGTGCCGTGCAGCTCAAGCACATCTTTACAGAATCTGAAGTTATAAATCCGACCCGGGTGCAGACGGGCCTCATGAATATTAATGAGCTGCTGTGGGTGGATGAGATCACTGATGTTCACGCCAGTGTAGTGACATCACAGCCAACCGCTCGCCACACTTAAAACCTTTGCTTTTGGTGAGTTTATTCAGTCATTTAAGTTGTGTTCACTTTTACATTTTCACTTTAGTTCGTTGTTTACTGAAAAATCACTTCTGATTTATGAACCGGTTCATTTAAACATCTCAAACAGATTTACAGATCAGACTATTTCGCTCATGAATTTTAATGAAAGCAAAATGCAGACATTTAAGTTGGATGTCAGGATTTATGTTCTTTTACTTTCTCATCTTTTCTTCTTAAAGAGCTTTCAGAAATCATTTAGACCACTTACTCGATGTGCTTTCTTCATAGGATCTTTTTGTGCGGCTTTTTAGGCGTCTTTAAGCTTGACGTCCTCAGATCTCATCTACAATATGTGGAAAAGTGGCTAAGATATGCTTTTAAAAACCTTCTCTCGTGCAGAAAAGAAAAGCATATGAGTTTGAAATGATGTGAGACTTTTACTTTGTTACTTTTGTACATTTATTATCTTGGAACATAAGAGGAAAATTTGTTGTCGTCTTAATCATTTCTTTCATCAACGCATAATAACTTGCTCTGCATGTAAAAAAGCTTTTCTTTCTCATTGACGTCATTGAGACAGTGTGTACTGTTGGAAAATATGAACTATTAGCCAGAAAGCTATTTGGGGTCTATTTTTAGGATAAATAAATCACATGATGATATTCCATTCGACCCATTATTACCATTCAAAGCATGAATATTATGTAGTTTAGATGTGTAACCTAATTGTTCAGATGATCCTAAAGATGAGAGAAAAGGACTTAATGAACTCTCCTTGTTTATGAGGAATATGAACGGTTATGAATGTGACGATTCTGAAAACACACTTTATCTGACTATGAAAAATCATCATTTAAACAGAAACAAATGCTTTATAAACGACTGATTGAAACCATCAGTATGATGAAAACTTTAAGGTTGATATTTGCATGAAATTGCACAAATACAGTGTGAATTGATTGGTCACGACTAACTCATTGATTGTGATTGTTAATGAAGCATGTGGTGATTTATTTACTCTTGTCCTGATGTCCTGCTACTGGAGGGCATTTGTTGGACTGATTGTTTTGTACCGTATGAATGATTTATTGTGTGTTTATAGTGAGACGGTTCTCCTTAACCTTACAATAAAACATTTATTGGTTGAACACGGCGGTACAAAGCAGAAAAGATCATCTGCACGTCTGTTATCCACTAAACAAACACAGACTGAACTAAACTAGACAGAAATGAGTTCTGTTCTTCTCCCAGTTTGAGCAGATGATCAGTGATAAAACCAGTAAAACCATGTCCATCAAACTCATGGTTTCTATCTATACAGACACTTATCAGGTGTAATTTAATCATATAAACAGTTCAGATGATTGATATACTGTAATAGTATTTTCTTCAATCTGATTAGTGTGAAGTAAAGTAAGTGAATATTACTGAATAGTCCAGTAACTATAGCAACACTGAAACTGATATGGACCAACCCGGGTCATAGTTTAATGACACGCTTAAGACAAAGCCGGAAATACAAACATCCAACACAATATCATGGGAGTTTTACAGATTTTAATTTGTATGAATTTGTACAATCTCAGTTGTATGTTTTAATGTGATTTATTGTACCTCATAAAATACATACAAATGATCATAACAGTGTTTATTATAAAACTTACTCGGTTTCATATAATAAAGTTTGTTTTTATGTCTCACATGCGTGACACCGTGCTAATCTCACTGGAAGCATGTTGGGTGTTGATGATCGATTTGCCTGAAGTTTACAGATTTCTGACTTTAAATGTTTCTTCAGATGTTTACTTCCAAGTTTTAGGTGAGAAATATTCTAAATCTAAAGTTGTCTGGAATGCAAAAATAGACAAGAATTCTGACAAAATGTGAATTGTCATTGTGGAGCAGTTAAAAAGACAGTAATAGAAAACTATAATATATAATAATAAAATAATTTTAATATAATAATAAAAAATAATACTTTTGTTCAAATGTGGACTTGAATTTTTATTGCTATTTAAATAACTTTGATCTAGTTTTTTTAACAGACAAACTTTGTATTGTATACTGTAGTATTCTGATTGTACAGTAATGTTTATACCGTACAATTACTGTAATCTGTCATCATTTAAAACACACACAGTAGCTTGAATTTTAATTTCTTCCATCTGTACTTACAGTTTTTGCTCTGATGGTGCGTGAAGATGTGTTTCTTTTATTTTCTCATCTGCTTCTGGAGAAACTTGATTTAAAGCTGTTTTGTTGTAAAGAACATTATAGGAAAGCACACGGGACACATCTGTCTCCATTCATACTATATTAGCTATTGGAAAGACTTCACATTGTTATATTACAGTGTAACGGAGCGAGTTGAAGAGTTATGTTTCATTTTGTGACTGTTATTGAATTAATGCTCTCTAACCCGTTTACTGCTCGACCAGGAAAACACATACTGAAGATTGAGAGGATGTGTGTGTTTGAGAACTGATCAGCATCATTTGTGTTTAGAGGAAGATTATCTGTGAATAATAATTCACACTTCTACTTCAGATTAAAGCATATGATATTATTTTATTGTAAGCGCTACATAATGATTCTTTAAAATGTTCATGTTCCACAGAAATAATAACTGTATTGATAAATAATGACAATATTTACCCTTTTGGCTGAACTGTTTGTCTTTAATGGAGGTATTGTGTAATCTCAATCACAAAAAATGACTTTAGCTGGATTTATGTCTCAGACTGTATGATCAGCCGTCTTGTTCATTTTGCAAAAACAGTTCAAATCAATGTTATGTTTTATGTTTGTTATGTTTTACATTTGACAAGTTTTTTGCTTCTGGATTGGTCACAGCAGGGGATTTTTTTCACAGAAGATCTGAAATCAAAGTCTGTGTTTGATCATGTAAACTAGCTTAATGTCTGTTTGTAGACTGTACAAAGTTTTAAATAAGAGATGAAGTTAAAATAATCTTTAACTATGAGAGACAGAGCGATTTTCACTTTACACGAACACTTTTCTGATTGTTCTGTCAGATTATCTTTTGTTTATGACTTTATTATTAAGAGTCTTAAACCGTCTGATGTTTGTACTTCTTGTCATTTATTTATTTTTTCATTTTTTTACTCAAGGTTGTGGTGCAGTTTGTGTGATTAGGAGTGATGAGTCAAATAATGGACTGGAATATGGTGAGCTGGATCTTTAAGACATGTTTAGTTTTGTGTAGCTTTGAGTGTGTTATTTGTTTAGTGGTGGTGTATTGAATAATAATGTTTCTCTTTCCCTCAGGGTCTGGTGTGTGTGTCTGTGTGTGTGTGTGTGTGTGTGTGTGTGTGTGTGCGTGTGTGCGTGTGCGTGTGTGTGTGCGTGTGTGTGTGTGTGTGTGTGTGTGTCTGTGTGTGTGTGTGTGTGTGTGTGTGTGTGTGTCTCGCCCCGGGATGAGTGTGTTCTCATGCCTGAGGCTTCACTGCTGGAGGTCGAGGAGGAAACACATCACATTCTGTTACTCTCAGGTAAGATACTTGACTGTCTTCACTATTATATATTATACACTTGCTGAGCAATCATCCATCATGTCATGTGTGTGAATGCTTTGACAATGTCTTTAAATAAGCACTATATCCAAACCTGTGAAATCAGTACAGTCATTTGTATGTTACCGGACTCCATCACGCTGTCGCTTGTGTGTTTAAAGTGTTCAATTCATGTTTCTAAGTCATCCACAGAGCTGAGGCTGTGTGTGTTCCTGACACTCTCTTTACATCTCCACAGATGACATCACACAACCTACTGATGCCTGGACACAAGCTTCATACACAGAGAAGTCCATCACATCTTCAGAATAATCTCTGAGAGGCTGTGAGGTGAAAGGTCACCGAGTCCTCTGCGTGACGTCTGTATCCTGATCAATGGGATTCATAATGGAAACTTGATTAAGAATGTGTCATTGCACTAATGGAGTGAAGACTCATTTTAATATGATATACTTTGATGGGTACGAGTGATTATTAATGGAAGCGGTCATTTAGTCCATGTTTGAGCTCGGTCACATCAGTGATGTCATTGTCTGGTGATTTAGAGGACGAGTTATATGTCAAGGTCATACAGTAACTCTTCATCATTTGATCTTTGCTGGAGCCTGACGGACATGGACCGCAGTGTCAAACACCTGTGTGTTATTATTAGTAATCATGAAGACTTCAGTGACTGTTCATGTGTGTTTAAGCTGATCTCTGTTAGTCTGAGCTCCTTCATTAGAAGAGTTTATCAACAGTCATTGAGATGGAAAAGAACATGTTAAAATTCTTTAAAAATCTAATTTTGTCTTACACAGAAAACAACAACATACTGGTTTGGAATAACATTAAGATTGGAAGAGTAAAATGTAGAAAAAATATTGTCTTCATAAAAACAAAAAGAAATTTACGCCCATTCCAAAATGTTTTATTGTTTACACATTTATGTATATTGCTTTATGTTTTTATCTACAATCTGTGGAAAATGTGGGACAAAGTTTTTTTTATTGTCCATTGTAAATGAAAGAATAAGAGGATATATTAGTAAAATGTAATGTTTCAGAAAAAAACATTCACAATAAACTAGGATACAAACTATACATTTCTTTAAATAAAAAAGGAATAGTTCTTATAAATTTACCCATTAATTTATTATTCTATGTTTCTGTGTGAAGTCCAGTTTAACCTGAAAGAATGTGTTTGACAAAAGAAGAATAGTTGATGCATCCGTTGGCGTCCTCCTGTCCGGCCATCAGTCGATCCACCTCATCTTCTGTCATCCTCTCACCCAGCGTGGCCAGAACGTGTCGTAACTCCGCTCCCATGATGGTTCCGTTTCCCTCCTTATCAAAAACTCGTAGTCCTTCCACAAAATCCTCAAAGTTGCCCTGATCCTTTGAGCGAGAGATGTGCTGAAGCATGGGCAAGAAGGTCTCGAAATCCACCATCTTGGTGTTCATTTCCTCCGGTCGGGGTTTCCCCAAAACCTTCAGGACCTCTGCGTTAGTCGGGTTCTGTCCCAGAGCTCTCATCACATCTCCGCACTGAGCGAAGGTGATCTTCATCTCTCCTTTAGGTGTGCGGTCGAACAGCTGAAAGGCTTCTTTGAATTCCTCGATCTGGTCAGGGGTGTATTGCAGCGTGATGTTCTTGGGATCAAACGGCGGCTCTTTCGGTGGTTCCGGTTCGGCCGGCGGTGCCGGTTTGGGGGCGGTCGGTGCCGAAGCTGCTTCTTTCTTGGGCTCTGGTTTCTTGGGCTCCGGTTTCTTGGGCTCCGGTTTCTTGACTTCCACTTTCTTAGGAGCCATGATCCTGATGAAGAGCTGGAGAACAACAAGACGCTGGATGAGATGGAGCTGCTGAAGCTGATTGTCTGCTAAAGCTTTTATATGATTTGACCTCAGGGAGGAGAGATCAGTCTCACAACAGCTCCTGTAACACACTATAAAAGGAAGAAATCCAAAATAGATCTGGATATACGTCAACAATAAGCTTTTGTTCTCAGCTGCTGTAGATGGTGACAGAGAGACTCCTGTCAAAACCCGTCCAGCTCATTCATCAGCTGTGATTTTATTACAAACACACCATACCTGTGTGTCTTAAACATCAGATTTCTACAGGTTTGCATATGGTTTATTAAAGCCTATTACTGCGAGCAAAATAAACAAGAGAAACGTTGGCAGTGTGAAATGTTTCCAGGGATTTCAATGCAATGCTCAAAACTGTTTTTGCATTCATACTGTATGTGGCTTTAGAATACTTTTGCCCAAGGCTAATTCTGTACAACAGTGTTGTATAAAATATAGTCTGTTGTGTTTGTTTTAAGATGTGATTTGACACTAATGATGTGCAGATGGTTACCTGTGTCTTTTTCAGCTCATCTGGGTTATATATATATCACTGGATAATGGGGGATTTTAAGAGGATGACAGCTGGACTTTCACAGACGTGAGGATTTACCCGGCGGTGTGTATAATACAGACATCTCAGTTTATCTATAAACACACAATATCATTAGCACAATCTAGTGTAGTGTGGCATGTCCATGCAAATGTCAATCTTATCATGAAAAAATCTGGTTTTTCTCAAAGGTTTTCATCAGACTGATAGTTCAGATGGTTTAAATCCTCATGTCTCTCTCAAAGTTTATAAAGCATTTGTTTCTGTTTAAATCATGATTTTTCATAGTCAGATAAAGTGTGTTTTCAGAATTATCACATTCATAACAGTTCATATTCCTCATAAATAAACACATGAACATTAAAATAACTATTTGATGTTCTTTAAAGAGTCATCTCATTGCTTCTGATTTGTGTATTTTAATTCACAGAAATCCTACAAAGTATGTTGCTCGTGTATATAGACTGATATTTTTCTGATATCTGGACTACACGTGACAATAACATCTCTAAGGTCTTGTAGCTGTTCTTATCTGTTTACCAGTGTCATTAAATGTCCTTTCCTTGAGATGGTTTTTGTCATTCAAATGGTAAATGATGAATTAATGAAGCTGATCTTTTTGGCCTGAAGCAGCTGGACTGAAGTGAACCGCTAATCTATCGCTGTTACTATCATTTTTTGCACATAGTGTTATTCATCATTTTTGCCGGAGGCAGTCAAACCGTTGTCTTGTGTAATTGTATTATCATTTACCTCTGTGTCTGTATTGATCAGGCCGCTGTCTCTCAATGTGTCCTGATGAGACAGAGATTTCTGTGTAAAGGTTAAAGGTGTTCTACTGCTTGACTGGAGGTCATGGAGGTCAGTCCACATCTTCATGTCCTGACACTTTATCTATGCTAGTTAAACTGTGTGTGTGTGTGTGTGTGTGCGTGTGTGTGTGTGTGTGTGTGTGTGTGTGTGTGTGTGTGTGTGTGTGTGTGTGTGTGTGTGTGTGTGTGTGTGTGTGTGTGTGTGCGGTGTGTGTGTGTGTGCGTGTGTGTGTGCGCGTGTGTGTGTGCTGCGTGTGGCGCGTGTGTGTGTCGTGGCGTGTGTGTGTGTGGTGGGTGGACTGTGTGTGTGTGTGTGTGTACCAGTGTGTGTGGTGCCCTTGAGCAAGACACCGTGTGTGTGTGTGTGTGTTTGGATAAAAGCTTCAGCGTGTCGTAAGTGGAGTGCGCAAGTCATTCATAGCTCAGTTTATTTTTTTACATTTTATGTATAATATTGTGATAACATTATTATCATGAATCCTATCATCTCTAGGTAGGATTGATTTTTTTGTTTAAATGTTGAATATAAGAACATTGTCACGGTTCCACCCTGCACTTCCCCATGGACTCAGTTTCCCATAATGCCTTGCACCTCACCGCACCTGTTCCCCATCACTAACAGCCATCTTAGATCACCTGCACCTGTTCATTCATCACTGGAACTTGTATATATACCCTGTGTTTGCAGTTTCTCTCGGTCTGGTATTGTTGTTGTTAATAGCGTGTCGGTTGCTATCTGTTGCTACCTGTTTGATGCCTTTACCCTGGATGTGTTTGTTCCCTGTTAAGGATTGGGAGTTTGTTCCTGAAACCTGTAAATTACATTACCTGTTAACCTGTGGATGTTCGTTTCTGAATCCTGTGTTTACCGTTACATGTTATTCCTTGGTTTTGCTTCACTTCAGTAAAGTTTCATTTGGATAATACTTCTGAGTTTGTCGTTTACCTGGATCGCTAACAAACATATAAATAATATATTGTTTATGCTCCATTCCTCTTATTGTGTACATCATTTAAAAATAATAATAAAATATTAATCTCATTAAAACAATAAGCACAATTAAATGAAGATAAATGTTAAACATCTGCACTTCAAGCAGATTTGATTAAGAATATTGTAGAAATAGTTTGAATTATTGTATTGTTTTGTTCTGTGTTCTCACTATAAAGTCCTTTGTAATTTCTCTTCATGCTGCAGGAAGTGACATCATTTCTGATGAGACCACATCAACACAAACCCCTGTAAGTATCACTATTGGATTTGATTAATTGTGTTATATACTTTTTGGTCCGAGACGACAGGAATTGTTGATGTTATTTTTAGTGTGTCACTCAGAGAAGTTGTGTTTCCAGTGGCCTGTGACTGTTGTGTCCAGCCAGACGCTGAGCTCTTAAGCTCTCAGATAAGAGAAATATGAGCGTGAGGGTGCGCGGTGGGCTCAGGAGATCTCACAGACGTGCACATTTACAGCAGGACGCTAAGAAGTCATATTCTAATAAAAGAGCCGTCTGATCCCTGACGTCTGCCGGATCTCTCATGACCGACACAAGAGTCTCTCGCTGTATAAACATCCAGTAATCTCATGATCTTCAGACAGAACTTTTCATAAAAGAAAGTTTGTTGGTTTGAAATCAGGCTGAACAAAAAGAAAGTTTGTTGAGAATCGTTGTTGTGTTTCTCAGATGATGTTCAGAGATTGGCCTTAATAAATGTGATGTTTAACTAACTAGCGGTGCGTTAGGTTTGTGTGTTTTACTCTAAAGATTTATTGTGTGCTATGAAGCGTGGTGTTAACTGTGTCTAGACTTTATCATAAAAACACATTTAAACAAACAAACGTTTGCAAACCAGACGTGATTTTCTAACAGGACCATTTCATTCTCAAACACCTCACCAGAAATTCATTTCACTTTGTAAATAAATGAGAAGACAATTGAAGTCTTGCTTTAACACGATCATGAACACACAGAGCATTTTATTGCGCTGGTTAGGTTCATTTTTCTAAACGTAGGTCAGATCTAAACGTAGTCATTTCTGCCTTTCATAATGGCTCATTTCAAAATGGGAAAATGAATATAGACCAAACAGTTTTCTCATTACTCCAGACTGGATTTCTATCGGCGTGTGGTAATGAACAAATGTGCGTAGCCGGAACTGTTTTACGGACATCTGTACAAACAATGTAATTAAGCGTGTAAGTGATGAATCGCAGTCTCCTGCCTGTATTAATACTTTACTTTCTTAATTACGCATGTGAACGTCGTCCCGCTCGTTTGTATACTTTCTCCCGCCTCGTCCCGTCATCCCGATTGGAATAATAGAATTTGAAAAATGACAGAAAGGAAAAGTGCATTTCACAGTCTAGTGAAGCACGACAAGCCATTTGAAATTAATCAAAACATAATACAGTTACAGTGTGATAAAGCAGGTTGAAATGAGGAGAACGCCGCCGTGTGTCTCTGTCTGTGAATCCTGCACAAATAACACCTTTAATATGAGTGTAATTCTGCAAGTTAAAGTTTCTTGTGGCACGGCTTGTTGTTTTTAAAGGCCGGGCTGGTTTGGAGTTGGTGGTTTTGTTCAGTATTGACTTATTGAGTTGAAGTGGATCTTTAAAACCTGATTGTGTTTCAGAGATTTACTTCACGCATCTCTGTGACTTTTCCTCACATAGTCCCGTCTCAAAAAGAGCTGTACTTCAAGTCCATTTCAGAGTTTATACTTTTATAACTATATCTTGTGTAGTAAATACTAGTATTGGTATACTTAGTAAACTTGTAAGTGTCTAAACTGGGTCACTTTTTTCACTCTGTTGGAGGCCAAAAATGGTTCTTCTATGACATAATGAAGAACCTTATTTTCTTATATTTTTTTATATTTAGCAATTTTCTATTTCATAACTAAGTGATAATATAGAGTCGGCCAATTGTTTTCGCAGAATCAATCAGATCTTTTATTGTATTTTTGCCATGACATGACGTTCAAACAAGACAAACACACAATTGGGTTTAATCATGTGTCATATAATCTCATATGTGTTATTAATTAGTAATATTTATATCTAATTTATTGGTAGGTAAATTATTTTCAAGCTCAAGTTGACTCACAGTACCTGAATGAGTCTGTGTTATTAGTTTTGAGCTGTTGATATCAGAGAATAACATACGTTGGAATGTCTGACGACTGACTGTTAAGAATTGAGTATTTCAGAGCACTGTGGTATCATTTTAAATATATATATATATATATAGTTAATTGCTGTTTTTTTTTTTTTTATCATCTTGTTTGTAAGTGCAGTCTTTACAGCTTTTGTAAGATTTACACAAGGATTTTTTACTCTCGTGTGCCGCATATCACATGTAAACATATAGAGAGCAGATCTATTTCTGTTCCACATTGTGCTGTATCACACAGCTGTCGCAAAGCGTGAATGTAAAGCTCCTAAACATCAGTAGGATAATCCTGCAATCTCATTGGATGAAATACTGAAAGCTGTGATGTCACATTCTATATTTATGAATTAATGTGTGTTTTGTCAGCTGTAGACAGACTTTAGTGAACGAGATGAGAGATGAGAATGATCCTGAGGAGTGTCAGGATTTATTCAGAGTAATTCATGTCTGAAGTTTACTGTATATTGACCCAAAAGCTAATTTTTAAAATTGATAGCGGAAGATTATTAATGGAATGTATGTAACTAATTATTGATTGTTGTTGCTGTTGTTTTTTTAAAACATTTTATAAAGTATTTTTAGTTTCACAATGTGTTTCAGAACGCAGCTGGAATAAATCATTGAAATGATGAATGAACAACAGAGCCGTCGTGTGCAAATAAAGAATGAAAGCTGACACGTGAATCTCTCGCGGCATCGATTTGTTAATAAACATAATCGAAAGGAAAACTTTACAAGTAAACCGCGAATGAGTCCGTTCACATCGATTCTCGTCCGTCACCGCCGTTACTCAAAAGCTCTTGAAGATCAAGTGAAAGGACTCTTTGCTCACCTCCATCAATCTCATTTTAAGATCTGTAGTCTATAAATACGGCTCTATTGAGTCACGGTTTGTTCCCAACAATGTGATGACGGACGGAGAATGCCGAGGGCACTAAAGCCTCGTAGCCCTTAGCTAAGAATAAGACTGATGTGGTCATTCCCCTGACCAAAACCTGCAGTCCAGAGCGGGAGATTAGTGAAGTCTGCGTGCTATTTCCTCTCCCCAGGAGAGACGGAGAACGTTACGCTCAACTGCTCTATTTCTGACGGTGGCCGTGAATCTGCCCTACAGCGGCTTACATGAGGGTTTGCACACAGCTTAGAGAAGCTTTTTTGTCCTCTAGGCTGGATTGGATATGTTTACTGCACGCTGGTAATCCATGCAACACTAGTACCCGGCATTTCTTCAGAGCCACCTCCAACTCTCGTCTCTCGGCCAGATCGCCGGTCCAAAAAACTCAGACATGATTTTTATTTGTGCATAAACTATCCCTTTAAGACAAGCCACAATCTCTTTTCTTAACGTAAAGACATGTGATGTGTTGAAGATTAGCTCCTTTTGATGAGAGGTGAATTTGACGTTAGATCTGTGATTTGTGTCTCTAATGCTTTGAAAAAAGATAAGTGGGACATGAAATTGTTCCTCAGGTGCAATCAAATCTTTTCTTTAAAGCTGTTATTTGTCTCTCTCCGTCCAATACGGCGAGCGTTCGTCTCGTATCGATTCCTGTTCGGCGTGCATTCGTACTAATGCTGAAATCAACATGCGTTTGACGTGTTGGTGTGCCGCGGCCGCTTCAGACGAAACCCAGTGAAGCTAAATCAAATCTCATTATGGTCTAGTATTCCTTAATTGCTCTTTCATCTTTGATTGTTATTTCCCAAGGTAACCAACTTTTCTGATAAACCCAATGCTTTTGCTTCATGAAATAGGAGGCCGGTGTATTCCATCTGGTGTGATGGAAAGCCTCTTTATTGACGCCAGCGTGCCGAGAATGCTGTACGACACGACCGCTATTAATTATAATAGCATTTCTATTTGATTTTCTTTTCTTTCTGTCTTGATCTGTTCTGTGTGGGGTAAATGGATGTCTCCAACGGGCCAAAAATAGCTTTAATAGCCTGAACAGAATGTAGTCGTGACATACTGTTGGCATTAGCAACACATACATGAATGCGATTCAAGCGTCTGTTTTCTTAATCCGCTCCCCAGGCTGACGTACAGTAATCTTCATGAATGTTATTCATGCCAGTCATGCGTTTAAATGTGGCTTTGTGAATATCATCATGCTTTATATATCTCAATATATCAGATTTAACAGAAAGTTTCATAGTTAAATAACTTTGTGAGTAAATGTCTCAGATCGTTCAGGTTACATACAGTCAAAAAAAGAAATCAAAAGGTGACTGCGCCTTTTCAATAGTAGGTCCACAATTATGGAACGGTCTTCCCTTGTATATTCGGCAGGCTCCGTCTATAGAGGTTTTTAGGTCCCAGTTGAAGACACATTTTTTTAGTCTGGCCTTTGAAGTAGGGATAGTTTGATTTAGGAATCTTTTACAAATGTCATGTATGTAGGTTGTGTGTATTTCATTTTATTTTTTTAATTTTTGTGAAGTACTTTGGGCAACAACGTTGCATTTAAATGTGCTATATAAATAATTGAAGTTATAGTCCGTGTTGGTGTGGGATTCTCAGTTAATATGTTGTGTGAAATGTGAAGCTGATGGCATGGCTGAAGGTAGACGTGCGGTGACAGACCCACTGCGGTTCAGCAGCTGTTATCTGTAAATAAATTCCTGCACTCGTCGCCCATTAAGGGGCAGATTTTTATTGAAGTAAACATCATGTATGGGTAGAGCAGCTGGGCGTGATGCATCACACAGAACGAGGCCTTTATTAAAAGCCTGATGAAAGACGTCTTCTCTGCTGGATGTTTGCATTCCCTCTGGAGATCAGGGGAAAGACTGAGTCTCATGCTGATTCTCCACACGTTCAGCTCTCACTTTACTGTACCAGCGGCTTGATGCTGTTTTCATTAACATTCTCTGTTATGGGTGGGCAGAATACAGATTGATTTGCTTTATTGGTCAGAAACACATTTTTTAAGATTCATTCTTCTTGGTATTCACATCATATCCTATTCATATCTGATATTAATGTAAACCAAAGCCTTTCATTCTGATTCACAGCGCTTTTGTGCCAGTGACAGTATACATTTACTCTTTGCAGTGAATTTGATTTAGAAATATTAGAAACACTTCACTGACAGAAAGATTCCTTTAGATTTGTTTCACTTTAGAACTTGATTTTTTGTTGTTGTTTGAAAGTAATATTTGAAACGGGAAATATGGTTATAAAATGATTTTATTATTCTCTGTGTATCATCATCATTTTCTTTTTCTCTCTATTTGTGACGGGCTGAAAGAATGTGTTAAACACTGTTTAGTTTTCAGAAATGTGTTGGACTGTAATCTTCTCAGTGTTGAGCAGAAACAGCTGCTGTGCCCAGAATAGAAAATCTGAGGATTATGTAAATATGTAAAACTGAATTTTTGCACAAAGACCTTCAGTGACGACGAGAAAACAAAACTCTCTATTTCCACTTCCTGTCTGATTCTCTTTTTCATGCAACTCTTCCTGTCTCATCATTTTCACTTCCTGTCTGATTCGTTTATCACAAGATGAAAATCACAAAATCACAAGAAGATTTTAAAGATAAAGTTCATGTTTAATTCTTTCCAATCACGTACATCCATTCCTGCTTTTAATTACAAAGAGAAATCTGAAGCTTCAAAAGGTCATTTATCATCAAACATCTCTTTGTGTGAGAGATGTACAGTATGACACCTGTGTAAGGGCAATGTTTTCAGCAAATTATGACTAATGTTTAATAATGATTGAAGCAGACTCTTTCAAATGTTTCTGACATGTCTCGTCTGACTGTGATGTTCTTCTTCACAGATGCTTCACCATCATCACATCTGAAGGAGGCGGAGAGCTCTGTCCTTCAACACATCACTGACCGGATCATTGAACCCTGTGAGGATGTGCATGTATGCAAAACCATCAGGAAGGTCAGGACAGCTGTTCTTCAAGATCAAGGTTTTTTCTATGACTTATAACACATAGACTAGTTTGTTTGTGCTGGTTTTAAGCCCTTGGGTCTGAGCTGCGGTTTATTTACATCCTT